>JAIUSX010000119.1:1209500-1814250 GCA_026573805.1 Hesperophylax magnus
CTCATCCAAATTCGCAGTTATTGATGCAACCTAATTATTGTACCTATGTATTTTCATATAATTGTAGGTATATTATTAGGACTATAAACGAACTTGGTAAATGATGTATCGATATTGATGCTACCTAACTATTGAGTGTTCGTATTTTTATATAATTGTAGGTACGTTATAGTACTATAAATAAACTTGGTAGATAGCTGCCTCAACACAGGCTAAGCCTAGTGAGGCGGGCTATGATAAACCTTAACACATGTTAGCTTTTAACTTTTTGTAATTTTTATGTATTCTAGATATTTACATGTTCATAGTTGCAAATTTATTAAATAAAGATATTATTATTATATTAATAAAGTTTTTGTTTCATCACTTTCCATGACTTTATTCAACTTTTTAAAGATGTGATGAATTATCATTTCGATGATTTATCCGGTCACCAATTCACATTATATACAGAAAAAAAAAATCATTAAAAAGAACCCTAGAGAAAACACATATTAAACGTATACAGATGATGTTACCTATCAAAAGTCAAAATATAAAAATAATAAATACTTATTATCAAAAAATTATTATCAAAGATTAACAAAATATAAAATAAAAATAAGATCATGAAAATCAGCTAATAACTTGAGGTCCGTAGGTTTAATTATTATTTTTTTTTTGATTAATTTGTGTTTTTTCACAAATTACTCATTTAAAATAATATAGTATATTTGCGGCACGTTCCAGAGTGGAAGATACTCTCAGTATCACCCTGGTGTAAGACCACCATTCAGAATTGAACCATTGCTCAAAATGGATTTAGCCGCATTTATCTGAATAGCTAGGTATTTCCCCATCTCTTCCCCCTCCCCAGTACGTTCAGCCTCACAAAATACCCCAATTGGGGATGCCATAGTCTCACTGACGGTTGGGAGCAGATGGGACTCTTGTGCGGTTTCACGCATAAAAAATATCTTACACACAGCAGGGGTAGAGAGGGTTCGTAATTAAGAATTTGAAGTTTTTCCAATATACATTTAGTAAATTGACCTAAGGGATGGGTAATCTCCCTACCGATATTCATTTGAGATTAATAATAGGGAAACATATTATATTCATGTAGATATGATTTCAGATTTTTAAAAAATAGTTTAGACGTCTGATGATGTACACTGTAATGCTGTCTGAAACGTTGTCTAAAGAAGGAAGTAGCGCAAAATAATACCCCAAAAATAAACCATTATAATATATACACGTAGATCAACAAGCGCTGATTATAAGTGTATAAGTTTTATCGTATGTAATTACTAAACGCCCTGTGATTGGTCGACGGGTTCTGTCATACCTTAGACCGCTACCTCACGGGTCGGTGCATTAACAGTCAGACAATTTTTCGTTGCGTAAACTCGCACACGGTTTACCACTGCGGTATACAGATTAATTCAAAATAATTCATGTTTATTGGAAGTCTTGCAAAATATATATATATATATATTTTTTAAATTTTTATTCCAGGATGTGAGGAGGTAAGTGCAATCCCACACATCCCATATATATATATATAAATATTTTTTGTACAACAGTTAAGTGAAAAATGAAAAAATATATGAAGAAGAATAAATTAACAACAGAGTACAACTATACAAATTTAAATTGGGATTTGCTGATTTCATACCGACCCGAGTGGGATTAACCTTAATGTTAACCTACAAAACCCAGGTACCTACGTATGACGTCACTCGTACCCCGCAAGATTTCGATCGTTTTGGCGGGCTTTGAAAAATGCGAACCTTGAAAATTATTGTAAAAAATATTGGTTCTTTAGTTAGAAGGTGAACATTAATAAATTTTTAAAAAATCCTTATTATTGTGCAAGAATTTTAGGCAAAGAAGTTCCAGACTTTTCCATTCATAAAACAAGACCTTACAACTTACAACCAGATTACTACGACCCATCGTAAATCTTTTGCAACAAACACCTTTATCGACTTATTGCTTTCCCACACGTATCGGGTCCATCCTCCCAAAAGCAACTGTCCAATGGAGACACAGGTGGGAAGTCCCATTTCACCTTTATACACCTTCTGCAATGAGATTAAGACGAGAATATTATGTGCAAACCTGTCAGTCTGACATGTACATCTGTTGTGTCAACACACATTTTGTTCGGCCATAATTTTCGTGTTCCAAAACGTAAAAATTTTCGAAACTTCGATTCCGAAACGCGAAAATAACCTTTTTTATGACTGGCTGCGTGAAATTCGAGCGTTTGACGTGTATCGTTATGATTTATAGTTATTGAAATCATTTTTTATAGGTTAACTTATTATTTATAAAAGTAACCACGGCCATTGTGATTTAAGTGATTTTTATAGTGGTTAAATAATATTATTTTTTCATTCGTTGTTTGTAATTGTTTGTATTGTTCAAATAGATACATGATATTGTTGCGCAACTTTCAAATTCATTCTGTTATATCGTGTGCGTAAAATAAACACATATGAGGTTGTTAAGCAGAGTGGATAGAAAAAGTGTCTTTGGTATGTAAAAATTTATTACTATATTTTTTAAAGATTATATTATTGTCGTGATTAATATTTAGGTTATTATCAGGGGGTAGGTATAACAACGAACATTGGAACCGAAATATTGTGACGTTGATTGCATAACTATTTCCACCAATGAAAAACTCTGAAAGTCTATGGAATAAACTTTCAGAGTTTTTCATTGGTGGATAGCATTATAAGTAGGCTCTAAATGAGAATTGTATTGTCTATATATTGGCATATCTATGGTTTTTTAGGACCAATTTGTTTCACACAAAAAGACCGAAGATATCGATCTAGTTAGTGATTTATTTAATGGTGTTGCGCTTGCTCCGTCTTTAGCCAGCGTTTCGGACAGCATTACAGTGTTCATATCAGGGTAGATGAGTAGATTGCGATGAATTGTGTGTAATTGTGTAAACCGCACAAAAGTCCCAATTGTTCCGAACCGTCTGGAGTCAGTGAGAGCTCAGCTTCCTCAGAAGGTGGGGAAGATCCTGGCTATTCAGATTTTGTCACGAAACATGACCTGTGTTTCAAGCAACGTTTCAATTCTGATTAGTGGTCTACACTAGGGAGATACTGAGAGTATCTTGCACTCTGGAAGGTATCTGAGTAAATTCTGAAATAGCGCAAATTAATCAAATAAAATTTACATGTTCACGCCGAGATTTGAATCTGCTACCACCGGGTTGCTAGTCGAGACCCTTACTCTTCGAGCACGGAGATCGTTATTAGTTCTTCCCAAACTACTTTTTTCTTGCTTCCTCCCCCTCCCACTCCCTCGCCATAGTCCCACTGGCTCTGGACTCCGGAATTATTGTGCAGTATTCACATATAAAAATATCAGATTTGGGTAGGCATGTTGTGAGGCTAAAGGGATTGGGAGGCGAAGAGGAAGGTTGGGAAGTGACTGACTGTTTAGATCTAGTCAATAAACAAGGCTAAAGTCATTTCAAACAACATTTCGATTCTGAAGGGTGATCTGTCACCGGGGCGATGTGGAAAGTATCTACCAAATGACTTGTTACATAATTGTTGTTACATCATTTCTAGTAAATATTAGGTAGGTACCTACAACTAATCTCTTCTCTATGCCATCGTACCAACTGTGTTTTCCCTCTAAAGCTGTGTTTTCCCGCCAATAAGCCATCTTTAAAAACCAACCTGTTTCTTTTGTTTAGTGGGTTCCTACCTGCTTCAAATATTGAGGAAAGTGCTTACCTATAAACTCGAATATTTTTTTTATTTAGTGCCTCAAATCATATTCATTTCTGTTAGTTATAATTTATACGTAGGTACCTACTATCTACCTAAGTTTTTTTTACCTACTTACCCAGTAATATCCCTTTTCCAAAATGTTTTTAAAACTTTATTGCTCTTTTTTAATTTCGCCAAATAGATAAATTGTTTGGTTATTACTAACTAGAACTCCGTTTCTAAAGCTTTCGTTTGCAAAGTAAATGTTTAAATTCGTAACACGGTCACCCCTGCAGGGTTTTACCACACATAAGTCTCAGGGATCTTATTTTTTACAACATTTTAGTATACTTTTAGCTTTCATCTGCAATCATGCCTCATTCCTCACTGCGATACATCAGGTTGTGTTTAAGCACTTCATTTTTGACTAGCCTCGTCCGAAATACCACAAAATTGCACTATAAATTATGGTAAAATTTAATGCGCAATTATAAATTCTTTACTTGTATTTACTTTTAATTAATGTACGATCGAGCAAAGCGAAACGATCGAAATAATAGGCTCCATTACAGATGTAACAAAGTTCTGTCGTCAAATTGCCCCAATCTGTTAAATAGGCGTACAAAAGAGCCGCGGCTGTCGGCCATTTTGTGTCGGTAACGAATGACAAGCACTTTCCCGCCTTTCCATGAATTATTCATAATGTTGCCACTTCTCCGCTGGCGGCCCCCTCCCTAGTACCTACCCAGTACCTACCCACACACAATTACTACAGCAAGGGTCGTAGATAGGTACTGAGCGATGGGTAGGTAATTACCTACATTGAAAATAATCGAAATCTAATTGTTTTTATACAGGGTTTTCCAATAAGAGGTGTTATTTTGATATCCAATCGTAAAAGATCAATGGTTTCTTGTGTGGCATGTAGCGCTGTCTTGTTAGTAAACGTTGTCCAGATCAATACCATCCAATTCCGGCCATAAAAAATCATTAATCATCTCTCGATAGCGCAATCCATTCACCGTAACTGTTGCTCCAGCCTCATTTTAAGTAAGGTCCAATGACTCCGCCGGACCATAAACCGCACCAAACAGTCACACGTTGAGGATAGAGAGGCTTTTCAACAATAACTCTTGGGTTTTCCGAGCCCCAGATGCGACAATTTTGCTTGTTGACGAAGCCACCGAGGTGGAAATGGGCCTCATCACTCAAGATGATTTGCATTTGATTCACTCTAGTGAATATTAATAATTTCAATGCGTTGTTGAAGCGTGTATTATTCCATTTTTATTAATGGCGTAGTTTCTACTTGACAAATGTCAAAAAATGACAGCTTCAAAAGTAACATCTACCGAAATAGCGGGCTATTCAAAATAACACCTCTTATTGGAAAACCCTGTATATGAACTTACGGAGTGACCTGTTTTCGGACTTTTGCCCTGGGTTAGTAAGTCTATCCAGCTCTGAGCTTGCTCGCTTCCACTGAGACACCAACACCCTTACAAATTTTGAAGAGTTTCCATTTTAAATCTTTTTCGAAACCAAATCAATAATCAAAATAACCTTGTTTTCTTTATTTATAGCTCGCGACACACCCGACGTCCTAGCCATGAAGGAAAAAAGCAAAAACGCTGCAAGATCTAGGAGAGAAAAGGAAAACGCAGAGTTCCTGGAATTAGGGAGACTGCTACCATTGCCCACAGCTATCACCGCACAGCTGGACAAAGCTTCAGTCATCAGACTGTCCACCAGCTATCTGCGACTGAGGCAGCTGTTCCCTGACGGTAAGACAACCGTTTCTAACTAACTAACTAACCACCCCTTTAAGAATTTCAGAAAGAATATTGTTAGATTTTAATTAACATCCTTCAAACCACTAAGAAATCCGCTCAGTTCCTTACAATAAATTCTAATCTTTCGAACCAATCGAATCAGTCAAACTCTTCGAATGTATTAAGAGGAAGCTATAAGCCAAAAATGTGTATATTCTCGGTATACCTTATATTGTAGGTAATAGGCATTAAAATCGCTTGACAAACGGAGTCTAGAAACGTTCGATTTCAAGCACAAAACTGGTTTTTATTTATTTTGTAAATAATTTTAAAAGAAAGCAAAAAAGTTAATCAAGTAAAACTGTCACAGATAATCTTAGCTATAATACTGTATTTTTTAAAAGTTGTTTACTTTACGCGTTCCTACATTTCTATTGTAAAAATATATTTTTTAATAGTTAACATTTAAAATTTTTGTTGAGTAATTTATTATTTTATCGGTATCCTACTCAAGCGAAACGATAGGAAAACCTTCAATTTATCTAAAGCATATTTTTGGTATTCATAATGTACACCAATTCGTTATAAAGATTAATCATAATAGTGATTTAGCATTAAGCTTCGCCTTAAACCTTATTCATTATTTGTAATTTTGTATCTGTGACTGTACCCAAGTACAGCACGTTTTGCACAAATATTTAAATAATTAAGCGCCTCCTATTAATTTTCTACATTTTTTGTGTTTCTTTATTCATGCTGTGGATGCTCCGCATCCCTTGCAATTTAGAGTAAAAAGATTTGGACTTCTAGCCGTAAACAGCAATACTGCAATTTAAATATTTTAATATTTCTACAGCGACCTTAATTTTATTTTTTTTACAAAACGGCGCTGAAAAAAAAACATACAAATATTATTATTAAAATAAATCGTGCATATTATCGTCCCGTTTCTGTGTACGCACAACGAACGACACGATACAAACAGCGCGGGCGAGTCTAAATACACATACATTCTCAAATACTGTGAAACGCGTAAAACACACATATACAAGCAATAATACCGAGGTGTGGAAACGATCTGTAAACCGTATCCAAAGTCCTAGAACTTACGATCTTTCTGCGCATGCGCACTAAGACCCGCAAGCCAATATCTTCGTCAACTTTATACGATTTTGATGACAGCATCCAACGTACAAAAACCGTATTTAATGCTAATATATATATAATGCACAGAATCGTATACTCTAGTACATGATAACTCCTCAGAATGACAATTCAACACACCTATAAAATGTGCTATAAAGTTGAGAAAAGAGATGAAACAAAAACTTGGTTAAATAGTTACATATGTAACCTATTTAACCTAGTTTTTGTTTCATCACTTTTCATAGCTTTATAGCACATTTTATAGGTCTGTTGAATTGTCATTTCGGCGAGTTATCAGGTCACCCTTCAAACCTTGTAGTAGGTAACAACACCAAAAGATTTATTCATCAAATCCTTTGAAAGCCAAAACAGTTTTTTTCACCCAGAGAATGAGATCTCTATATCGAAGATCGGTTATTCTCAAAGTGTGCGATATAGCCTTCCTAGCAATGCAAAAGAGTTCCGGGGTAAATACGTTCGACTAAAATATTTTTCAAAATTTGTCACTTGACCATGTCATAGATATACAGTCATAGTCAGGGCCGGCCATATGCGGTCGCAATTGGAGCAGTCCGCTCCCAGCGCCGAATTGCCACCTAACAGTCCTAACACATAAACCTTGGTTGATTATTTTTCATAAATACGGCGCTACACAAAAATTCAAATCATCCCAATATTATTGATTACAGTGATCACCTACCTATGCGTCTACTGGTTTCGACAAGGGGCGAGAAAATTTGGCGCCGTTTGTTTCAGGGTTGGCCCTGGTCAAAGTTATACTTCGTCGCTAGAATCATACTATAACGGTACATAAATATAAAATTCTAGCTGTAATTCCCGGCGTTGCACGTTAGACAGTGACCATATTCTTGTTTTGAAGGTTTAGTGTGTAAGATTTTATCAACATCGAAATGAAAATTCAGACATTCTTCTTTGAGAATCTAATGTGCTTTATTTTCTAAGGCAATCTATACAAAGCATGTTAAAAAAACATCCATTTTAAGGCGAAGCTTAGTGCTAAATCACTATTTTCAATTAATCTTTATAACGCATTGGTTTACATTATGAATACCAAAACATATGTTTTAGATAAATTGAAGCTTTTCCTCTCGTTTCCTTTGAGTAGAATTCAAATAAATATTTTAGTTACTCAATATAAAACATAAATGTAAAATACTAAAAAATGTTTTTTTTCTATAGAAATGTATGAAAGCATAAATGAAATAACTCTAAAAAATACAATATTATAGCTAAGATTATCTGTGACAGTTTCCCTTGATTTACTTTTTTGCTTTTTTACAAAATTGTTTTCAAAATAAATAAAAACCCTTTTTGCGCTGGAAATCGAGCGTTTCTGGACTCCGTTTGCCAAGCGATTTTAATGCCTATTACCTATATTCGTGACGATATAAGGCATACCAAGAATTTACACATTTTTGGCTTGTAGCTTCCTCTTAATGTCCTACACTTTGGTAGATACTTGTAGTAACGTCCAGGTTATCATGTCATATATTCATAATAGAATATTGCATTAAAATACACACCGAGAAAAATGAGTATGGCTGATTTATAAAAATCCTGTTAAAAACGTGACAGCATGCCATTTCCTGATAAACTAGCGATACTTTCAAGATATATCGGAACACCTGTTCATGTAGCTGTATTTATCTTGCTATTATACATGGTGTCCGGAAACTCGTAGTACAAGCGGGAAACTGGTGAATCTACATCACATTTGGAGTCGATTTTGTAGTATATTTTTTTTTGATTTGAGCTTTCGTTTTCGAGTAAATCGAGTCAGAAGTAGATTTTTTTTTGATCAAATTCTTATAAATTATTACTGAAGATCAAAGTACCCAACTAATTAAAACTATTTAAAAATTTAAAAGTAAAACAAATGATGACGAAAAAATTTGAACCCTGAAATAGCCGAAAAATATATTTTTTTGGTTTTTTTTTTTTATAAAAATGCTCAAATCAAAAAACTTTATGTTTATTTGGGTTCCCCGTGTGGTATACATTCTCCAGTTTCCGGCTTGTACTACGAGTTTCCGGACACCATGTATAATGACGGAACGCGAAAATAGTAGAAATTTTATGAACACGTGTTGCAAAATCGTCATAACACATTTTACTGATATTTTATTACGAAATCTGTAAATTCATTCGTTAAAGGCTCGCAGTCCCGTTTTTAACAGGAATACGAAAAAAAAATAATTAAAAAGATTTTTTTATAAATTAGCAATATTTTACATCAAAAAGTTTTCTACGTCCACTAGCTGTGTTTAGTTACCGGATCTTTATAGCCAGGTAATCTCTTACCAACCTTCTTCATTCCCAATTATTCTCCTACCTATCCTACGTCGGGCAGTTAGGACATTCACATTATAAAAAATTACAAAATTTTCGATTGACAACTTGAGATATTTCATCAGATTGCAGGAATTACAGAGTAGGTGAATATTGCAGGAAATTGCAGGTGTGAAGTTATGACTAGTTCACTGTAAATACAATACAAAACATAATTATGAGGAGCGGAAATATAACTAAACATCATTAATTAAAAAAAAACACCGGAATGGAACAAATGAGGTTGTAAACAAAATTGTTTGGGAAACTTTGTCATAGACTGCTGATACAATCTGCATCGTATGTATTTTAAATGGATTTAATATCGACACAAAACGTTCAGCATATTTGCATCATGATGTAGACATTGAATATTATAAGACGCGTGTCGTCTATGCATGTGTCACTGTCGGCTTTGTAATTTGAAACTAAACATATCTCCCATCTGAGTGTTTGCACAGTCCAAAGTTCTTTGTCCGGCTTTATTATGGTGTCAATCGCTCGTTTAATCTAGCTATACAAATAATATCAAATAGACTAACACTTTTTATTCATACCTAACTGAGTAGTTTTGTGTTTAAACTACTGACAAATCTGGCTCAAACAAAGCTAATGTAACTTGTTAATATATTTTCATATTGTTGATACGGAAACGGTCGGCATAGCTTCTGTAAGCACCAGTATTAATTGTAGTCCCATTGCACCATCTTCCGTGTTTCATCATATTCCTTATCTGTTCAGTTGTCACCGGGATCTTTGAATCATTTCTGATAGTAGGGTGAATTTTTATGCTTATATAGTTGACTTGATGACTTCATTGATAAAACTGGGTTTTTTTCTACGCAATGCAAGAAATTTTAGAGATATCTGTCACCTCATAATTGTATTCAATTCCTTAGTAAGGAGTAGACTTGAAAGTGGGTCGGTAATTTGGAGTCCACACCAGGAAAAGTATTATCTCATGTTGGAGAGAGTTCAGAAGAAACTTCTGCAATTTTTCTGCATGGTGTGGCTACTACCCGTGGCTCCATTCAACGAATTTTCTTTTGTGTATTCGGAATAAACCATCTACAGGTCAGAAATTATGTACACATTTCTTCAGACTGATTTGTGGATGATTTGATAGCTCGGCTATCAGGAGAAGCATGAATTTCCATGTTCCAGATTGTTATTTCCGTCATCGACAGTATATACTGCTTTACTTCCCAGCCTGCAGGACTAACTTTGCCAGTGGTCATGCAATCTTACCGAATTAATTTGGATATCGACATATTTAACATCAAAGAAGCTGCCTTTAAAGGCAACCTCCGTAACTACTAGATAGTTGAATATACCCACTGTTTATATTTATATTATTCTCAACAAATCTAATATGAGATAATAATAAGAAAATTCAAAAGTGGTGCAACGTAACTCCCTCATAACCTACTTTACATAAAAAACAATAACTAACTTATAAAACTACTAAGTACACTTAAAACAATAACAGAACGTTGTTTAAACATCAGATATTATATATAAATTAGATTTTGCCAATAAGTACCATCTACTCATATCTACATTTTATCGAAAAACGACTAAAAGGTGATCCAAAGTAACTCCAGTTACTCGTACTCAACTTTATTCGAATTCATTATTATAATAATCATCGTTGTTACTTCGTATTTTAGCTCATTCATTTGTTGTTAATTTCAAGCTTCACATGTCCCTAACTAACAGCAATTGAATGCCCAGGTCTCGGAGATGCATGGGGCGCAGTCCCTCCAACGCGGGGTCCTCGGGAGATGTTCATCAGGGAGCTGGGATCCCACCTGCTGCAGACCCTGGATGGGTTCATCTTCGTGGTGGCACCTGATGGCAAGATTATGTACATCTCGGAGACGGCCAGCGTCCACCTTGGACTGAGTCAGGTAAAAAGTCTAGCAAATTGTATTCCTCGGTAATTTTTAATTGTTGTAATTCTTCATAGTCATAGTCAGTGGTATTAAATAGTGGGCATACTGGCAGGAAATTTAAACTGGCAGAACACACCAAGGACGGTTTGTTTCGCAGAATTTTAACATTACATCAAATTTCAAGTTAAAATTCATGTTCTTTGAAGGTTCTATTCAAGTTCTGTTATTATTTCATTGTAGGCCAGTTATTTCTAAAATCTGAAATAAAAACAGAACTTAAATATACCTTTCACAGAAACTGAAAATGAACTTTGAAATTTGATGAAATGTTCAAATTCTGTGAAAAAACCCGTCCGAAGTCGTGTTAAATATATTTTTTTCTTTAATTAAAAAAAATAAATGTATCTAGCCGAAAACGATTACTTTTTGTATTGGTACTCGTAAAATGTTAAATTGATTTGACTCTCATTACGTCTGTAGATGTGAACTTGTTTCGGATGTCTATACGTTCTGTAAAGGACACAGTATTTCAGTATTTATTTTGTATAGTTGTATATTGCATAGTTTTGCTTTTGTTTGGCAATTCGAGTAGAATATTATTTTTAAAGCAGATATTTTGCAAATGTGTATTGCATCGAAAATATGGCGAAGCAGTCAATTTGAAACAAATACCTAACGGACAAAAAGCACTAACTAACTAGGGTTTTCTGCCAGAGCAAAAACGTCTGGCAAAATATGCCAATTGCTACCATTTTGGAAATAAACTTTAAAACGGCCATTCTATAAAGTAGTTAGTTTACATCCAGTTATTTTGTATAATGAACGACATTATCCAAAAGTTTGTCCATATTGACAGCTTATCAGACACCTTGAAAGCAGCGGTTTTTGTTTACCGACTGTCGGAATCATATTCTGACCGTGCTAACTATATCGCTAACTGACCATAGATGACGGATTTCGTCAGTATCTTATTGATCCTGACTTTATAGATCGTCCGTGCTAGACTTCCTGGTGCCAAAAATATAGTTCGATGGTTTGCCTTCAGCTCGAATAAATGATACACAGATTTCAGGTTAGTTAAGTCTATAACCTAAACCACATAGTTCCGTGTCTCGTTGCCATCAGAGTTGGAATCAGCGCACCATTCTTGACTATTGAAGCGTGTGGTATAGTGGATTAACGTGTTGGGTGTTGTTGCGCAGGTCGAGCTGACGGGCAACTCCATCTACGAGTACGTGCACCCCGCCGATCACGAGGAGATGTCTGCCGTGCTGACGGCGGGTCCGGGCCCCGCGTGCCCGCCCGCGCACGGTCCGCGCGCTGACCTGGAGTGCGAACGTGCCTTCTTCATCCGCATGAAGTGCGTGCTGGCCAAGCGGAATGCGGGCCTCACCACCTCCGGTTACAAGGTTAGAATTCATCATCTTCCCCTTGTCCTGGACCCACTGCTTCTGCATTATTTGATTGTCAGTATTCCATTTGTGAGACTGAGATACTTCATCGAGAAATGCTCGTGCCATAACTTCATTATGCTAACACATGTATGAATCAAAAAAGAAAAACAATTAAGATCTTATGTTATATTTCTGGGTGCTTTTTGGAGGTTGTTTGTAAGGAAAGGAATAAGAAAAGTTGCATGGTATTCAGATAATACAAATCAAATAAAACATACGTTTAATGGGAACGCTGTTTTGTTCTGTCAGTATTTTGAAACTAAGAGGTTTTCCTGCATTATTCACGCAGATTTTCTGCTTTAACGTAAAGACACCCACGAACCAGTAATAATACTTAGATTTCGAAAGGCTTCATAAGAAAATCTGTGTTCTTCACAATATGTTGTTGTATTTCACAGGCTGCAATGATTTCAAATGGTGTGAAAAATCGCAAATTATGCCGGCGATTAGCGAACAAACTATCTTCCAGTGAAAATCTTGTGGGGTCCGTTTAGCGTGACGTTGAAATAATCATCAAATTTTCCATAACTCTCTTCAAATCCGCATAAAATTAATGAATAACAGTGAACATGTCTCAGCGCAGGATTTTTATGACCATTTAAACATTTTCTTTCGCTGTAGAGACTTGCTGGACAAAGCTTTGCTAATTCTTTAAAACACCTCTCAGAGACGTACTGAACATCATCTATTTATATATTTTTCGAATTTCTTAAACCTTTCCATGATACTAATAATAACCTGACAATATTTGAATTTGAATTTCACTATTATTTTCATGCATATCTTGGAAGTGGAAATTAACCCACTTCCAGATATCCGATCTGGCTGAAACTCATCAGATAGACTCGTTGTCAATGACCATGCATTCTATTATCTTTTGGTGACAAGCGCTTACATACACGCAGACATCTACGCATTTCTCAGACATTACAGCTGTTAACATACGAATTGACGTCGGTCCTAAATAAAAACTAACATTATTGCCATCATACAGAAATCATGAATGACTTATCTAGCTGCAAAATTTAACCCACGATTTCTGGGTGAAAAACCAACACATTAGTCTACTTAGCTACTAATCTCTCGATTAATACGGCCTTTTGTATTTTCCTCTTTAAATTTCTATTTCCTCGAGCCCTTTTGATACTATGTGAGAAAGGAAGGAGAATAAGTTCTGGGAAAGGAAAATGTATGGAGGGATCTAGGAATCAGTGTATCCAGGAGTGACGGACGTATGATTATACGACACATTTGGAGCGTGGTCCCTAGCACGATTCAAAAACATTGATACTATAAAAGATTTTTATTTTCCAATCTAAAATTAGTCGACACTTACTAGCCCGACCGCAAAACGCCGAAAATGTTATCGATAAAAATATAGTTAGTTTATCGAGACCGTTCCATCCTAGATAAGCTTTTTCCACGCCCCCCATAACAAGCATATCGATAAAAGTTTATTCGATAGTGTCGGTAACTTGTCATCGTTCCCGAGTACGACTGCATATTAGATTTAAATGCATTTAATTTGTTTATGTAGAAATGCTAACTCTGTCCATTTCTAGTCCCTCTCTGACCCGGTCACACAATAAAGCTTGATCATACCAGAATGTTAATAACCTTAAAATATGAGCCGTCACGCGCCCTTTCACTCGGTTCCATTCAGCGGCGGTCCGCCATTGCGAGTGCCCTACCTCTATACACTACACAAAATGAAAGACTGGGGTTGCAAGCATTCAAAATTAAACTCTATACGTAGGTACCTACTTATAAAAATCAGATATGGTTATTTATTATTACATAGATAATCGAGGCGAAGATAGATATGGCATATTATTGTTCCGACTGTCGTCTCGCTAAGACCAAACTGCACGGACTATCAAAGCTTCTTGGAAAATAATGCATTTGGTGTGTAGGTAGATATATTGTGTGCGCGGTACATACTAATAATATTTGTTTTTCCATAATTATTCGTCTAACAGAAAACAATACGTGGTTTTTGGGTTGTTCGCTTAAAAACTTTGCCTCCCAAATTCCGGGGTCCCTCAAGGGTCTAATTTATGACCTCTATTATTTTCTATGTTTATAAATGTCGTAGCTCTATTTATAAACTTCGTTATACTCTTATTATTTGCTAACGATATTAAACTATATGTCAGTATAGCGAAGCAAGATGACTCCATTAATTTATAAGTCGATATTGACGGCGTAGTATAGTGCACAATTATGTGCTTTACAAGGGCAAAGCGTACACTGTATTTTAACTATAAAACCATCATAATAAGTACCTACCATATTATTGTAGCAATTCTATATCAACGTGCCAATATCACACTCCTATGCGACGGATTCAACAGCTAGGAAACAAATACAGTATTTTGTCGGTTGAAAGAAAAAAAATATTTTGGATTTATTTTCATATTTTTTACCTACATTTATATTTACATATGTGTTTTAAACAGTCATTTCCTGCACTATTTACGAGTATAATTTCTTAAATATTGTTATATATGTATGTAAAAGCCTTAATAGGCGTAAAATAAATAAATAAATAATCACCTCTTTAGAATATTTGTATATTTTGTTTATTGTCTATTTTATTTGGGTATATATTTTTTTACATTCCAAATCTAGTGTATATCCATTCTAAAACTACTATTTACCGACGTACTAAAATTTGGACTTTGGCGACGTATTTTGGCTTCGTTTATATTTAAAGGGAGTCCATTGAACGTTCTAAAACCTTATAATAAAATTTGTTTTGTGTTCCCGATAAATTTGTCTTAGGAAGCCTAAAAAACTTTTCATATGATAGGCATGACCTGTACTTTTAATACCTATTAACACATAATCTGGTAATATCTTATTATTTAGCTTATAAATAAAAACTAGGATATTATAAACTAAACGTTGCCACACACTTAGAAGTATATTGAGTTGGCGTTGCATTATTTTTATCCAATATATACCGCATGCCTCTGTTCTGAATTATTTCTATTCTTTCAACTTGTATTTTATTGCTCTATTCCTTATTTTATAGTCCAATTTTGTCTTTATCGTACAGCGTTTTAGGGTCATTAAGACCGGGCGTCCATATTTAAAATAATATTTTTATCTTTTTTTCTATCATGCGGAAACAAGTAACTTTTTGACGTTGGAAAGAATAATAATATTCTGGATGTCATTAATAAAATCCTAAAAATAGCCAAAATTAATAATTTATATTTCGTAACAATCGGTTTAACTCTGAAAATTATTTTTTATTCTATGAACGAGATAAAAGTGAAGTTACAGTTTTCTTACAAATTCCCCAAACAAAACGAACGTGTTTTTGATATATCGACAATTTTCTCAATTTTTGTATGCTTGGTTAGTAAAATGTGGTTAGTGTTTTTGACAATATTTTTCACGTTTGATATTAAAATTTTATTATTTAGAAATAGTAATGTTTATTTTAAATGCATACACCGGACAGGTAATTTTATCTAGTTTCTAAAACAGTATAAAATATGATGTATATAGCGCATTTTAAATACATTTAACACATTGAAAACTGTACAAAAGTGATGAAAGTATTGAAGGGTTAAGAAGTTTTTTGCAATTTATTTTAATTTGTCATCGATTATAATTCCCAAGTATTTAATTTCTTCTACTTCTTCCGTTTTTTACCTGACACCATGAATTTGCTTTCGGTTTATTTATATTTAACCATTTGGATATTTCTTGAAGTTTTTGCTATCGTATTCGTACATAACATTTGGTCCATTGACTGTTTGGTATTAATCCCCGAATACCTAATTTGAACACATTCAACGCAAACAACAATACAAGAACCTAACCCCTGTTTCAACCTAATTCTTTGCATTATCTGCCCATTGGTGCAGTATGTTATTTGTACAAGGCAAATCAATAGTACTTTGAAGGGATTAGGCACACATAATATGACGCAATAAAAATAAATTACTTACATCTACCACACACTTCTGACTTTTGAAATTATCTTATTAGTGTTGGGGTGTCATAAACTGCATCACGTTTAATGAACATCAAATCGACGATCAGCATGATTTTGAGTTTTTGACATGTATCGATCCGTTTCAGCTTTTGATTAAAATGTGGTTATGTTGTTATTTTTGTAAGCTGATTTTCTACGTTCTAAAGCGTATGACAAAACTATTACGCTGTAATTATTTCATTTGCTAACCACATAACAGAAATCTCTAATAAGGGCTTAAAATGTTGGGATTTATAACTAGGCTAACCAGAAATTTTAACAATATAAAGCGTATTATTTTGTTACATTTTGCCTGTGTAAGAAGTCAACTTGAGTACAATTCTCCTGTCTGGAACCCACATTATAATATACATGTACAAGCTGTTGAAAGAATACAAAACAAATTCTTACGTTTTATAAATTTTAAAATGAGTTTTCCAGTAATTATGTTGAACCACAACACTCTGTTAAATTATATGAATATGCTCAAATTGTAAGACAAAAGAATTTTCACTAACTTATTTTATGGTATTTCTCTATAAAATTCTAAATGATTTAGTTGATAGTCCGATATTTCTAGAATTGATAAGCTTCCGGATTCCACAACGTAAGTTGTCACAGAAGTCAGGAATTATTTCAATGCAGAAATTCTGTGACTAACTACCATATGTATTCCTCTTTGCCCAGAATACTAATGGAGGGAAACAATTATACCAAGTCAGTGGACATCTTCAATTTAACTTTAAACAAATGTAAAATGTTGTTAATGAAGCAATTCAGTTATGTACAATAAATAATGTATATTTCTTTATATTCACATGTAAAAGCCCCGAAAAAGGGCGTCAATTAATAAATAAATATACCTCACACTATCAAGGCAATATCTGTCGTATTATTGTGACAACTCCAACACGGCATCGCAATGTTATATTCCCAGAATTTGGGTAACATATTTAATGTTTCAATCACTAAATATAAACAAATCTTATGGCCGTTGTTCCCAATCTTACTTATCAACTGATGAGCCGAAATGTTGGCTCAAATGCACATTTATATCGGAAAGCAGATCAACGAAACTAATTCAACAAACTGCCTAACTCTGCTTCGACCTATTTAATTTATTTATTGTACTATGTATTCCCGATCTATGATTTTCCAACTTACATGGTGGAGTATTTTGTTATTTTTTTTATTATGCTTATTTAGATGTTCTTTTTGTTAAAAAAATAAATATATACAAAAACCCAGCTGCCCGTAAATTCACTGCTCAAAGTCGCTTTGTAGACGATGAGGCCATTACTAAGGCATCTGGTACATACACACCAATTGCACTAACAGTGAAATATGAAAGTCAGAAAAAATGTCCAAAATAATATCGTTTGTTCTCTTCTTGCTTTTAAATTTATTTTTTTCGCGTTATTCGAAAACACTGACACAGGGATTTTTAAATTGGCAAAATAGTATAATAAAATATCATGCATACACCTAAAAATTAAGTGATGCACATATTAATAATAGCGTAATATGCAATGGCACGTTTCTTCCGAAACTGCATGCGGAATTACCTTATCTGAGGGTTTGAGTGCATCGCTTGCACTGGTGGAAATGCATCATGCATCTGTTGTGCAGTGACGAAGTGAGAGGTTGGCGCTGAACTGGTAATCTCTAGACGTGTTTTCCACACAGATTTGATATAAAACAGATGTCACCAGTACAGCCAAGAATTTCGCTATTTGAAAATTGTTGTATCTATTTGAGGTAGGTATGGAAAAATTGAGCTTATTCGAGTACACGGACAAGCCTACAACACATTTCTATTGGTTAGTCTATTCAGTGGGGGTTGGTAATTAGTTAGGGGTGAATGCCATGAAAATATATGCACACTTGTCAGGTTATTGGCCAAGTTGAGAAGTCCAATTAATTTGCAGGATTTTTCTTTGATGTGGCAGGAGGTTATACAAATATGAGAAGTTTTTAAGTGAGGGGCAGAGCCGGTTCCGAGCCAAAAGGTGCATGGCGATAGCATAAGTTAGGATAATAATCAGGAACTTGGCTCCTTTTCTCCTTGTCGCCCTGGCAAGTCGGCGCCCAGAGCGGACAGCTCCAATTGCGCATGTACGGCCCTGCTTGTTATTTTATCGTTCCCTAGCTTAACTTGACTTGTTGTCTTCGTGCCCTAGTTTCACTTGACATGTTATTTTCTTGTCCTTGCTTAACTTTACTTATTATTTTTCGTGCCCTAGCTTCACTTGACATGTTATTTTCTTGCCCTAGCTTATGTTAACTTGTTGTCTTCGTGTCCTAGTTTCACTTGACATGTTATTTTCTTGCCCTAGCTTATGTTAACTTGTTGTCTTCGTGTCCTAGTTTCACTTCACATGTTATTTTCTTGCCCTAGCTTATGTTAACTTGTTGTCTTCGTGTCCTAGATTCACTTGACATGTTATTTTTTTGCCCTAGCTTATGTTAACTTGTTGTCTTCGTGTCCTAGTTTCACTTGACATGTTATTTTCTTGCCCTAGCTTATGTTAACTTGTTGTCTTCGTTCACTAACTTAAATCGACTATTAATTTGTACGCTAGCTTAACCCGACATAGAAATTTTAGGCCTTCGCTAAATTTTCATAATTTCCCCCAGGTAATCCATTGCTCGGGCTACCTAAAGGCCCGCCACGTGCCCGGGGGCGGAGGCGTTCGACTCCTAGGGCTAGTGGCCGTGGGGCACTCTCTGCCCCCCTCGGCCGTCACCGAGTTGAAGATGCACCATAACATGTTCATGTTCCGGGCCAGCCTGGACCTCAAGATCATCTTCCTGGATGCTAGGTGAGTCACATCAACTTTATTTTTGATTATGAACAATTTTCGTATTTGAATATCTGATCCCAATTATCCGAAATCAGTGGTATATTGCGACTTCCTTATTTGGGTCAGGTTGTAAGGCTGAATGTAAAGAGGAAGGAGAGGAAGTACCTGGAAGTACATAGCTAAAGTTATATATAGAGATAGATAGATATAGACCAACATATTTACACTTCAAAGACGAAAACTTTAAATCTAATGAACGTCTCAGAATAAATCAAAGAACACGAAGATGAAGAAATCATGATATTAAACCAAAACGTCCTTAATTCATTAAAGACAAGATGTTTCAGATAATTTGAACAAATCTTCGAATTTAAAAGTAAATTTTCAAGCTCCGTGAAAGTTCTTTTTAAGTACTGTTATTATTTCAGTTATCTCAAGTAACTGGCCTATAATGATATAATAACAGAACATGAATAGGATTTTCACAGAACCCGAAAATGAACGTTGAAATTTGATGAATTGTTCATATTCTATGAAACAATCCATCCTTAGAATCTGTTCACATTATTAATAATCCCCAAGAAACTACTCGAAATGGACAGAAACTCACTGAGGGAACTGGTAGGACTACTAACGGGACACTGCCATCTCAGGAGATACATGCAGATATTGGGATAGAAAACAGATGAAGAGACTCCAATTCACCTATGGTGCCAATGTCCTGCCCTGGTGGGAACTAGGCTTAGATACCTGGGGAGACATCCAGTAGAACCAGAAGACATAGCCACATACTCAATGACAACCCTGGTGAACTTTATAAAAGGGACTGGATTGCTGTTAAAGGATTGAGGTAAAATGGGAGATAGCACAATGGGCCTATGCCCTAAGTGCTCACGGGAAATACGTGTAAATTGTCACCGCTTTAAAAAAAACATTCACAATCCGGTTAAAAACGGGATTACAGGTATTTATCGAATGAATTGATAGGTTTTCTGATAAAGTTTTAGTAAAACAAGTCGGAACAAGTGTTCGCATTTCGTCATTATTTATTATCAGGTGCATAAACACGTATTTTGATATATTGTTAGGAATTTACGAAAAACTTATCAGGAAACTGCCTACAATCCGTTTTAAACCGGATTACCAATCATTTGAATAGATTCTTAACAAATTAGCAATACTATTTTTTCTCCGTGTATCAATATATCTCTTTATAATAATGATCGTCGCATATAAATGTAATATTATGCAATCATAAACACACCTGAAAATCAAGCCGCCATTCGTTTCGGCCAGCTGTTGGTATTTATTTTACTACGCCGGTACCTACCCACCGGGCTGGTCGGTGTTGGGTGTCGCCATTGTTTGAGCTTTTTCTCCCAGGCTGGCAACACTGTTTTATGTACCAACTGTCAAAATAAAAAGAGCGCGAAACTTTTTCTTGTTAGATTGATGCAGGGGCTGTTATCGTTTGAAAAGAAAAAACATTAAATAAATCCATATATCAGTTGAATTATTTATTACCTTTTCAAATACACGTCTAATTGAATTTCAGTTTTGTTTTTTGAGCTGAAACTCGGTAGATATAATCGTTGTCTATGACAATGCATTATATCATTCACATGCACGCGTTTCTCTGAAATTCGATGACATTATTGCTATCCAATCGGGATTTGGCTCAGTTGATAGAGTTGTCGACTCCAGTTTCTGGATAGAAAGGTTCAATCCTGTGTCAAACCATTTATAATTTTATGTTTTGTTTTATAAGCCATATGAAAAAATCATAGTAAAAAAACTTTGTTTTTTGCAGAATGTTTTTTATTTGTTTTGTGAGTTACATTACAACTACTTACCTGAAATCAGTGACATTATGGAATACAAAACTGGGGTATAGTGTGAGTCTGAAAAGAGTGAGGCGGCGAAGAAGATGGGAAAGAGGAAGGTAGGGAAGTATCTGGATATTCAGATCTAATTAATACACGCGAGCCGAGACACGAATCACGGGATTGAAACGAAGCAACTTGCAAGCGGTATATCGTGCCATTTGCGGTTGCTTCGTTCCTTTCCCATAAGTTAAGGTTCAGCTCGGCAGTTCGTCTCGCGTATGTAAACGTAGCATAATACATCAATGCTTATAACTCTAGGTTTGTCTTACAACTTTTTAAATAAAACTCCGGGGTCAACAAAACACTTGGGGCTTGGGGATGAACACTTGGAAGTGTTCATCGAATATTATTGTTAATTACTTCGTATTTTTATTATTATTAGATGAGGTATTACCTCCCCTGCCTGCCAGAGGTTTGCTTTAGAGGTTCGCGTTCGGTCGCATTGTTTCCATAACTGTGCTGCGGTCAACTTAATGTTTTATTATCATCGTAAAAAGTCCGACCGCGTTCCCATTTCACATTATTCCCAAACAGCTGGCAGAAGGAATTCCTAATAATACACATAACTGGATAGAACCTATACTGCCGTGTTAAGTAAAAATCCAATAATTACCCAAAATTAGTGAAAATTAGTTGAATGTGGAAAGTTATTAACCATGGAATTTCGTATTTTTTACGTATTAAAAAAAATTATATTGTTTATATTATTTCAATTTAATTAAATTCTGTAAAAAAAAAACAATGCCTACGTTAAAATCACCTATCGTAGATAACCACTTGGGGTGACTTACGGCAAAGGTGTTGGTTACTTATGGTGAAGGTGACTTATGGTGTACATTATGAATTTCAAAAAATATGCTTTAGATAAATTAAAGGCTTTCCCATCGTTTCGCTTGAGTAGAATACAAATAAAAAAAATAATTACTCAATAAAAAATATAAATGTAAACTACTAAAAATAATATTTTTTCAATAGAAATGTATGAAAGCATAAATGAAACAACTTTAAAAATACAGTATAATAGCTAAGATTATCTGTGACAGTTTCACTTGATTAACTTTTTTGCTTTCTTATAAAATTATTTACAAAATAAATAAAAACCAGTATTGTGCTTGAAATCGAACGTTTCTAGACTCGTTTGTCAAGCGATTTTAGTGCCTATTACCTACAATGTATACCAAGAATATACACATTTTTGGCTTGTGGCTTCCTCTTAATAAATTGTTCCAGGGCGGCGGTATTCTAACTATTTGTAATCATACGTCGATATATCTCACAAATTTATTGTTATACCTACCTACAATTAATTTTGCATCTGAAACAGGAAACTAGGTGGCAAAAATATTGTCATAAAAAACCAACAGCCTGAAAGGTGTCCTGTTCTGCGGTGTCAATTAGCAGTATTTGCACAGCTGAGCATTTGTTTGTCAGTGGATACGACAATTGTTCGCGTGCCACATATTTTTGCTATCAGGTTACGTTCGCTTTCATTATTCACGTCTGAAGAATGCTAGTTTATCCATTATAATTGTCATATTAAATTGTAGCTAATATAAATTAATCAGAGATGTGCTTTATTTCAAATAAATCCATTTCAAATGGAAATGCAAAATGCAAAATGGGTATTTTCCATTTTGCATTTTAAATGCTTTTCTAAAAACCATTTTGCATTTTGCATTTTAAATGCTTTTCTCAATGCATTTTCCATTTTAAATGCTTTTTTGCTACATTCTACTATCTCCACTCATCTTTTTTTCATAAGCCCCAAATATCAGTCGGTCCTCAACCTCGCTACGAGAGATAATTTACATTTGTCAAGTTGCTCCCTGGTAGGAGCCCTGGCAATTGAGTGATACCATTACAAAAAATACTGAACATGTGGCCATGACGCTGTAATATTAAAAGTTCGATAGCAGTTTTAACGTTTTTACGTTGGGAACATTAGTCCCGCGCAATTTTTTTGTGGTTTCATAATCTGTAGTCGTGGGGTTTTTGGGTTTACCATCATGTAATATGTTTGTTCTACATTGATGTCCATTATTAAATGACAAAATTGTTTAAAAGTTCTATAATTATTTTAATTGTTTGACCTGAGAAACCATTTTGCATTTTCAATGCATTTTGAAAATAGGTATTTTGCATTTTGCATTTGAAATGCTTTTCTAAAACCCATTTTGCATTTTGCATTTTCAAATGGAAAAGTTTTGACCCATTTCCATTTTGCATTTAAAATGGTTTTGGGTACCCATTTTGCACATCTCTGAAATTAATCTTACATACTAAACATCAGAAGGTAGGACTCTAAGGACGGGTTGTTTCGTAGAATTTGAACAATTCTACAATATTCATTGTTAATTTTCAAGTTCTGTGAAAGATTTTTTCAAGTTCTGTTATTATTTCAGTTCTGTCAAGCAACTAGCCGATGCAATAGTATTAATAAATTTTCAGACAGAAGAATTTTCACTGACTTGGTATTTCTATAAAAAATACTAAATGATTTAGTTGATATCCGGTATTGCTAGAATTGATAAGCTTCCGGATTCTACAACGTAACATTAGAAGTCAGGATTTATTTCAATGCAGAAATTCTGTGACTAACTACCATATGTATTCCTCTTTGCCCAGAATACTAATGGAGGGAAACAATTATACAAGTCAGTGGACATCTTCAATTTATCTTTAAACAAATATAAAATGTTGATAATGAAGCAATCCAGTTATGTACAATAAATAATGTATTCTATTAATAATATAATATATCTGATAAATAATATAATCTATTCTCATGTAAAAGCCCCGAAAAAGGGCTTTAATAAATAAATGATATAATAACAGAACTTGGATAGCATTTTCACTGAACCTGAAAATGAACGTTGAAATTTGATGAATTGTTCAAATTCTATGAAAAACCCGTAGTAATCTACGTTAAATAAATGACTTTTCTGTAGGCCTTTTTAAGATATACAATTCCGTACTACATTATGTTGATGCATCTCTTAAGGTTTCGCCAGCGTTAACATTGTGACGCTCTAAAATATTTTATTTACTACTTAATTACAAAACATCAAATTTGCTCTACTTTCTATAAATATAATTTGCATGTATTATATACATAAACCTTTCGGAAGAAATTCTCTACATGATAATGAAAATCCTATCAAAATCCGATGCGTAGTTTAGAAGAACTAAGCGCACAAACAGACAAACGCGGATAGCAACTTTACTTTATACTACATATTCAGAGGTTAGAGAATTCTTTTTAACACTTGCCAAACCGAAACGGTAGTTATATGAAATTTCCTCGATAGAAAAAGATCGCATAGTGAGTTCCGACTAACTAACTAACTAACTAACCATCACGCCGTTTCTCAGCAGGGGCAGGCAGAGAACTGCCCGCCAAACAACTCGGTCACACCACACACTCCTTCCCTTATTCACATTCATACACCGTCTCATACATACTCTTCTATTATTCTGACTCTTGACATGGCCCGACTCGAGTATCTGACTCACTTGATCGTGGCATCTCTTCCTCGGGCGTCCCTGACTTCTGCTACCATTCACATTTGCGTAATATATTCGCCTCACAGTCCTTTCTTCGCTCATTTGCTCTAAATGCCCAAGCCATCTAAGTTTACCTTTCTTAATCTTACTTATTACGCTTACATCAGCCTCGCACTCATTCATCCTTCCTCTGCCAGTTCCATGTCTCATTGCCATACAACAGGGTAGGTACCAGCACTCCATTGTGGACTGCTAGCATTGCTTTTTTGACATTTTTTGCTATCGCCAATTGCGTTCAGTCCTCCGTTAACGGAGTAACCTGCATTTACCCTTCTTTCAATATCTCTGTCAGCCTTCCCATCTCTCTAGAACATATTTCCTAAATACACAAACTCACCCACCAGCTCCAAGTATTCCTCATTTATTAAAAACACGTTTTATCCTGCCTGCTTACCACTGCGGGGAAACGGCGTGATGGTTAGTTAGTTAGTCATGCCAAAAGAATGTGAGTCAGTTCATGTTATTTATTTTAAGATGTACTTTTAAGCTATTGATCTACTTAGACAACCTAACGTTCTTCCTTAAAAGGAATTGAAATATATGAAATATGATAGTTTAAAGTGCAAGCTTGTTATCTAGATAAGAATTAAGTATACCCAAGTCATTAGTCACATTTCCTTAATTAATGGCCTCATTTATTTGAAATACCAACGCAAATCTGTGAATAATGCAGATCCTTGAAAAATCATGAAATCTGACTTACTCGTCAAGATTGGAGCTTTAAATTTTAAGATAAATATTGGTAACCATGGATGATTTTTATTACGCCGTTTTTGTGCAAAATCACCTCAATGGCGCTGTACAAATATATAATACACTTCTACAATGATCTACTAACTATTTATGGAGATAATATACGTTACCATACTAATCTGTAGGTCACTTGAGATTAACACTTAATCAATATTAACTAATTGTTTATTAGCGAAATTTAGATACAGGATTTAGGACATAATTGAAAAATTGGATATAACTAAACTTTCTCTCGGGAATGGTATATTTTATTTAAGGCGATGCCATACGTAGTAATGCAAAATCATGTGTTTTTATTTTGAAAATTTGGTGGCCTAGAAATGTTTCAGATGCTTTAAATAAATACTGCGAGTAGAATACATCTTGGCCATTGAAATAATCGAGTATTTTTTAGATAAGTCTTTTTATAAGCCCAGAAAAAAATAATGAATAAGGCCTATGAAAACTGCTTTAAAGTTCAAAATCTCCTATTTACGAACCCATTTTCGGTTATGATTTTATTGTATAATTTGGAAAATTAAGTTATTTATAAAATGATAGAATTTTTTTTTAATATTTATGCCTGAACATCCACAAAATAAAATAAAGAGCACTTTTTGGCCATGTTTTTTTCTTGCATAAATCAAAACAGGCGGATGGTGTTAAGCGGGAATTTAAACCTTATCGCCATCTACGTAAGGGTTGTTATTGATAGCGGCTCAATTTAAAATATTACACGACATAGTGCATCGCCTTAAGATATATTTTTTTTATATATTGTCATTATTTGTGCTTTGTCTTATTTTATTTTTTTAATTAATATTATTTATAACTAGCTGTACCCGGATTCGTCCAACAGATGGCGCTGTTTTTTTTACCTGTTACAGGTGATAGGTATATAAAAACACGCAGGTATTCGAATGCAACGTTGTGTCAAAATTTCAAAGCAATCGGTGAAGAACTTTCTGAGATTTAACATTTTGTATTTTTTGTAAATATTTTAGCCCTCTGGTACTGAATCCTTAATTTTTTGTTATAATTTTATATTTGTGTTTAAATTAGATTTTAGTGTATTATCAATGTGGCAAAATAAAGAATATTAATCAAAAGAAATATATTGCAAATTAATATGATAGAATTGAAATAATTATCTGGTAAAAGATGTTATATAATGTGTGTATATAATGCAGAATCCTCAGAAATAAATAATCTACCCGAGCTAAGTTCGTTAGATTTCTTGCCTTCAATTTTGTAACAATTATGTTTTAGCTGACGTTGATAAAGTTTCAAGCATTTGAAAGGGTGGGATAGGTAAAGTAGGGGCGGTATAAGAACAGAATAGAAGAAGGCAAGAATTGGTATATGGGCGTGTTTTTTATTTAGGTACAATATATTTTTTCATTTCAGAGTAATCCAGTAATGTTGGCCTCACTGGGTGGCTTACCCGTGCTGAGGCCTTCATTTTATAATATAAAAAGTAATATACATAATACATTTAAAGAGAAATATATATTTATAATGTTGTGTGTTTGTGAGTGATGTGTGTTTTATATTGGTGCTGTGTGTTACGTGTAGGTTTTATTATTTTATGTTATGAAAATTTGATAATATTGTATTTTTTGTTCTTTAATCCATTTTGTAATTTTGTGTATGAATTTATTTTTGTTTTCCTCATTTTTATCGATAGTGTTTTTGTCCAAAGCTTGTATTTACTGTCGGAGTTTTTATGTTTTCTTTGTACGCTTGTCTAACTGGTATGTTAGTGAAAGTTTGTGTATGCTGAAATTTGTTTTTTTTGGTTAAAAATATAGTTTAGTAGTGTTTTAACGTATAATTGGCGTATATCTAGTACGTAAGAACTGTTGTATATTTGCTCTGTGATCCAAAAGTCTGGCCAATCTAGCCATAAATTTTAAATATAGAATTTCGTGTCATCATCATTATCAAATTTTCATTTCGATCAAATAAAATGTCGATATATAATATCAGGCAGTGTAAAAGAGAGAGAGCGCGTTCTAAATGGGCTAGAACCTAGGTAACTACCTTATAATAATCGTTTGACTGAATATTGAACCGTCCTCCCCAGCGACTGCAAACTTATAACTTAAATAAAATATCTTTAAATTTAAAATAAAATGGTTTGGCTTAAGTTTGTACCTTCCTTCTCAGGGACTGATATGACCGACATTTATTTCGTATATTATCTGCTGTAATGTCATCCGATTTCCAAGTAATGCGTATATTTTCGCGTGTGTATGCGTGATTGCATATTAGTCAGTGGTGACATCGGTTTCTATTCAAATCTACTTGGAAGGCATGTCTAGTTTGTATTGTTTGTTCATGAGCAGGAGGTCTACCTAAATCCCACAGAGGAGAGAGGGTTTAGTGGTAGTAGATAGTACGCTGGTACACCCCGAGGTGTAAAGTGTTACGAGAGAAAGATTAGGCACGTCCTACCCCCCTACCCCCTACCCTCCACGCTAAAGCCTTACAGCGGGTCTGGGGGCCCCGCCACTTGCCATGTTTACCAGCCCTACACTTTATGCAGGGGTTTACTAATCATTATTAATTATAGTAACAAAATACTAAAGATTTCACAAACACAGAAAACAGCAAACTCAAATATACGAAGTTTTCCATGAAATCATATGTTTATTATATGTTGCACAGCAAAAGTTGAGGCGAACAATACACACGTATTATTTTTGCATATCTATACACTCCACACATCGGTGTTTTTGCGAAGCGTCACTGAGAAAAAGCCATTTGTTTCAATGACATCAGATTTTTAGTTATATGTCTATGACGTCTGCATACCTATGTATATAAGGAATAAAATTATTAAATCAATTATCCCTTTATACACAAACAGAAAAAAACCATGACAATAATTAAAAAAATAAAATAAATAAAAATATTGTATTACATGTAGTTGTTTTCTCTATTTTTGAAGTTAAATAAAGGTTCAATCATGAAATCAATTTTGATTAGAAATTCACATTATAAACTAATAATAATTATCTATTTTTGTATTCTACATTCTACATGTCTAACTTCACTCTGTAATCTTTCACTTTAAAACTTAACTTTGTAACTTTTCACTTTAAACTTCGCTTTGAAAATTATAACTTTAAAACTTCAGTTTATTTTATAAAGTTTAACAATAATATACAAAGTAGTTGTAATATGTAAATTGTACTCTCTTAAGCACAAGCACCTGCTTTATCAGGAAATTTTTGTTAATATACTTGTATACGCAAACTACTAAACAATGCGTTTTTTTACTAGAAAATTATGAAAGCCCATAAGTAACAACTTAAAAATACAATTTTATGTCTAAAGTTGTCTCTGACAGTTTCCCCTGGTTGACATAATTTTTTGTTATAAAATTATTCGTAAAATAAATAAAAAACACTTTTGCACTAAAGTCGAACATTTCCAGACTACGTTTGCCAAGCAATTTTAATGCCTATTACCTATATTCCAGGTGATATAAGGCTTACTAAGAATAAACACATTTATGGCTTGTGTATTCTTGTAATGCTGGGCCACTGATCTTGATAACAATGGTATTATGCATCTGTGAATTAATGTATTATCGACAGCTCTACCAAACTGCTACAAGTGCCATCTGTGAATAATACGTCAAACTAATATCTGGGATATCACATTTTTTACTTGAGTTCCTTATTATATTGTTTATCGATCCAATTTCCCGTTACACAAACAAAACAATGCTCCGATGTCCTCTGCGTCACATTGTTTGTCTCCATAAAACAATATCTGGGAAAAAACAGCATCCCTTTAAAAAAACAAATCACTTCCTGCTACCCCCATGGCTCTTTCTTTATATCTGGTTTCACCCACCCCTCAGTAGGGGGTGGTGCAAACACTCGGGGAGAATAGAGCGGGCGCTCGTTCAAGAAGACAGACACTCTCCCAACTCGAAGGGGAACTCAGCAACGATGGAGTGATAGCAATTAGGGGCTAATGGAGGAGAATCGGATTTGTTTGTGACGGTATTAGTTTTGAATTAACGTCTGGTATTCATAGATGATAGAACATACCCCTTCTTTTATCGCGATAGCAGTCGTAAAGGTTATACTCAAAAGGGTATTAGGCGAACAATGCTTACTGCTAAGGATGCGTTTTAACCCCACCAGCGTTTGACTGTCGTATATGACCGGGCGTCCAAATTTTATTAAGTATTTTTACATTTTTTTCTATCATGCAGAAATACTTAAGTTTTTTTACGTTAGAAAGAAAAATTATAATTCTTTCCAGTTTGCCTCAAATATAATGGATTCCATCTTTCCAGTTTGCCTCAAATATAATGGATTCCAATATAATCCATTTTGGCTATTTTTAAGATATTATTAATCGACTAGCAGTTAAAAACCCGCTCCGCGGGTTTTTTCTGCTAGGCCCTGCGGGCGGCACTTGGTTGGGCATCGCCCAGTTTAAGTGATACTAACAACAGTTACATTTAATAGGTAGATATTAGGTCATTCACAGAGAGAGGGTGAGTATATATTGTTAAAACACGGAACAGGAAGGCGTTTAGGCATAATAAGAATGACAGTTGTTCGGGTAAAACTTTACCTTTCCCGAATAATTGCCTAAATGGCTAAAGGTAAATTAATATAGGTAAATATTCGGAATCGCTGGACACGGAAAATAGGAAAGATTTTTAAATAATACCTTCTGATTTACCCTAATTACTATAAAAGGAATCGAACAGCATTTGGGAAAATTTTAATTTTTCTTTTTAATTTTTAATTACGTAAAATGAAAATTCGCTTTCGCTGTATGGGATGACAGCCTGAATAATTTCTGTTGATAACATTTTCTTTTGTCGGTATTCCTGAAATGAGCGGCTAGAGACAATTGAAAAACGTAAATTAAAAAAATATAATGTAATACAATATTCCGGCAAAATAGTGCCTACTTAGCACAAATGATTTTTTGACTTTTATTTTATTTAACCTCACCTATAATAAAATAACCTAACCTATAATAATCCAGCCTAACCTATAATAATCCAGCCTAACCTATGTCCTAACCTAACCTAAAATAATAACCCAACCTAAGCTATATCCTATCCTAACCTATAATAATCTAACCTGACCTAAGCTTACCTCACCTATAATAATCCAACCTAACCTAACCTATATCCTAACCTAACCCATAATAATCCAATCTAGCCTAACCCAACCTAACATAACCGAACCAATCCTAACCTAACCTATCCTAACCTAACCTAACCTATACAAATCCAACCTAACCTATAATAACCCAACCTAACCTAACCCATAATAACCCAAACTAACGTTACCTAACCTAACATAACCTGACTTATCCTAACCTATAATAATCCAACTTAATCTAACTTTATCTATAAACTAACTTGAACTATACTAATCCAACCTAATCTAACCTAACCTAGTATAACCCAACATAGCCTATCCTAACCTATAATAACCTTTTTTTTTTTAAATATTTCCTTACTTGTAAAAGAAACCAAAATACCAAAATAATATTTGCATAGAGTAAATTATGGTAAAATTATTTGAATTCGACCAATCAGAGGGACCAGACCATCCAGACGATCGCATAATAATATTATAGATGCCATTGCAAAGTTTAAATAAACTTCCAGAAGAAATCTTTTTATAAAACGCTTGTTAATGGTCAAGTAATTTTGCATATTTAAATATTCGCGCCAGCCACTTTCGGTTCGTTCTTTCACCGCCAGAGGAGCGCTCTGTCGGCTATCTATTGACACGGTGCGTATCGGCCATGTTGAATGAACGCGTGCTTTTTTCGTCAAACGTCAAACGTAATCACGTAATTGTGGATATTTTTCACTGTAATGTAATTAATCCAATGGATCATGAACTTTCTAAAACATATTTTCTTCGATATTATCCAAAAATTGTATGAGCAGAAACGATATTTTTTAAGAAATATCGTATTACATGTGGCGATTCTATTTCAGTATGAAATCGTGTCTTAATCTTTAAAGTCTTATTTAAACACAATTTGAATTTGACCAATCACAGGGCCTACATCGTCCAGACGCTGGGACAATAATACTATTAGAAGACTAGATAGAAGATTATACTGGAATTCATTAATAAAATCTTAATAATAGCCAACATGAATAATTCATATTTCGCGCTGCTACTTGTTACGAAACAAACGGTTTATCTTCAAAAATTATTTCTTATTTTTTTAATATATGTACGAGATAAAAGTGATGTTACAGTTTTTTTTATTAAGAGGAAGCTACAAGCCGACAATGTGTATATTTTTGGTATGCCTTATATTGTTGGTAATCGGCATTAAAATCGCTTGACAAACGGAGTCTAGAAACGTTCGATTTCAAGCACAAAACTGGTTTTTATTTATTTTGTAAATAATTTTATAAAAACGCTAAAAAGTTAATCAAGTGAAACTGTCACAGATTATCTTAGCTACGATAGTTTATTTTTTAAAAGTTGTTTCCTTTTCGCGTTCATACTGAAAAATAGTGAAACAAAAATTTTTGTAGTTTACATTTATATTTTTTATTCAGTAATCTATTTTTTATTTGTATTTTACTCAAGCGAAACGAAAGGAAAACCTTCAATTTATCTAAAGCATATTTTTTTGGTATTCATAATGTCCACCAATTCGTTATAAAGATTAATCAAAATGGTGATTTAGCATTAAGCTTCGCCTTAATTCCCCAAACAAAACGAATGTGTTTTCTAAATATTGAATTCTCTCAATTTTTTCCATGATTGGAGTAAAAATTTAAGTAAAAATGTGGTTAGCGTTTTTGACAACATTTTTCACGATTGATAATAAATTTTTATTATTTATAAATAGTAATGTTTATTTTAGATGCATACACCGGAAAGATAATCTTGTCTAGTTTCTAAAACAGTATTTGTTTTTACGGAAAATTAAAAATATAAGATTTATATAGCGCATTTGAAATACACAGAAAACACTGCAAACTTTACAAAAGTGATGAAAGTACTGAAGGGTTAAATGAAGCGATTATATTTTATCAAAAGGTTTCGGAAAGGTTGTTATGTAGGAATTACGTGTTCCGCTGCAACTCGTTCGAGACAGAATAAAGTTCCTACGAGCACTTTCAAAACCGCACTGGCAGGTTCGCTGGAATGCGCATGCGTCTCAGTGTGGCGATTAACTAGAAATCGCCAGTGTCTCAAATTAATAGTTCCTACATTTTCGAAGGGATTGTAAATTCGTAGCTAGTAAGGAGTTGGGAGAGTTTTCGTACCTCCGTACTAGCCTTGATTTTATGCTATTTTAAACCTTGTTTTGCTCCCAGCTTACTGAAATATATTATATTCGCTTGGCAAGGTAATAATGTATTTTAATTTTATCTAGCTTGACGTTTCGTCACTTTCAAAAACTTTCGAGAACTCTAAGAACTACTTGAGCCACTGACACTAAAGCCATCTATGCTACATAGCTCAAACTATCACATCACTTTCCTCGTCTTCATATACCCCAATTAATTACGGATGCCATCTTTGTACCTAGTCTCAACGTCTCCGAGCAGTGTGCGGTATCAATATATAAAAAACTGAATCTATGGTATTTGTTTGTTCACAGGGTAGCAACACTGACGGGATATGAACCTCAGGATCTCATTGAGAAGACTCTCTACAATTTCATCCATGCCACTGACATCCTTCACATGAGATATGCCCACTTTACTTGTAAGTTCATCAACATTATTATTATTACTGTTACCTACTTAAACTAAACGAAATTGTATGTAGCATGGGTTTCTTCAAGTCTCAGGTTTACTCCTTCCCTTAAAAAGATCCCTCAAATAGCATCCCCAAAAATAACAGAATCGGAGGCTCCTATGAGCATTCCACAAGCACAATAAAAAATTATTGTTTTTTAATCCGGTTTCATCTACTAAACATTGCAAATTAAAGACAATAATAGAAATGAAACCCCTTTTAACATTTTTTTTTACTTTATTTATTCTCATTTCTTTACATATATAATTCATAATAACAAATAGTATAAACAATAAATGAAAACCCACTAAGGCACTGCCTGAGTGTGGGTAATATAAAAACGATTTCTATATATTAACATTATAACATTAACTATTACATTAACTTCATAAAGGAGGTCCTGAGGTAAAAAATTAACCTGGGGTGCCTATGTCTTATTTGGGAGTGCTGTGTGGAGAATTTTTTTGAGGAATGGAAGTATTAAACTTGGTTGTAGAAATTACCCGTTCTCATTTGACAAATGTCAATCATGTAAACATGTTTACCGTGTTTGTGTGCTGAAGGAATCAATTAAGCTAGTTCCAGGGAACATCTTCCATTGAAGTACCCCTAGATCCCAAAGATTCCAATCCGTTTTTTAAGATGACATTGGATCTGTGGTTTCCATGTAAAGTTAAAATAATAATTTAACAATTGATCCGGCTCGAAGGACCAGATTTGGACAATTTTATTTTGAAGACCATTGAACAGTTTCTGATTGGAATATATTATGTCCCCTTACAGTATTGTCCAAGGGCCAGGTGACTTCCAAGTACTACAGGTTCCTGACGAAGGGCGGCGGTTGGGTGTGGATGCAAAGCTACGCCACCATCGTTCACAACTCCAGGAGTTCCAGACCTCACTGCATTGTCTCCGTCAACTATGTGCTCAGGTAATTCATCAGCTTTTGCTGGAGAGTCTTGCATATATTTTAATTTTCGATAGTTTCTTATCTATCTACGTTTTGAATTCATTTTATGCATTTGAATTAATCAATACGAATAATGTCGGAAGTGCGTGCGAATTGGTAGTTTTGCTCGAGAGTGAGAGGTGCTTAAAGTTTCGCTTCTACAATGTTATTGTTTTTTAAATGAAGACGTTTGATGTTGTTTTGTAATTTCTTTAATTTTCTTCCTTTCCATTTAAACGGAAACATATATTATTACAATAAACAGCTTTGCAAAGATACATATTTGCTTCTGACATTTTTCATTGGGTCTTTCGATTTGTTTGTTTTTTTTTTAGTTATTTATTAAGTTAAAAGAAATACACATTTCGCTTTGTTAACTTAAGTGTACATTGATTAAAACAAAAATAATATATATATATATATATATATATATATATATATATATATATATATATATTAATAATTATGGTTTACTACAAGTAAGGTTTACTCATGGCCTATGTTTCTTTTATTATGTTGTCTTGTGTAGTGGTCATGTACTTGTGATGTTTTCATAAATGAAGTATTTGTGTGTATGAGGCCATTTTGGATTTTGTGAATTAATAGGCATATGTTGTATTCGTACAGTTTTCTAATTTTAAGTAAGTTAGTTTCTTGGTATACCTACTCTTTTGTTGGGGGTATCTGGTCTATAGTTAAAAAGTTTTTTTATAACTTTATTTTGTATTATTTGAATTTCGTTTAGATATGTGATGTTTGTGTTTCCCCATATTTCTATGAGATAATTTAGATGAATAATTTATAATTTAACCTTTGGGAACGTATGCAGACAAGTCAATGTACTAGATTTCGATCAAAATCGTGTAGAATCTATTGTTCATAACGATCCCGTTATAAAAAAAGCTGAAACATGAATATTGTGTTTTTAAAAATACTGTATAGCTGAATTTATAAATAAAATATACTACCTCAGCCTCGGCAGAGGACCAAAAGCTACTGATTCTGAAAACTAAAAGTGAGGTTATAATCCCAATTCTGGTATGCAACTTTTTACGTTTGAGAGAACGATATAAAATATGTAAAAAAAAAATTCGGTACATTGACAACTTCAACAAATCTAATATTCTCAAAACATCTGATCAACCAAATTAATTAAATACACTTCATTGAATCACACTTTTGTTTTCGCTGAAACACGGCAGATAGACTCGTCGTCGATGATAATGCATTCTGTCAATCTATTGGAAATCACTCGAAATACACGCGGACATATATGCATTTCTCTGAAATAGGAAGACATGAAAGCAGATAATATGCTAAATAAATGTTGGTTTAGTCCTCAGTCAAACAAACAAAAAAATTACCTTAAATTTGGCTACTAGCCGGCCCAAGAGATGTTGCATCTAGGTCTAACATTGAAAATAGATTATTATAGTAAAACAACTTTGTTTTTTACTGGTTGTTTTTTTTTTCACAGTGAAATCGAAGCCAAAGAGTTACTTCTGACATCAGAGCAAGGACCAGCCACACTGCCGTCTCCAACAGCACCCGTCACTGTTGAGATACAAAACAACTCGGTCTGCGATCCCATCCCACCAAGGACCTTACAGAATCACCACAACCACAACATTCCAGACCACCAACTGCAACACCAAGTCAACTCCATGGACAAATTCTCAGCAGGAGAATTTAGCGACTCTGGAAGCGGTTTCCACTACCCGGAATACCCAACGGACTTGCTTCAGGACCTCGGTAATCAAGTACCAAACGATGGAGGCTACCACGAACTGTTCTACAACGGTGGTTATGGTGACACTGCAGACCACAGCAATCTTTCACATCAACAGAGGCCGTTTTCTGCTGGCTCTTCCTCGTGCAGCTCCGCGGAAAGTGCGGATGGTGGCAGGCTGATGTTGAATATTCCTCCAGCGCAGGTTTATTGCCAGGAAGATGGACATTTCCAACAACTTCAGTGTTACAATCATCAACCGGCACCTCCACCAGCGTACACCAGCGTGATTGTAGCAACTACCCAGCAATACCAACACCCGCACAATCTGAATGACGAGTTTGTACAAATTCACTAAACTGGATAGTGTTTGAATACTCTGTTTTTATTATTTATTTATTATCAGATCTTTTAGATGCCTTAAAACCAACATTTTTGACTCTCCATAGTTCATAATACATAATTTGAATCTCTTGTAAATATGATTTTAACATTTACAGGTAAAATTATCGTAACTCTGAAATGATTGACGAAAAATGATCGTATAAATAATAAGCTATACTAACCCAAAATGTTTGCTCCTGAACTGAACAGCTTCATTCGAGTGATGACGATTATTTTGAAAAACCTCAAAATGTAATATTTAATCACCGAAGACAATATTATCGACTCTCAAACGAAAGATGTGAAAATGAACCCAGGACTCCAAATCCCCGGAACGGCTGAGGTTCTGGACTCCATGTTTTAATACGATCGAATATTTTTCTGTTTTTATTTTTTACATCTTTCAAACGTTTGATGTAAAAAAGTGTCGCTAATAATTATGTAAAATTATAAATTATTTTAAAAGTGAAATTTTTTAGGCTGTGCCAAATTTTTTTCTATATCTTAACCAATTAGACTTTTGTATAACTAGAGATTATAGCTTTTAATTAATATGGCTAACTTATAACAGATATCTACTATAGCTGTACTATAACTTTATTAATTCTTACTGTTAGCTTTCTGTAGGAAAATGAATAAATTGTTATCAAAAACTCTATAACATATAACGTGATTGTACAAATAATAATTTTAGGAAAATTTATTTTATATTTTGAAACTCATTTTTGGTTCTATATTGATTTGTCTACATCTTTAATGTAGGTTAAAAAGCATAGATGATAGAAATAAGAGGAGATAGTATATAGAAGCGTGTCGACCATCATCCAGCTAAATAAATGACCAAACTATACAGACTATGAAAACAGCTATGCTATGTAAGTCAGGCGTTTGGTGTGTAGGCATTTTCAGAGCCTTTAGAGGAAGTGAGATAGCGAATTAAGCAACATATAAGTATAAGAAGGACAACCTAATAGCAGTAGGACTTCTCATACAGTATTCCAAGTTCGTCTTATAGTGTGAGCGAGAAAGCGTATATTCTCATCTCAGTCACACCCGTGATGAAGACTATAGTATTCGACGCAAATACGCACATATTGTTTGAATGTCTATCTTTGTCATACATGAACAGCGTTTAAATTAAGAATTTACTGGAAACCTAAGAGTGTTTCTTACTTACCATATTTTATCTTGAGTTTGTGAGACAATAATGAGTCTAGATGTAAGAGTAAGACAGATTACGCTGTACGCATCAACGCTTATTTGGGATATGAAGTGTCACACTACGCTATAATCTTCCTCAGGAGAGGGGTCCGATCAATTGGGGAACTGCCGCGGAATATCATTTTTTTGTATGGGGTCTGTCACCACGATCGCTTATCACGGCGTATCAGGTGTGACAGAGATTGAATGACGAGCGATATAGAGTTATAAAAAACGTTTTGATGTATATAGCGTAATCTGTCGTCACCAGTATTGGAACTTCGTTTGTAAAAACCAAGATAGGGTTCCGATGTGCGTAGATGCGAGTAGCGCTAGAATTGGTGAATGGTGTTGGCGACACTCGGTTTCTTACTAATAGATGTTAATAGCCCATTTGTTTCTATTATCTATGGTTAAGAAATCTAATTTATTTCTCAGACTGTCTGTGGAATGACGTATTTAGATTGAAATTTTAACCAAAATAGGGGATAGTTCATATCATTTAGTGAATAAACAATATTCAAATGGTTTTCAATAATCAAGTTAGAGATAAGTAAGTATTATTTTGTAGGCTAAAACGCCTGAAGCTTTATTAAAAAAAATGATAAACCTGTGTTGCTTACATTTTAAGCAAAACCGTAACATTATTTTTTTTAAACATATTTAATCCCAAAAATTGCGAACTGGATATTAATATTTGTAATTCATAGGTATAAGTATCGCAACAAGAGTTGACGCGAATTCAGTATCTATTCACAGATGCATCTCTTGCATACAGCATGATTCAAACTTGTCATTTGACTTCAGAAAAGAAAATTATTACACAGAAAGTATTTTTTTAAATAATATAAAGAACACAACGTAAAACTTTTATAATGTTTGAAATTAGTAAACATGTTCATTTTTTGTCCCTTTCTCGCTAATAACAATAATCCGAAGGTCGCGGGTTAAAATCCCGGCGTGCGCAAGTAAATTTTATTTGGTGAATTTGTGTTATTTCAAGTTCTATTATATATATAGTTTACTTGCGGCACGTTCCAGAGTAAAAGATTCTATCAGTATCGCCCCGGTGTATGACCACCGTTGAGACTTGAAACGATGGCTTTAGCCGTTTTTGATGACCCAATCTGAATAGCCAGTTACACCCCCACCTTGCTCTTACTTCCGCACTTTCTTCAGCCTTAAAACATGCACCAATTGGGAATTCCGTAGTTTCACTAGTTTCAGATGGTTGGGAGCTGTTGGGACTTTTTTTTCTGAAATTTAAAACATGTAAGCTGTAAGCAAGCAATGTAAAGAATGAATTCGTGTCAAATTTGGCCACGATACCCATGCAAAATTTTTATGTAACAAAGGTTTTTGCTCGTATCCCAAAATTTATTCCATAAATATATTAATATAAATAATGATTGTATTTTAAACATTGTTTGCATTATTCTTGCAAAAGAACTGAATAGATATAAATATTATAATTTTAATTTAATTTAATGGTTAGCATTTAGGTAGAATTATCAGCTGTTTGAGTAGAAAAATAATATTTAAAATAATAATCAAGATATTTTGAGATTAGAAACAGCCATAACAAATAATTGTGATTATCAATGTGTATATTATTTATGACAATGTATTATGTACATTAATTGTGCATAGTTAATAATTTACTGCCAATACGAACAATATAAATTATTTGTTTGAATAAATATTTTGTTTTAAACATGTACCTAAATCTCTTTCTATTTTCCTTAAAAAATCATTGAAGTGCTTATAAAGTAAGTCAATACCAGCACACTACCCCAAGCTATGTAGAAATAGTTGATTATCAGCAGACAATAAATTACTAATCTACAAGAATTCTACGCCAGCCTAGCCGGACATGAAAATCCAACCATTAACACTCTCGCTCAATAGAGCGCGAATGAAAGACCTGAAGTAATTATCCGCAAAGAGTATGCAAATCCTGTCCCAAGTCGCAGTATTGTTTTAAGTTTCATTTCACCCCACCATAATAAAATCATTCCATGTAAAGTTTCAAAAGAAAATCCAAATTTGCAATTATGCTGGAGTCAATAAACTCATTGTTTAGGAACTCTTTCAATACAAACCATGTCCAAGTACAGAAATGTGAACATATATCCCGTTCAGTTTTACCTGTAACGCATGAAATTCCACCACTCCTACACTTCTGTAAATCAAAGCTAACTAAGGTAAATTTTGTGATTGTTATCGAGTTTGATATAAATTTAAAACTGCATTTTAAAATTAAGTTTTCCTCTCATATGTGCAATAACATTATTATTCCACTTATTTACAAACGAGCTGAAGGCATTATCAAATTGTGTTGAAGCCACTTGTAAACGATAGCTAAACACCAAGGCGTTCCTCCGCAGAGGTAGGCTGAGAGGACGAACCGCCAAACAACTCGGTCTTGGCACACACTCCTTGCCTATTCACGTTCATACATCGTCTCATTCATTCTGTTATTCTGACTCTTGACATGGCCCGACTCAAGTATCTGGTTAACATACACAGGCGTATTATAAAGATTACTTCGTTTGGTTTTTTCGTCATAATTATCTAAAAATAATTCATACAAATTTAACAAACTTTAACGAATCTCTTGCAAACATTCAAACAATTGCGGTCGATGACTTTTTGGAACATATTATATTTATTTGGGATCGTCTATGGTAAACTTTTGAATACAAATACAAAGCGTGGAGATGACAATTTCTAACACTCCTTAACTATCTCGCAGCCAAGTGGGGGAGTAGGTAGTACCCAAAATTACTATCCTCCTTATATTAGCTGAAATACTCGACATATCATTTTAGTATTTTACGTATTCCTGCAAATACAAAAGTTACCATTCATAATTGACTGAATTATTGGGATTTCTATCCTTTAAAAGCCCATAAGACAGAAAAATGCATGGGGTCGTCGGAAGACCCACTTGGATACAGACGTTTTGTTTGGCATCTTGGCCTGTCAAGAGTTAAACCTTCAGGTTTCTATTATATTGACCGATATATTTCGTAAAGATGAAATTCGTAGAATTTGTGTATATTTCGATTAAATCAAAATCAATGCGATATTTCCGATCGTATCCGAAAAAAAATTAGTTTTATTATTAGATAAAAACATATAATTTTTTAAATACTAAAATTTTGAAATCAAACATAAAAAAATTAAAAATGGCTCACCTTACGTTTTTTTTTTTCTCTGAACACTGAACTAAAATTACTAAAACCCTTTTATTATACAAATATATTATAAAATTTTTTATTATCTCACTTTTGTCGTTTCATATAAAAATAACTAGCTGACGTATACCCGGCGTTGCTGGGGGTTATGTTTAGGAGATAGACATATACCTTCCTGGACTTTTCTGTAGACCATTTTAAGATATACAATTCCGTGGAACATTATTTTGATATATCTCATAAGGTTTAACCAGCGTTAGCAATGTAAGCGCCCGAAAATATTTTTTTGTACGACTTGATAACAAAATATCGACTTTTCTCTACTTTCTATAAATATAATATGCGTTTATTATATATGTAAACTTTTCTGAAGAAATTATCTAAATGATAATGAAAATCCTATCAAAATCCGTTGCGTAGTTTAGAAGAACTAAGCGCACAAACAGATGGACGCGGATAGAGACTTTGAATCTTCGGTGTACATTTTAATTATTCAGTGGTTAACTTATGGATTTGAATATAAAGCTTGGTGTTTTCTCTTTCCTACAAATTTAGTTCATATTTGTAACCATGGAGGTAAGGGAGACAACGATTTTTATGAGTGCTTATAAGCTGTTCCGAAAAGCGAACAAATTAGCCGGGTTTGTTCCTAAAACCGAAACAAATTAGCCTGAGAGGTTAAATCAAATATCTAATACAAAAATTACTTTAATGAATCCATATAAGTTTGTGCCGTAAATTACACCAGAATAATATACCTACTGTTATCGATGTACTGTATAATAAAAGGCACAAAAAGACTGAAGTTTGAAAATCTGAGACTCGGGCATTTCTTAGAATCAAGTTGAGAGGTCGTTCTGCTTCGACGGGACATTTTGTAGCCTTTTTAGTTTTACGGTCCTGCCGCTGAGATATCCTTCGTGACCTCTCTTTTTGTCGCGTGGGCCGCTCATGATAAAGAGGGTGAGGTTAAAACGGAACCATCGACGGTATTTCTTTATTGCCTGGCTTCAGCTCTTATGCCGCGTGCGTTGACTTTACGTTTTAAAAATCATTATTTATTTTGAATAGCCGGGTAGGTAGCAGGTGCGGTCGCTTCATGCATGCTTTGGATGCTGCACTTCCCTTATTTTCTAAGCTTTAAATAAATATTTTCTTTTATTTTTTCCGAATTTAAAAAAATTCCTTCGATTTTTGTTTTCTAAGCGTAAACAGGACTGCAATTTAATGACACCGACACGAAATACATGATATAATACATTTTCAATACTGCTAATGATGCGTAAACACACAGACACCAGCAACAGTGTGGACAGGATTCTCTGTTTCATTCCATGTCCACGAAGCTGGAAAGAGTTTTATATTCGCGCATGCCCATTTAGGTCTGCCTAATAAGCCGAACTCTTATTCGACCAAATCATTCTAAAACAAAGCCAAAATATTAACGACGTAAGTGAAGCAGCCGTGCACAACAAAATGCGACGCGCGGCCCTGATGTATTAGACATACCTACAGTTTTATTTGCCCTATCAAAAATCTAAAATAAATTGGAAATCATAACGACATCAATAATTTAATCATCGCAATCATGTAAAAACAATATTCAGCGCGCGGCCAGGTGTAAGGACGGACCTACGGTCGATTTTGCCCTAACAAGAATAGAAAATTGATCCTTCCGTTGGGTTAAATTTAATTATTTCTGATGAAATTTTCACTAAAATCACAAATGTTTCTAGATGGATTCCCCAGGAAGTTACTAATTCATCGTCTAGAAAAATAAAATCTGGTGCTCACAGCTAATTTTATAATTGTTGAAAAATCTTGTATATTATTTTCAAACCGTTTTACAGAAAATATTTTAATGGTAAGGTTCTGTTTTTATTAATCTTAAATATAAATAACTTACATCCATCAAAAATAATTAAAATGTGAGTGTCGTGCAAACACCCGTTATTAGAGTCATATGTCGCCTTAAGAGGAAGCTACAAGCCAAAAATGTGTATATTCTTGGTATACCTTATATTGTAGGAAATAGGCATTAAAATCGCTTGACAAAGGGAAACTGTCACAGATAATCTTATCTATAATACTGTATTTTTTTAAGTTGTTTCCTTTACGCGTTTATACATTTCTATTGAAAAAATATTTTTTTTAGTAATTTACATTTATATTTTTTATTGAGTAATTTATTTTTTTATTTGTATTCTACTTAAGCGAAATGATAGGAAAACCTTCAATTTATCTAATGCAAATTTTTTGGTATTCATAATATACACCTATTCGTTATAAAGATTAATCAAAATAGTGATTTAGCATTAAGCTTCGCCTTAAATAACACACCCGAAAGTAGTGGATTGTTTTAGTACGAAAATAAATTTGTTCGCGTGACATTTTTGACAGTTTGACTTGAATAACTGCAACCGATCAAAACATTCAATATCTTAAGATGACCTATTTAATGAAATTAATTTTTTATCTGTAATAATTAATGTTGTGGAACATAAAGGATTTAATAATGGCTAATATGCATCTATATATTAACAACTATTGGTCGAATAATATGATATACTTTTTTGAGGATCTGGTGAGGAGTCACGTAATGAAAGAGGTTGTGAAGGTCACAGTGTTTTTATTATTATGTCAGAATGCAGCATGGGAGATGACTTCGGGACCAAGTGCCTAGTTCAGAAGGTTCTAGGCACCTGCCAAGAAACTTCTGGCGGATGTGCGTAATGTACCTAGTCAAACTCAATTGTATTGACATAAGTAATTAGCTCGGACGTCGCAAGTAGGTGCTCGTAGATAGCAGGTAGCCGGTATTATTTACGTCACGCAATTAATTATGCCTTGCAAAATGTCTCGAAAGTTCGCGGCCCATGCATTCTATATCGGTCGTCATTCCGGAACCTTCTAGGAGCGTCGATCGCTACACTATGTTTGCCAGTAAATTCAACTTGTTCATAGAGCTTTACACCTAGAGGCGCTTTTGCGTACCTCGTCGAAACGTGTTCCACTACTGGATTCGGTAGTTTTGGTTATTAGGAGCGTTGGAGGTAAAAAAGTGAAACCTAATTTGTCGCTTCATATCTCATTTAAATATAATACATCAATTATTTTATTTCGTGGGCTAGTTTTTGATTTGTATTTTTGATGGTAGGTATACTTCAGCATCCCTTGTAGAAAAGCCACCGACCGCCACTGGTAAGTAGGTACTTGTCCACCTTCTTCATCCTCATGCCAGAGGCCAGAAAGTTACAGAAACCCAGAGGTTACGAAAATACTTATCACAGAAACACGAATAATCGGGAATTATCACAAACTGTAAATTTCTTCCGTTTAAAATGTGTGGAAGACTTAAAGGTTATTGTTCTGATTGTGATCATTATATGTATTCTGTTCATGATTTTTCGTTTTAAAAAATATCTAAAACCGCACATTCCAAAACGGTTCCAACTAGCTACAAAGTCATTATGATATAGACACATACCTGGACGGATGACAAACCTCGTGCTGGCACTGTTGGTGGACGCGGTGGACTCTCTCGCTGCAGCAGATGGTCCAGTTTCTTCACCACCTAGGATTCTTGCTTCAGAGTCTCCATCTTCTATCTTCGTCGAACGTCACAGCGGTGCTGCCAAGGTCTGGTATATATGAGAGGATATTGTGTCAGCGCTCTATTAGCAGCAGACACATACCTGGACGGATGACTGATAACCTCGTGCTGGCACTGTTGGTGGACGCGGTGCACTCTCTCGCTGCAGCAGCTGGTCCAGTTTCTTCATCACCTAGGACTCTTTCTGCAGAGTCTCCATCTTCTATCATCGTGTTACCCGTTCTTGTTCTTCATTTTACTTAACTTAACTTCACTTTATTTTTGTAATACCTTCATCAACTGTAAAGCGCCCCTGAGGTGATATCTCTCAAAAGCAAATACAAATTATCCAGTAAAGTAATTAATTAAAACGCCAATGTACGATAAGACGACAGTCAACAACTTCTCCCGGCGTGCCATCTACCCGCAAGACTTTCGCATTCGCAGTAAAGGGCTTAAACAAGACTTCCTATTATACCCATTTTAAACGTTCCTGAACGTTGTGATGTCTTTTGTATTATTATTAGTCGTCAGTGAATTTAGTATTTTCTATATCCACGGGAATCCTTTTTGATTGGTCGCGTGCCGAAACGCCAGAAGGGACGGTGCGATGTGTAAATTCTCAAATACTCTACAAGTCAAGCGATTCATCGTAATTGGCTTCATTTCTGAAGTTACCACGGAAGCATCAGAGAGTTAGGGGAGAAAAATATCAAAAAATACATCCAACTGGAAAAGAATCTAGTTTGATTCTCGGTAGTTTCAAGTTCTCATAACCTTTTGTAACAATCGAATTCGACTCCACACAACTTGCACTAAGGAAAATCATAATAAAATCAGAAATTTCAAGTTTAGTAAAATTTTTTTAAGGTTATGCTGTTTGAAAACTTCAACGGTTCTTTTTTTAAATAATAGAGGGCGCCACTTCTGTTTACAAGAATCCAGAACTGTGTAGTCATTTAGATAACATTACATCAGATAATTGTAATATTTAATCATTGATGACAATATTAACGACTCTTAAACGAAAATTTGAATTGAACCCAAGGCCTTGCAGTGTTGGGAATTTGCTCTACCACTAAGCTGATTCGACCCTATCCCCTTCCGTTAGTTTTAACTGTACATTTTATACTTCGACTAAGAGATACCAACAATATTTTTATTGGCTGCTTTATTTACGTATGTTTGCAAATTTCTACCCGAACTAAATGCAATCTACATAGTGTCTTGGATAAATGTGTCCATTTTTTAATATGCGACATCTATTGACTAGGATGATAGTAAAACCTCATATTGTCATATTTATCATTTAAGAGGAAGCTACAAGCCAAAAAATGTGCATATTCTTGGTATACCTTATATCGTAGGTAATAGGCATTAAAATCGCTTGACAAACGGAGTCTAGAAACGTTCGATTTCAAGCAAAAAACTTGTTTTTATTTATTTTGTAAATAATTTTATAAGAAAGCAAAAAAGTTAATCAAATGAAACTGTCACAGACAATCTTAGCTATAATACTGTATTTTTTTTAAAGTTGTTTCCTTTATGCGTTCAAAAAAAATATTTTTTAGTAGTTTGCATTTATATTTTTAATTGGGTAATTTATTATTTTATTTGTATTCTACTCAAGGGAAGCGATAGGAAAACCTTCAATTTATCTAAAGCATATTTTTTGGTATTCATAATGTACACCAATTCGTTATAAAGATTAATCAAAATAGTGATTTGGCATTAAGCTTCGCCTTAAGACAATATTAACCACTCTCAAACGAAACAGTAAAATCAGAAAAAATATTAGGTCGCTAAGAAAATGACGATAATGTTGGTAGCAATTAGTCGAGACAAATTCTAAGTAAGTACCTACAATACATAGACAAAGAATTTATGAAGAAAAAAAAACAACGTATCGCTTGTAACTCCAACATAACTAGGTAAGTACTACACACTTCACAGCGGTGACCGGATAAATCATCAAAATGATAATTCATCACATCTTTAAAAAGTTATATAAATTCATGGAAAGTGATGAAACAAAAACTTTTTTAACTAGGTTAAGTAGGTTAGGTTAGGTTAGGTTAAAAAAAGATTTTTTTCATCGTATTTAATGACTTTATATCACTTTTTAAATGTGTGTTGAATAATCACTGTGTTGAGTTATCATGGAACCCTTCACAGCATGCTCTGTGTGAATTCGCCCCATTAGACAATTATTCTACGCGTATCTACAGTCAAAATTTTGGTGCTCATTACAGAGCCATTAGCGCAAAAAATAATAATAGTGAAACGTCAACTTGACAGTAGAGTTTTGTCTTTCTCGGCGGTGGCTCACGGTACTCCCCTGCTGTGAGGCAAACTTCGGGCGCGTGCCGGCAAGTCAGGCACGCCACTGGCTATTGTTTTAATTAAATATCGGCGAGTAGAATACATATTTTTACTTCATATTATAATGAGAGATACGAACGGAAGTCATAGTCTGATTGTGGGAGTTTTGAAATATTGACATGAAAATTAAATTGGATGAGGCTGGTATGGGTACCGCCGCCCCGGGAAGAATTCATTGGATAACCAACACCTCTGACACAGGTCACCCAAATTGTTCGATACTTTTGGTGACTTAGCAGGGGTGCCTGGGTTCATCGGGTGAGGTTTTTTCAGGTTTGGCGGTTGATGCGTCTTTACCAACTGGACCGCAGTGGGGGGGGGGTGGATACATACGCCACTCCTGGACAAACTTACCGCAAAATTCCTACCCAACTTCAAACATTTTTCTTACTTTCCTTTCCTTAAAAACGCCATCCACACAGCATTCCTCAAGATGACAAGGCCCTCATAGAAACTTTTTTTTAAAGTGAGATCTGTGCGGATTTTAATGAAAACTGTAGTCGCTAGTTTTTAAATTGAGATTTTTCGACTCCTAGGTCTACGAAACTGATTATCCGATCATGCAAGAATTTCAACTAAAATAAGGAAATAAATATTTTATTCGGGCACACGAACACGCCCACAACATACTACTTTTGGTTTACCTCCAGTTAATTTAGGTTAGTTAGAATCACGCATACATAAATCAAATCGTTGCTTGATATTACTTTAGCAGTGTTTGGTGACCAGATTAGAATAGCCAGGTTATTTCTCTTCCTCCTTCCCTCCCCGTACCCTTCAGCTTCCTAACGTACCTCAATTGGGGATGCCATAGTCTCACTGGCTCCTGGCAGAGTTGAGACTGTTATGCCGTATTCACACATCAAAAAATATACTCTACCGTAGGTAATTCAACAATATTATAAGTACCTACCGACTATAAAACATACGAAATGTTTACGAAAACTTATAAGAAATAAGCAAAAAAAAATCTTACCCCTTATTCTCACCAAACATATTTTTCTAATAGTAATTCCCGATGGATGGCCAAGAAATGTGGCAAACAAACAGTATTACGGTATAGAATTTCACTTCTCTGATTACTTTGTGCCACTCTGTCATTGATTTCGTCGATGTTTGCTCATAAATAAGGCGATAAGCAGCATTCGCTAGCACGAGGTGCCGATATATTTAAGCAGCGTTAAGTAGGTACTGTCGCTTACCCAACAGCCATACAATATTATTATATTTCATGGAATTACATCATTCCGGTAATGGTAACATTAGATTTGCCGCGTTATGACATTGACAGCTGTCACTTTTTGCCGCCTTTTTCATTTGAATACATTCAGTAAACAATTTTAATGGCTAACAAATTTCTTTTAGGTACCTAAACTACTTACTGTATAGTTACCGTCTTGGTATGAAATACACATGAGATCGGGAGTATTCAATAAATTCTTTGGTTCGTCAAAGATTACTATTGTTTTATTATCATAAAATAATTACAATGAATCTTTAGCAGGACGTACGCCCGTTCTATCAGAGGATATGAGTTATTCTAACCTAACATGAGAAGCAACTGAAAATGAGCTCCCTGCCTAGGAATCGGCTAACCTCGACTGCACTCGGAAAAAATACCGTTATCTGTGAAAAACCCTTAAAATACTAGGAAAAAAGTATTAAAAAAAAAATGCCCCGGGATCATTGCCTTTCATAAGACGACCAGAAATTTACTTTCAGAATTTCACTACTGTCAAATATTTATAAAAAAGAAATTCATATTGAACTGTTAATTAATAAAATAATTTTGGTACCTACTATATAATGCCACTTTATAGCTTCTGTGAATTTGTTATTATTACATAATATGGCTGATTTGTATAACGCCGTTTTTGAGAAAAATCAACTCAAGGGTGCTATACTTATGATAATTGAATTAAACCAAGAATATTAGCAGTCGAAAATTTTTTGTTTTGTTTTTTTTAATTTTAAATTTAATTACCTATTATCTACCTAGCCTTATAATTTACAATCATTAAGGCCCCGTAGTAAGAGTTCAAATATGGTTTGAAAAGGAGACGCAAATACGAATTATAGAGAGAGGGCGCTAATATAAAAAAAAAACGATAACGAAAGCGAAAATGGTGAAAATATTTAATAAAACACGACTCGTTTGAAATAGAGCGAAAATCTGTTGAAAAATGCTTTAGTTGCATTTGAAGATACACTGTGATTTTTTTTTTCATACCTATAAAATATTAAATAACAGAACAAAACACGTTTTTCAATAATTTTCTATGTATAGATATTATATTCAAAAATACATATATTTTTTGGAACTTAAAAACATAACATAATCCAACATAAATTTTTACGAAACATAAATTATGGATTAGGAATTCCTATAGAAAACATTAACTACACCTCACTGTTGAAAGTCATGGGCCTTGCCACATTAAAAGATAGAAGAATATGTTCTGATCTATTTTTTTCTTTATAAAATTGTTAATAACAATATGTTTGACTCCCCTGAACTACTTAGGCTGATTGACTTTCATGTGCCTGGTAGAACGGTTCGTCAGAAGGTACCTTACCATTGTAACATTGCAGGTACCAAAGCAGAAATAAATTCAGTAATTAACCGACTACACAGTACAGGGAATAAATATCACATGAACACCAACGGTACTGAATGTCCATCAGCCTATAAAAACATTGTTATTAAATCTGTATGTCTATCTTGATAGCTTTGTACGGTTTATACATTTTCAATGTATCCAAATTTATAGGAATGTGCAATGTGCATCCTATAGTTTACTCTGTTTGTTGCTTTAAGTTAATATTTCTATATTTATTACATATTTTATTGTTATATATCTTTTACTCTCTGATTATATCAAATGTATTTTTAATTGTATCACAATTGTAATTTTTTTTTTTTTTTTTTTTTTTTTATTAGTGTCTATTTATAAGGTTTGATGATATTTACATTATATAAAAATCTATAATATTTCATTTATATAGTTTCTTCTTAGTCCTCCTCACTAGGTAGTCCTGTGCTGAGGCGGACTGGTAGATTTCTTTGATTTTATGTTATTTAGTTTCTATCATGTTTTTAGTACATTTTCTAGTATGTCTGCATTAATTTCTTTCACCCATGTTTTGATTTTTTCCTTAAGCTTATTTATCTTTTTCAAACTTGGAGGAAGGATGTTGTAAAGTTTGGTTGCCAGATATATGTGGTTTCTTTGGCCAAAACTTGTATTGAATTTTGGAACATCTCGTATATCCCTCTTTGAGGCTCTTGTATCATGTATCGGAGTTTCATTAGGAGATTTTTTGTTTTTAAAATGATGTATTAAAATATTCTTGGCATATATTTGTTTTAAATTTAGAATGTCAAAACACTTGAAAATATCTTTTGAGGGGGTTCTGATGGGTAATTTTAGTATGGTTTTTATAATGCTCTTCTGAGCAATATCTAAGTTGTTAATATTATTTGCTGTAGCAGATCCCCATACTAGAATTCCGTACTCAAGACGGGAATGAACTAAAGCATAAAATACTTTTTTGATGTCTTTCCTGGGTAGTATGTTTCTTAGGTTTTTGAAGAAATATACAAGTCTCGTAAGCTTTTTAGTAAGTTCATTTATGTGTATGTCCCATCTAAGGTTTTCGTCTATTTCCACTCCTAGATACTTAATACTTTTTGCCTTTGTTATAATAGGGCAAGAGCAATGTGACTTATTGTTTTGACACTCGTGCAATTTTAGATTGTATTCTTTACCCGGTTGACCTCTTGAGTTTATTGAAAAGGCTAGATAATTAGTTTTAATTATATTGAGCGTAAGAGAGTTCATCCGAAGCCAATTTTGAAGTGCAGTTAGTCCATGTTCAGCCTCTTTATAAGTGTCCATCCAGTCCTTTTCGTGGAATAACATAACAGTATCATCGGCAAAACTAATTATATTTCCATTGATGGGAAGTTTGGTAATTTCATTTATATAGATGAGAAATAAGATTGGTCCCAAGACACTTCCTTGAGGGACGCCGTAGTTTATTGGAAGAGGATTGCTTTTTTGTTGGCCTATTTGTACTTGTTGTGTTCGTCCTGTCAAGTACGTCATCAGTAAATTTAGTGGAGTGCCAGATATGCCAATTTTTTTAAGTTTCGTGAGAAGAATTTTATGATCTATTGTGTCAAAGGCTTTTTTTAGGTCTATAAAAACAGCCAGACATTTTTTTCCACCGTCTAAATTTTTTATGGCTATTCTTGTTAAATGTTCAATTGCGTCCACGGTACTCAAACTTTCCCGAAATCCATATTGTGTTGGGGAAATTTTTTTATTAATTTCCAGAAAGTGGACGATTTGGCTTTTCAAAATTTTTTCCAGGATTTTTGAGAAAGTGCTTAGGATACTTATAGGGCGATAATTATTTATGTCATTTTTGCTTCCATTTTTATAAATTGGTAAAACTGTAGCATTTTTTAGACAAGAAGGAAATATCCCCTTTGATATAGAGAGGTTTATAAGGTATGTCAGGGGGAGGATCAACTCCTCTTGGAGATGTTTTATAGTTTTGATTGAGATAGGATCATTTCCCGAAGAAGTGTTGTTATCTAGTGAAGCAATCACTTTTCTTAGTTCGTTACTAGTTATTTGGTTTAGATTTAGTGTGCTATCTTGGATTGAGACTTCACTATTTTCTATTTCCTTTTCATTAGTAATTGGTTTTGTGATTTTATTTGCCAATTTCGAGCCTATGTTAGTGAAAAAAGTATTAATATATTCCATAATTTTGTCAGGATGCTCTGCAAAGGAAGTTGGAATCATGTCAATGTTTAATTCTCCAATAATTTTCTTGTTGTAGGAGGGTTCAGAGTTAGTGATTTCTTTTATAATCTTCCATATTTTTCTGGAGTCATTGTTACATTCTTCTATTTTCCTTTTATAGTAGTAGTTTACTTTTATAGTAATTGGGCGTAAACAAATAAATAAATAAAGAATTAGAGAGAAACTTTATATTAATCGGTAGAAATTGGAAATACGGGGGTTTTATTTCATCCAAGTTCTCAATGCTCTAGTCATAAAAGATTAAGGGCCAGTTGTTTCACAAATCATAAAAATTCAAATTTATTTTCATGTTTTGTTACAGTATGTTATTACATCATTGTGGAACAGTTGCTTAATAGAACAAAATTGACAACAGAACACGAATAGAAAATTCACAGAACTTGAAAAATAACTTTGAAATTTGATGAATTGTTAAAATTCTGTGCAACAACCGGCATTTAATATTTTATTTCACGCGGAACTTTGAAAAAACAAGGGTGCGAAGGTTGCAATAACAAGTAATGGATGTAATAATAAAGGAACACCATCCACATGGCCTACTAATTCGCTAAACAAATAACTTTCTGCGCTTTATTCTAATCGTCGACCCATATGCCGAAATCCAGGAAGTATTTATTTATTTATAGATAGATACAAAAGAAAGTACAAATTACATATTAGAAAGCTTTGCCTGTCCAACTAGGAAAGTTTCCCGTTCCAGGACAAAAAAAATGACAGGTGTAGTTCATAGATAAGAAATGTACATAATTACATGACAAAAAAAAATCATTTTTCTCTGCAACTAAGTTGTGTAATGAAGAAAAATATATATATTTATAAAAAATTACAGTAGTAGTGGCTTTGTAAAGATTAACGTGGTACATATATTGCATTCTGATTTACAGTATAAGAGTAAAGTTAGGTATTTAGTAGTAATGAAAAGTAGAGACGGAGTTTTTCTTTGTTTGTTTGTAGTTGTGACAATATAGAAAAAGTAACCTGGTAGCATGAATTTACCGAATTAACCTGGTAACATATAATATATACGGATTTACAGTGTATGAGATAAGTTAATAGTATTTAATAGTGTAAACCAGGTACCTTATAACATGTTGGAGGAATTACATTAAGATTTACAACGTAAAGAGATGAAGATATGTTAGGTTATGTGTTTACAAGTAGTGAACTTACAATACATAGTACACTTATAGGAGAATCTACATTAAAATTCATAATATTAGATATAATTTATGTATGTAATAATATATATCTACAATCTGTAATAATTTATGTGCAAACATGATTATTTTCACTGATTTAAGACATGTATTCAGTACATATTAGAAATTATTTTATTAAAGAAACGGATTTATGATAACCCAATACAATGACAATTCAACACTAACTAACTAACTAACCATCACGCCAAAACACTCGGTCTTGGCACACACTTCTTGTCTCATTCACATTCATACATCGTCTCATACATACTCTTCTATTATTCTGACTCTTGACATGGCCACTTACCTAAGTATTTATCACCTCCCTATAATAATAAAAGCACGTCACTGTGCTATATAGGCAGGTACTCTTACGCCTTGGTAAAAAAACCACCATTACGAATCTAAACTATGCTTTAAATGGCTTTAGCTGTGTTTGGTGACCAGGTATGAATAGCCAGTACCTATCTCCCTATTCCCTATCTCCTTATTCCTCACAACATACTCCAATTGCGAATGCCAAAGTTCCTCCGACTCTGGTCAGTTGAGTGGTATTCACATTTGTCACTGGAGAACGGATCGTTTTTACGAATCTTTCTTGAGTTCAACAGCTCGACAGTGGAAAGATTTGCCGGCCTCTGTGTTTCATCCCTCCTAGAACACGGGTTTCTTCAAGAACCATGTTCGCTCCGGTTCCATGATAACTCAACACAGTGACAATTCAACACACTTTTAAAAAGTGATATAAAGTCATTAGAAACGATGAAATTTGTTTTTTAACCAAACCTAATCTAACCTAACTTAACCTACATAACCCAGTTAATAAAGTTTTTATTTCATCACTTTCCATGACTTTATATAAATTTTTAAAGATGTGATGATTTATCCGGTTTCCGTTCGCTCCGTCCTGTTGCCCAACGTGAAGTTATTGTAAAAAACAAATCGCATTACAAAAGCATTCATGTGTGTTTTTTGATTTCTAAATGTTCAAAAAGATTACGTTTTCGATTATCAAAATGTATCAATTGGCCGTGGAGAAGTCTCTAGCCTTTTGTCTATGGTCTATGTCTGGTCTCTTGTCTCTTGTATCTAGTCTTTGGTGTCTGGTGTCCACTCCTAACAGACCTAAAAAGTCCTGGACAGGGTAACTCGAGAACAATCTGAAGCCACGGGATGAGGATGAAGATGTATGGAAAATGCCAAAACCTACTTAATTTTTTTAACGAAGTATCCCATTTTTTGTCTCATCAATTACCCCAAAAAACCATAACCTGTTATATGTAACTGCATTAAAAACAACCAAATAAAATAATAATAACAAATTATTATATGCATTAATTACTCGCCTGAAATATCCATAAAAATAAATGCCGCCGACGGGAATTGAACCAACACCTTCTGATCTCCGGTCAGGTGCTCTGGACCACTGAGCTACGCCGGCTTATTGCCAACCCGCCAAATAACAAATTTATTTTTGTAGGAAAGGCTTTGTAGTGCTGAATTTCCCACTAGATGGCGTCGAGGTATATCATATCTACATTTGTTGGTGAAATATTTTGAATTGTCAAATATATATATTTTTTAATAATGATAAACTAATGTTTATAAGACAACGTTTTTATGCATAGCACAAAAGATAAAAAATTATTATAAGCAGTTCATTATGCACCACTTTACATACTAATCAGTTCAAAAGTAGTCATACAAGATGGCTGCCAGGTAATTTCCCCTCACCATAGATTTGGCTTCAATGACATTCATACAAAATCGCACTAGAACTCTGTCCAGGGCTTTTTAGGTTCATGATTCCTGATCACAGGGGCAGGGGGCGAAAAGTGTCGATGGTTGGTAATTGTTTTTAAATCGCTGAGCAAACAGGATTGGTTGTGAAAATAATAAACGAAACAGAAATAGGAGGGAGATATCAAAGGATCGAATGTCCAGGGATTATTATTTATTACTGTGGAGGGAACTTGTTAGTTTTGTTACCCTAAAATTATTATTAGAGAACCACTTGGGGTGACCTATTGCAGAAATTTTCCAATAAGTGCATGGGTTCGTTCAATTACTACAAAAAAATGTTTTTATTTACGATTGTGAGAACTTTTGTAAATTATTTTTTTTAAATACATCTACATATTTAAATTTTACTTTGGTATTCGTTGATGAACGAATGAATGCAAATTTTTGAAGTGGAAATTAACTTACTTCTCAAAATCCGATCTAGCTGTAACTTGGCAGATCGACTCGTTATCGATGACAATGCACGCAGACATATTTCTTTTAATTTGGATGACACTCATTTCAGCATACGAAACATACAACATACGAAATAGATGTTGTACCAAGGTCCTACCCAATTAAGATTTGGCGCAGTTGTTAGCGCGGTTGACTCCAAAACAAAATCGAGTAATTTCTACTCGATAGCTAAAACCATCCTTTTAAGTGATGTTTCATTTTTGAAATGGTTGTCTTTCACCTGCTATTACTTCACCTGAAGAAAATAATCTCCCTCTGTGCCTATGTCATCTTTGGGGATGCTGTGTGGAGTTTTTTTTAAGGAAAGGAATGAGAGGAAGATCTGGGAAGGAAAAGGGTATGAGGGGAGGGTGAGAATCTGGGGGTTCATCCCTCCCAATGCGGTGCAAGGCGACGGGACGAGAGAGTCCTGCTGGAGATATAAAAAGATCTCCTTCAACTTGTGGGCAGACGCTTCTGCTGTCAAGGCTTGGACAAACCTCACCCCATGAAACCGTGCACCCTTGCCAAGTCACCAAACACAGCGAACCACTTGGGGTAAACCATGGAACTATGTAATATCCATACTCTTAGGGGTAACCTTTTGCAGGTGTTGATTATTCGATAAAGGTCTTTAATCCATCTCTCAAGTGACGTATGTTTTTAAATTTAAATTTAAAATATACTAAATAAAGTAGTTTATTTTATTTTATATGGTTTTACGCCTAGCCGGGCTTATACATGGATTTTAAGAACAGAATATCTAAAATTATATACAATATTTTTAAAGCGTAATATAACAGTAAACTGATAAACTGAAAATGAAATAATATTAGTAAAACATGTAACAGTAACATCAAATAATATAGAAACTAGAACAATACTACATATAAGACAAATCACTAAAACTACATTACCAACGCTACTCTAATTTGTAGGATTTAACTGCTGAATTTAAGTGCTGATATAGATTACGCTTAATTCTATAAATGGAGTCAATAAATATATCAATAGTATCCCCAAATTTGTTGCCTAGATCAAGCTCCTATTGGTTAGTGAGTATGTCTGATATTTGGTTATATATGTATTGCAGTAGAATGTTACATTTTGTCTTTTATTCCTAGTTAATAGTGGCGATGATGGCAGGGCTATTATTTAAGTTGTTAATGACTCTGTGTATATACTATATAATAAAAAAATAAAGTTTTTAAACATGTCTTTTGTGGTGTCTTTAGTTATTAAATTGAGTTTATTGCAACCTTCTTGTGAACTACTAGGTACCTACTGAATGTGCCCCTAGTTGTGTGAGAGGAGTGAGGTTGTAGGTGGTAGGCAGACCACCCCCTAAGATAACAATGGTCCGAGTAACCCGGGAGTAATTGATTGTTTGATCGGCGTTTACCTAACAAAGGGAAGTGTGATGTGATGCACGCAGTGAGGGGAACCTAGTGCTTGTTCTTCCGAATGAAATAACGACAGGAAGAGAGTACTCATATCAAAAGAATGCGCAATTTAAAAAAAATCAACCCTTAAAAACGATGTTTTTTTTCAAATACTTATATTTGAAATTCACCTGGAATTCTCCGTGAATTGGCAACCCAGATGTTGTAGACCATATATATTACTCACGTAGACCGGTTGTGATGAAACTGCAGGTTCAGTCTTACCAACTAAACGGTGTGTTTAATGAGATGATATTTTACTCGTTTTTAAATTACGACTTACAAAATTCTACGCATAATAATAAAAAACTAATGTTTTCAGAAACAGCGTTTATGATCTATGTGAGTATATTATTTTAAGCCATAATATTTTTTCGGCAGTTCCTTATTGTGCCACATGCCTGGCTGAGTTTCACTTGATTTTAGAGATTGTGATGGGAATTGTAAAGCAAAACACAAATCATTAATATGTTACATAACATTCTTAATCAACTAATTTAAGGCGATGCACTACGTCGTGTAATATTTTAAATCGAGCCGCTACCAATAACAGCCCTTACGTAGATGGCGATACATCCGCCTGTTTTGATTTATGCAAGAAAAAAACATGGCCAAAAAGTGACTTTTATTTTATTTTGTGGATTTTCAGGCACAAATATTTAAATTTTTTGCGATCATTTTATAAATAACTTAATTTGCCACATTATACAATAAAAGCATAGCCTAAAATGGGTTCGTAAGTAGGAGATTTTGAATAATAAATCAATTTTCATAGGTCTTATACATTATTTTTTTCTGGGCTTATAAAAAGACTTATCTAAAAAAATACTCGATTATTTCAAAGGCCAAGATGTATTCTACTCGCAGTATTTAATTAAAGCATCTGAAACATTTCTAGGCCACCAAATTTTCAAACTAAAAACACATGACTTTGCATTACTACGTAGTGCATCGCCTTAATTACCTAATTAGAAATATTCATGGTCCTACTTCCCGACACCCGATCGAACTGAAACTCAGTTGCGTTGTCGATGACAATGAATTCTATCAAATTTTGGTGGCAATCACGCATACATTACAACAGTTAATATACGAAATAAATGTCGGTCCTATCCATTTGAGGTTCGGCGTTGTTGTTAGCGCGGTTGACTCCAGTTCCTGGGGAGGCACGTTCAAACCTCAGTCAAACCAGATTTTTAAAGTTTTAAAAGACATTTTAAAAATTCACAGAAGTTTAAGGCCCCGTAGTAAGAGTTCAAATATTGTTTGAAAGGGAGATGTGTAAATTAGAATGTTAGAGGGAGCGCGCTAATATTAAAAAAAACTATAAAAATTAAGCGAAAATGGTGAAAATATTTAATAAAACACGACTCGTTTGAAAAAGAGCAAAAATCTCTCGACAAATGCTTTAGTTGCATTTAAAGATATGCTGTGAATTTTTTCATGCCTATAACTTATTAAATAACAGAACAAAACATGTTTTTTTAATTTTCTGAGCTTACTTTGCGATTTTTTTCTACCGAGGGAATTTCAAATAATGAAAGTCTCGGCATGAGAAATATATATATTATCTTCAAAAACGACATATATTTTTTTAGAACTTAAAAACTAAAAAAGTTAAAGAGAAACTTGTTATAAATCGGTAGAAATTGGACTAGAAAAAAACTAGAAAAAATATCTTTGAAATAGGCTACTAGATGGCACATCTAGATCAAACATTGAAAGTAGACGTATTTTTGTTGAAAAAATCTTTTATTTTTTAATCAATTTCACCAAATCTAAGGAAAAATTTAGCCTAATTCTGGCACACTAAAACGCCCACAGCATACTTCTACAGGCTAATATCTTCATATATTGATTACAAGGTATTTATATAAAATATGAAAGTCATATATTTAGCGAGTGTAAATTTATTAGAAAATATAAATGAAAATTGATGGAAAAATTATTCATACCTTAAATATAACTACGATCGAATCATAATCATAGATTTCGTAATACCTTTACTCGAATTATGCAGCTAAAGTGGAGGAAAATATGTTTTCAGACGTGACTATATGTGAAAACATATTTTTACAAATTGCAAATATCATACATGAAAAATCAATGAGGGAGCTTTGCGCCTACCTAGAATGATTCCGCAATAGCGCTAACACCGGCGCTCGGCGGGTTGCCGTCTCCATGGAGATGGCACACTCCAAGCGCCTGAGCAAATAGCGATAATACTGCCAGACAGGGGTCAGCAACATTGCACATTATATTAAATTCAATACCCTTTATTATTGTCAGTCTTACTAATCTAATAATATTGTAAAAATGTACAATGTGCGTGCCCCTAAAACTCAGAAACGAGTCCCGGTATGATCAATGGAGTTATATGGTGTGGTGGCCCTCTACCTCCCATCCATGAAGAAGGTTCCCGTTTTATTTATTTATTTTAATATCAACGGTATAAAATATACCATATACAATAAATTATAAGCAGTGACATCAGAAAATATACAATTAACAGAAACTCTAGATGGATATAAAAAGTTAGAAATACAAGTAGGTACATGCAAAACTTATAGGTAGACTAGTTTAAATTAGTATTGATTGAAATATATGATAGGATAGATACATGATATAATATATTACAATAGCTAAAATGTATGCATTTATTTTCAGGTTTTGGTTGAAAGTAGGTAAGTGCCAATCAAGCTGTTGGTTCACCGTATTGAATATTATTATTGACCCAAGTTTCCTCAGTTGCCCCAGGCAGTTCATTTTATATACATATTTATTTTACTTTTATTTGACATTTTATTGGTCATGATTTAAAAGATATGATATTAAAGCCTTTTTGTACCTAGCTTCTGTGCAGTGAAACAGATCCGCTACATCTGCGTACCTATTACTAATTTCATGTAATCTAGGTACAAGCGAGTGTTTGAAATGTTCAGTCTTAGAATTGTTACAATTAAATAGGGTTTTAGAATGAGTAGCTCTTATGCGTACATGAAATTCACCTGAAGGGCGTGCTTTTGAAGATATAAGGGCTGGAAGTTCAGCCCTCTAGAAATTTCTAGAACAGTCCAGAAAATTCAAAAGTATTCGACATCATTCCACAACATTCCAAACAATCCAGGAACATTCTGGAATGTTGTGGAGTGTTCGGGAACATCCCGGAACATCCCAAATCATAATGAACTAAAAACAGGATTACAGTAAATTTTTAGTAAATTCGTAATCGTGGCAACATAGTCACTTTCCGCGTCTGTCTATGCGCTTAGTTCTCAAAAACCTATAAAAAGTGCTATAAAGTTTTGAAAAGTGATGAAACAAAAAACTAGGTTAAATAGTTAGATACGTAACCTATTTAACCTAGTTTTGTTTCATCACTTTTCATAACTTTATAGCACTTTTTATAGGTGGGTTGAATTGTCATTTTGATGAGTTATCTGGTCCCATTAAAAAGATTAGCCAACATAACCTCCAAGTTACATGAATGGTGTGCAATCAATTTATAACAGAATTGTATCCTGACGCCGTATTTTATTTATATCTTGTTTATTTTTGGGTTATTATGCGGTGTTTATTTTCCTCCTTCTTTAGCCAACGCTTAGAATAGCGTGTCCATCATCAGGGCAAATGTGTAGATCGAAGGAGGCCATGTGGAAAATTTTTTTTTTTTAAAGAAAGACAAATATTCCCGGGTTACGAATAACCTGACAATATTTGAAAATCTCCTACTAACACCACGGGAAGCTGAAAATGTTGCTTGTGTTGTGATGGAGGACTTAGCCAGCCGAGGAATTGAACACACTACGCCTGAGTGGGACCCAAGCGCGATGTCAACTCGGCCACCGACCGGTCTCTAATAATCTCTCTCAGAGCCTACGTCATCTGTGGGGATGCTGGGTGAAGGGCCTTTTTGAGGAGAAGAAGGAGAAAACATTGATCTTTTCAAGAGTCTCTTTGTAGTAGACATTTTTAACATTTTTTAGGTTTTTGATTTTTGGCTTTACTCACCGCATTTTTATTTTTACATTTGCTCCACACAAGAAAATAATTTCCCTCGCAGCCTACGTCATCTTTGGGGTTGCTGTGTGGAGGGTCTTTTTGAGGAAAGGAATGAGTAGGAGGTAGGAGGGAGGAAACACATCAAGAACGAGTGGTAGAAACAACCCATTCTCATGTGACTATATACGAACAAACGCTGGGCGCACGTTTGGTGTGTTTCCCGACTGTCTAACGGTGCCGAAGAAATGAATGACACTAGTTATTCGGAGCATCTTCTCTCTAAATACTGGTATAACAAGGACAACTTACTATTTGGGTAAATGACAATGTTAAACGAGATAAATGCAAAAAATATTACTGTATTTTCCAGGAATGAAATCTATGAGTAGGTACTATCCAGCCTTGTTCGAACGTGCGGGTAGGGGGTCACATCCTCTGCGAAGAAGCAAACTATTCAAGAAGTAAATGGTCAAATAAAATTCCCGTTAAATTGAAAATTTGCAATATAAATACATGGACATAATTCGCGGTAAATTGTACCATAAATCTCTTAGGTCCTACTTAGAATGGGACACTCTAAGAAGCGTCTATCTTGCCTTTTCCAATCTGTAGCAACATATGTTATTGTGGGATGGGGTGGCTGTGCTTAATCAATCCAGTTATTATAGTACAAAAACTAATTTTGAGAATTATATTTAAATGCCAACCTACCCACCCCTCAAACGAACTATTTGCTAAAATTAGTTTCGTAGATATTCGCCAGTTATTTACTAAGACAATACGGAAAAATAACCTGCTGGTGTCTCCACAACATCAAGCACACACCCGCTTTTCATCAAACCTGGGAAGCGTGCTCCCTAAAACTAGCCTGCCGGTGTCTCCACAACGTCAAGCACACACCCGCTTTTCATCAAACCTGGGATGCGTGACCCCTAAAACTAGAATCACATTCGCTCAACGACAATCCTGGTTCATCTCTCCTATAATATACAATTCATTGAACACCGATATAAATTCAATTCATTCTAGGTATATCCCTTTTTACTATCCGTGTTCAACATTGGCTATTTGAAAGGCTGGACGAGCCTTGAGTTCCTAACACTGAAAGAAGTTTTAAGAGAGACCGTAAATAGGTACATTTCTAGATAAGTACGTACTACGATTAACCTGTGTTAATGAAGAAAAAAATAATGACATAACATAATTTGGTATAATTTTGCATGTAGGTACCTATTTTATTCTTACTTTTGATATTTTTATTTCTATTTTCTTTAAAATATCTTTTTATCAATCAGTTTAATCATTGTTTTTACTTCTAATATGGTTTCTATAATAATATGGATGGTGTAAATTTTTATTTTATCATAACATGTCCTTTTGCCTTATGTTTTATAGTGTTCTACAAAACTATTATTTTGTTATTCTTGCATAAATCATGTACGACTAACATAATACGGACATAAGGCTAGTATGGTAGTTGAGAAAAACACCAAAATTTTAATCTTATATAAAATATATCAATGCAATATTCAATAATTTATAAAAAATCAATGTTTTGTGATCAGGCTATATAAAATCATGCCTACTTTCTCCACACACTAAGTTGACATATTATTCATGTTGAAATCAAATTAACAAAACTTGTCGGTCCGGTTTCCGACCTACCGAAAATAATGTTTGAATATTAGCAAGTCAAGGTGCTTTTCATTATTTCAAAGTGCCAAATGGTCCATGCAGGTTCATGGGTCGAATATATGTTACATAAATAAACCAATCATATGTTATTTCTCTGTCATTCACACACTATCGGATAGGTTTGTCTCACTTCTGCAATTCAGGTATCTGATAAAAAGAAATTCTTCTCAACCGACTGGAAGATGACATATATAGTGTTGCCACTGTTGAAATCAATTATATTATGGCGAAATTCGTTAAAGCCCCATTGCACGATCATAAAAAAATTAATTTGGCTAATAGACTGTGTAATGTGCAACTTTTGACAACAAAAATATATCTTTTTTTAAATGTGATATTTTTAAAACCATGGCGATTGGTATTGTTAAAAATCGATTTTTGATTTGAACTGTTATAAACAAAGATTTGAGCTATTTTAAATTTCGAATATTTAAATATCAAATTTGAATATCACATTCATAAATTTTATTTCCGTATTTAGATTCTTGATCAATTTCTTTTTTTACAAACAAAGAACTTTGACGTAGTAGAATAAATTATTTTTTTTATTTTTAATCAACATTTAGTTAAATAAAACCAGCGTTTATGGTTTTAAGTGGTAATAATAATTATGTTCATGGTGTTACTTACATTACATTACAAAAACATGATATCAAAAATGTACATTTTTAATAAATGTGAAGAGTGTTTTTCTAACACGTATGAGTAACTTTTGTGTTGTGTATATAATTATGTTATGAATTTATTTTGATTTATTATAATCTTTTATTCTGTTCTGTTAATTGTGTATTTATTATTGGTTCTATTTTAGGTAAAATATTTAAAAAAAATAAATAAAAACCACTAACTGTGGATTTCCCAAAGAGCACGAAGAGTAATAAATTTTTTTTATGCTTCCGATTTTGTTGTCCGGGTTAAATCTTCCCCATAGGAAAAACTAAACCCTTCCACTCACTTTTCCACAAATGATCAGCTAGTCATTCAACACTATGCAAGTGCATTACATAAGTAAAATAAATACAAAACAATACAAGAACAACAACATGTCAACTCACCAGAGATCAAATGGGAAAAAAAAATTCACCGACTCCAGATATTTTCATATCAGAGGGTTCGGCTCGGTAGAACTTCTAACAGGGCCTATAAATCCTACTGATCCCTCAACATAAATATTTAAAAAATCTTTCGTTATCCTACATGTATTCAAAATGACCGACTTTTGCATCTTTATATATAAATTTTTTGATAGATCTAATACGCCTAAATTTTTAATGAGAGAGCTAGGTATAATGCCAGTAGCCGAAATAACGAATGGTAATATTTTTATAGTCTGAGAATGCCAAATTCTTTTTATTTCGTTTCCTAAATCTGTGTATTTTCTTATTTTTTCATTAACAGATTTTTGAATGTTACAGGAATTTGGAATAGCGACATCAATGATATAAGTTATTTTTTTAATTTTGTCATGTAAAACTATATCGGGTCTATTATGACTAATCGTTCGATCTGTCAGTATAGTTTTATCATAATATATTTTATAAAATTCGTTTTCTAAAAATGAATTTGGTTCGTATTCATAATATGGTACTATATTACGGCAGTCAATCAAGTTATGTTTAATTACCAAATTTTGGTGAATTATTTTTAAAACTTGATTGTGCCTAAATGTATACTCGGACGGTGCTAATATAGAACATCCCGATATAATATGTTCTATAGTTTCCGGAAAAGCCAAACATTTTCTACACAAATCATCAATTTGATTTGTATCTTTGATTATATGCTTTCTATAATTTTTAGTATTAATGACTCTATCCTGAATGGCAAGCATAAATCCTTCTATTTCTGCGCTCAACTCTCCAATACTCAACCATTTGTTTGACGAAAATTTGTCAACATACGTTTGGTTGAGATAATTGAAGTGTTTTGCGTGTAAAATTTTATTTGACCAGGAATCTAATAGTTCCTGGTTGGGATTTATAAAAATGTTGGCATTCTCATCGTATAAATTTAAAGGTGTAATATTTCTATCTGCCTTGCAAATTATTTTGTGCATTTCTGAGCTATGAGCTTTCCTATGGAAAAAAGTTCTTAGCATTTCTACCTGATTATTTTTTAAAGAATTTATTTTGACTATGCCTCTACCTCCTAAATTTCTAGGTAAATTAACTCGTTCTATAGCTGAATTTGGATGATGGCAATTAAATTTTGTTAGTGTAGTTCTAATTAATGTTTCTAAGATATCTAAATCTGTATTAGACCATTTAATTATGCCAAATGAGTACGTTAATAGAGGTATTGCCCAAGTATTTATTGCTTTTACTAAATTTTTAGCAGATAGATTGCATTTTAAAATTTTCCTGATCCTAGTTTGAAATTTAATCCTTATATCATTTTTAATACTAGTATGGTCTAATCTATTTGATTGTGGGTATCCTAAATACTTATAAACCTCATCCCTTTTCATACTAGTAATTTGGAAATTTCTAAATATACTCTCGTCCCCATCTACAATTTTGCCTTTCTCTATATGGATCGTTCTACATTTATCTAAACCAAAAGTCATTTTGATATCATCTGAAAAGTTTTTAACTACCTCGATCATTTTCTCTAAATTTTGTTCAGAATTCGAAAATAATTTTATGTCATCCATATATAATAAATGCGAAATTGTACTACTCTCCCTTGTATTACCCTTAACTTTTATTCCAAACTTGCTTTTAATTAACATTTTAGATAGAGGATTCAATGCTAAGCAAAACCAAAGAGGACTCAATGAGTCTCCTTGAAAAATTCCTCTTTTAATTGAAATGCCCGGTATTACTATTTTCTTACCTTTTAAATTGATAAGTAAATTGGTATTCCAAAAGGACATAATATTTTCCAAAAAGCTAATAATAATGGGGTTAATTTTATATATATTTAATACTTTGATCAGCCACGAGTGCGGGACACTATCGAAAGCCTTTTGGTAGTCTATATAGCAAGTATGTAAATTACGTTTTCGAGTTTGAATCTGTTTTAGAATTACAGAATCGATAACTAATTGTTCTTTACATCCCATATGTTTTCTGCGACAACCTTTTTGTTGTTCAGATAAAATATTTTTTTCATCTAAATGAGTATATATTAAATCTGTTAAACAAGAGGTTAAAATTTTGTATATTGTCGGTAAACATGTAATGGGTCTGTACTGAGAAGGATTATTAATATTTTCGCTTTTGGGTAACATATAAGTAATGCCCTTAGTTAGAAAATTTGGAAAATTTTGAGGTTGACTGACAAATTTTGAAAGATTTTTTGCCAAAAGAGGATGTAAAGTAGTCAGACGTTTGTACCAAAAATTATGTATCCAATCGCAACCCGTGGCTTTCCAATTATGAGTATTTTTAATAATTTTGGTTAACAATTCAACCGATATATTAGAAAAACTCATTTGTTCAATACCTGAAAAATTGAGTTCTTCATTTTCTATCCATGGAGTTGAATCGTTATGTTTTATATCTTTACTCCAAATTTTAGTCCAAAAATCGCGCATATCTGATTCAGATGGCAACGGAATATTATTATTCGAAATAATATTTTGTTTATCGTCAAGTTTGGAATAAAATATTTTTTCATTTTTCTGGAATAATCTATTATTATTTTTTTTATTATACATATAATTATATCTTTTTAATCTACTAGCTTTTACGCCTAATTTTTGTTTTAATAAATCCAATAAATCATTGATTATATTTTCATTATTATGACTATCAATGTTATAACTAAATTTTCTACCAATTTCATCTACATGTCTCAAAATTTTCCTACTTCTATTTCCATTTTTATATTCTATTACTCTAGCTATGTTACTTCTTAAAAAGACTACATCATTTTCTAATCTGATCTGCCATTCTGGTTTACTATAACTATATGATCTATCGTCAGAGGATGATAATTTAATTCCTAACTTATTACAAACAGTAATCGCACTAGCGTATACTATTGTATGAAGATCTAAAAAACTAATTTCGTCAAATATGATTTTTGGTAAAATTATGTTATTTAATTCAAAAATTAATTTAGATAATTTCTTTGACGTATGCAATTTCGGTAATTTTGGTCTAACTGTTGGCTCTACATCTATATATCTGTTTATATTATTATGAAGTAAGTTAGCTAATTCTACTACATTTTCATCAACAAAGTTTAAATTTGCAATGTTGATTTCCCTAAGATTATAAATAACGTCTAAGTTATTTGAATCTACTGTAATATCATTGGACATTTCGACTAGAATATTATCCAAACTATCTACATTCAATGCATCTGATATGATATTATTACTTGTGTTAATTTGTTCTAAATTATTTCCCCTTTGCAATCTATCTGCTACTTCCCTTTTAATCTGTTCTAATGTGACTACAGAAATTAAATTATTTTTGAAAATAGCTCGCTTTTGGTCTGCTAATCTTTGTTCGCTTACTTGGGCAATCGGATAATTTTGTGAGAAAAGTAAATGTAATTTTTTCCTGTATAACAACATATCTGTTTCTACTTTGGTTACATAAAAATATGAACGAACAATGAACATATTGACATCGTTCGTCCATTTCATACGCTGTCTAGGAATACCTGCTTTTGTTTTTTGGGGTCTTAGACTATCCATGTTCATCTGTACAGATGACATAATAATCCCCTGTTCATCTACGTTGGTTGCAAATGACATTGTTGTCATTTTACAAAACAACTTGGAGATGATTGTATCTTTACTACTACATTCCAGTAACCAAATCAATAAATAATTTTCAATGTGACCAAATTAAATATTCTAATCAAACTACCTTTCGACATAACAAATCTATAATTTCCAATTCAACTACCTTTCAACATTACGAATCTATGATATATTATATTCCAGAAAAACGTTATAAACATAAAAATATACCATTAAAATATATTTTTATTTTTTTCAAATAAATGTCAAATATTGTTGTTTACCTTGGTTACTGGGGTCCTCAAATAATTTTTTTTAAAATCCTATTTATTTACCTAAATATCCTATGGCTTACTGGCAGTTTATTTAATGCGTTATCTGATATACTCTTCTTTAAATATTTATATTTTTTGGGATCAAAACTAATTCGTTTCTATCTGATATTACAAAAAATAATCAGAGAGCAAATGCAAAGTATATGCCTAAACTAGCGTTGCTAAGCAATGTAAACATTATTATTTTGATGGGTAAACTTTGAAAAAAGAATTGTTTTCGCCATACTGTCAGTTCAAAATAATATTGTTATCAACTAGCAACATGGAAACTAGCAACACTGTATTTATGTAAACGTCAGACTTCAGACAGATCTGTGATTTGAGATTACCAAAAATTATTCAATTGTTCCATAATTCATTGCTTTTTCGTCTCTGTCGCTATCGCCCGAGACGGGATAAATTAGTGTGCGGTCAAGACCACCTCAAGGTTAAATTAATTAAAAGCCAAAACTATCATAATGTCTTTACGCTTTTTGGTTAGGAGTGCAGTTCGATGTTATAGTTCTTCGGTCTCTAAAACCCAGAGTAATTTATGTAACATCGCAAAGTTAAACAAAAATACTGTGTTTAGAAATGTGCACGACACCAAGCCAGTGCTGAAAAAATCCGAGTGAGTATTTTGCCATTTTTCATATTCAAAGCGCAAGAGAAAAGTTGAGGAATTTATACTTTTGTCATCGGAATGTGAATGTAATTTCGTGTTAATTGAAGCGTAATTTTAGCTATTTTTGTAATCATGCCTGTTGATGCGTGGAATTGAATTGTTTTCACGAATGCCCTAAGTATGAATCATGTTTTATATAAGCCTTACAAATAAATTCTTGTAACGTCACTTGAGACAGTTCATAATTCGAATGGCAGTGCTGCAGTATTTCTGTGCCTTTATTGTATACACCGTGACATCCCGCAATTTTCAGCCAGGAGCAAATTTCAACATTTTTATTGCTTTTATAACATTTGGCGTGTGTAAGCGGGCCGGACTCAATATTTAAAAAATAAAACCCATACTTAATTGTTAAAATCTTTATTTAGTTAGATACCTATTTATTATAAATTCAGTAAGTTAAAAAGAAGGGTAACAAGGTAAATTATCTTGAGCCGGACACCTGACTTCTCTTGTTTTTGACAAGTTCATTGATGTCGGGTGTCATATTCGTCGTAGTTACTTTTAGAATCGATTGGAGATTTTCATCCGTAAGCCGTGAGCGATGTTTGTTTTTATTTATTTTCATAACGGAAAACATCTGCTCGCATAAATACGTACTACCAAACATACACAGGATACGTGCCGCATGATTTCTTATACTTGGATAGTTATTCAAACTCTTGAAATATTGTGTATAAAATGTAGTAACATTAACTTCCTTAAATTTATCCTTTACAATGCTGTCGCATTGGAGATCTATCAATTCCATTTGCAAATGAATTGGTGCCAGTGCAGCATCAAAAGTAAATGGATTGTTGAAAAGTGGGAATTCCATTTTATGCATTTTGCGAAAATCTTCAAAACGACTGTTAAATTCTGTGATCAGATTCAGCAAAAGTTGAGAATACTCATCCAATTTTGTCTGGTTCACTGTGCCAAATGATTTCACGTGAGGGAAATGATCGAATGTTTGGTTTTTTATGTGAATTTCCCACAGTCTTAATTTTGTTTCGAAGGCTTGTAAATGCGAATACATTTGAGTGACGATCAAGTCTTTACCCTGTAACTTTATATTGAGGTCATTCATGTGTTTTGTCATATCTACCAAAAATGCACAATCAAGCCACCAGTCGTTGTCATAATCAATTGGCTTGCCTTTTTCTAACATGAAAGCTTGAATAGGGTCACGTAACTCAAAAAATCTTTCCAAAACTGCCCCTCGACTGAGCCAACGAACTTCCGTGAAATAAGGTACATCGGAATACTTTTCGTCCAAATCTTGTAAAAATTGCCTGAACTGCCTGTGATTTAGACCTCTGCTCCTTATAAAATTTACTATTTTAATTACCGGTTGCATGACATGGTCCATTTTTAAATATTTGGATGCGAGTGATTCCTGGTGAATGATGCAGTGAATTCCCACAAAATTTTCTGATATTTTCTGTTTTAATTTAGTCACAACACCCGAATGTTTGCCAACCATGGCAGGAGCGCCATCCGTAGTTATGCTGCAAAATTTATTCCAGCCGAGTTCATATTCTACTATTAAATGCTCAATAGCAGAATAAATATCATTTGCTGTAGTGGTGCCTGTCAATGGAACGCACTTCAATAGTTCTTCACATATTTCAAAGTTACTATTAATACCTCGTATAAAGACAGCAAGTTGAGCAGTATCAATAATATCAGTGCTCTCGTCAATAGCCAGCGAAAAGTGTGTAAATTCCTTATTTTTTTCCTTCAGCTGGGAATCCAAATTTTGAGATAAATCACTTATTCTTGAAGCAAACAGTGTTTCTTGACAGCGGAATATTTTGAATGGTTGATTTTTGTGATGGGAATGAAACATCAGCCACTTTTAACATACATTCTTTAATAAAATCACCATCAGTGAAAGGTTTTGATCTCTTGGCGATTTCTAATGCAATAATGAAACTGGATTTTAAGGCGTCTTCGCTTTCAGTTTTAGCTTTAGTGAATATCGACTGTTGGCCGTGAAGGTTAGATTTTAAAGATAATAGTTTGTCCATTCTTATCTTTTCAGTGTAACCTTCAAATTTTCCTTTATGATTCGAATCATAATGTCTCTTTAAATTAAACAGCAATTGTTTGATTGCAAATCAAACAAAGTGATTTACCTTTCCATTCCATGAAAAAATATGTATGCGATTTCCCATTTTGTCTGAAAAACTCTGCACTCACTATCAACTTTACGTTTTTGCGACATTATGCCACTTACCAATATTAGAACTTGAATGAACAACAAACTATGAGTACGTAAGTAATATAAACACTCGACGCGACCGCTCGATGCTAAGGCTTAAATCTGACTGCGCCGGCGACCGGAAACTGCGACCCTTGTGGTGCAGGGTCGGGGGGGAGGGGGCGTCGTGAGTACGAGTCGTGCACCAGACCAGCGCCACCAGCCGGCGTAAAAGAAAAGGTTACGCTCACGCTCGGTGCACGGCGCACCGCGTCCGATGCGCGCGTCTCTTGAAATTACACTGTAAATCAATCGCTTGCAATTTTAAACACGCGTAGGCATCGACTGTCCTCTGAATATCTAAAATCTACAATGAAAGAGTGCGGTTCTGTCCTCCGCGACATAATATTGTCACGTGGTAGCGAGCCGTAATGATGGGACCTGAGTGCCGCATACGGCTCGCGGGCCGTATTGATAGGGTCCGAGGGCCGCATGCGGCCCGCGGGCCGTATCTTTGACACTCCTGGAGTAAGTAGAGATAAATAGAGCCTACATTCCTTTTCTCGTCAGAATTAATATATTGAACCAAAACATTGCACATTGGAAGCCGCGAATTTTCCTAGTTCCCCAACTTGTTTTTGAAAAACGTCTAGGGTAATAATGACGTTCAACATTTAGATGTACTTCACACATACTTCAAAACTAAGTTTGAGGACAATTTGACTGTGGAATTGGAATGTTGAAGAATCGGATATCATATGACAAGAAGAACTGATCGGAATAAGCGCTAAGAAAGAACTTAAGGGGCAGTTCTGTAGAGTCAGCTACAGAAAGAAATTCCCGTTGCTTATCCTGCTCCATTTTCATTTGGTGTAATACCTCACAAGGGCTCCCCTACTGCACAATGCAAAAACAGAGGAACTATACCGCCACCCGGTTGTAGGGCAGGCAAGGGAAGGGAATCTTTTTACGAAAAAAACACATGGGACGTTAATAGTTTCAGAAAAATTCAATATTCGGCAGGCGGGAAAAAAAAAGTTTGCAAGTGGTCTACGTGGCAAAAAGGTTTGGTAACCTCTGCTCTAATTAATATGAGACAATTTTACAATTTCATCGTAGTAGACAACATCGTGGGGATTTCAAAATTCCAGCAATATTCTTCATTTCCGTAATTTTCTTGGGAATATTCCCCGAAAAAAATTTCCCAAGAATCACTAGCTATGACTAGCCCCATATTAAGAATGTTGCATATGTGATCCATGGAGTTTAACACATACACTGTGTCAAAATAGACGTGTTATGGGATACATAGCATTGGAATGGCCATCGTTGTATAGGTAAAATCTATGTAATTCAACTTCGTTATTTATTGACCTGTGTCTTTCATGGTTTCAGAGTCACGGTGACCTTTATCCGAGCCAGCGGAGAGCGGATCCCGGTGAAGGCCAAGGTGGGGGACTCCCTGCTGGACGTGGTGGTGGACTCGGAGGTGGACCTGGAGGGATACGGGGCCTGCGAGGGCACCCTCACCTGCTCCACCTGCCACGTCATCCTCAAACAGGAAGACTATGACAGGTAACAAACGTTTCATCAGTCCTCAGTTCTTCCCATTCTGCTCCAATCCTCTTCCACACAGTCTATCCATCGCTTCCTCAGCTTGCCTCTGGGACACTTCCACTGGGACGCCAACTTAGGACCTACAGAATTTTACAATGGTCTTTTTAAATAAAGACACCATTTTAACAGGTCAATCCCATTTATTATCCAATCAATTCCTTTATACAATAATACCAGCTGTACCCCGCCACGTCTAGCTTTGTCTCTGTCTGTGCAGACATGAGAATCAATAGCGCTTGTTGCTTTTAAGTCCAACAGATAGTGCTGTTTTTTAAAAAAAGCATGTTTTTACCTGTCACAGGTGACATCTGTACAATATAGGTATATAAAAACACACGTATTTGAATACAACATTGTGCCAAAATTTCAAAGCAATCGGTGAATAACGGAGATTTAAGATTTTGAACAAACGAATTTTAACATTTTTTTTTTATATAGATAGATAACAGTAGGATGCAAGGTTTGTAGGAAATATATACATAACTAGGTCAATCATATGGGCACTTTTCATCAGGTCGCTCGTAAACTCATGACTTAGCACGAAGTGCAGTTGAAATTCGAAATGAACGATCTCTTTCACTTTTCACTACATAACATTATTTTTTGGTAAATCTAAGTTAATTTCATGATAATTATTATGTAGTATCACATGTTTGTAAAAGCTGTATGGCCGTATAATAAAATTAAATAAATTAAAAAATGATTATTAATATACTGTTTTGTTGTATATTCCAGATTACCCGAGAAGCCGGTGGATGAAGAATTGGACATGCTGGACCTGGCGCACGGGCTGACAGATACCTCCCGCCTCGGCTGCCAGATCACCCTGACCGAGGAGCTGGATGGCCTGGAGGTGCACGTCCCGGCATCCATCAACGACGCCCGGCAATGAACATTGTTAGACGATAAATCAATTATATAGATAAGGAATATCACAGTTTAATCGTGAAACAGAACATTGATGAAAACGAATATCAAAGAAACAAACTATACACCTTACCTAACCTCACCGAAACTAATACTGCACAAGAGATCCAACTGCTTTGAACTATCTGGAGCCAGTGGGATTATGACATCCCCATTTGGGGTATGTTGTGAGGGAAAGTGAAGAGGATGTGGGGTAGTACCTGGCTATTCATATCTGGTCATCAAATACGGCTAAAGCTATTTCAAGCAATAATATTTTCTGAATGGCGGTTTTTCACTGGGGCGATACTGAGAGTATCTTCAAACCTAACCTATCTTATTATTTTTCTCGTTTTCTGTTTTGTCACTGTTCTGTTTTATCCGTTTACCAAAAATCATGATACTTATTCACCATAAGAAAACATTGATTTGTCATTCTTTTATACAGCTCGAAATAGTTATCTTTGCAGGCAGCCAAAAGGGAAACTAAAGATGTTGTTATTCACCTGTGGACATATTTTCTGTTGTGAATGGTTCTTGTAAATAAATACACCTTCACAACAAAACTCTTATTTCTTTATGTAGACTTCAAACTTTTATAATTAGGAACTAGTGTTTAGGATAGCCTGAAGGCCAACATTCCCTATTGTTCTCAAAATCTCTTGCTAGAAACCGCATCACTGGCTCCCCCCTCGGTTCTGATCATGGATGGCAAACCTATACACTAGAGACATCTCTTGTAGAACTCTATAAGCTACTACATAGCACTAGAGCCATCTATGCTACGTGTCTCGAACCATCACACTTTCATTTGGGTTTTTCTTGATTTTTTTTAATGAAAGAAAACAATTCAACTTGAGAAAAGTGTTGCATGCAGTATATTTGATTTAAAGTCCCTATAATTTCAGTATTAAAACAGTTCATGCAGGCCAAAACTCGGGACCCATTCTAGAAAATGGATTTTGTTTAAAACAGCTGTATCTTTGAAAATAATACATATATTTTAATTAAACTTTTGCATTGTACTCACCACACCCCAAGTATAACATTATTGTCTGAATTTAAAGCCTGCTTTTGTAATACTACTCCATAAACTGAAGTTAAAGTCAGTGTTGGGCGGCCATTTAGTGATGTTTTATGTGTAAAAAATGTATGTATTTATTACATTACAAAAAAATAGTTTTAATTTTCACATCTCCGGTGCAATAAGTGTAAGCATGTATTACCCGGGTTGAAGTTTCCTCTTTATAAAATATTCTTCCACGCGAAAGACAAGAAGTTGAAGATGGGGAAGACATGGTTCATATTTTTTCAAATACATATACAGATTATAACAAATTATTATTAAAAAAAAATATTATTAGTCTAAAACACCCATATAAATTGAAAAAATTTCCCTAGAAAAAATAAATGCCGCTGACGGGAATTGAACCTGCAACCTTCTAATTACCGGTCAGCTGCTTTTATTTAATTTAATTATTGCTTATTATAATAATTTGTTATCCTTTGTGCCATGCATAAAAACCTTGTCTATAAACATTAGTTTATCATTAAAATAAAATTACATATACGACCGGTCGGTGGCCGAGTTGACATCGCGTTTTGGTCCCACCCAGGCGTAGTGTGTTCAATTCCTCGGCTGGCTAAGTCCTCCATCACAACACAAGCAACATTTTCTGCTTACTGTGGTGGTAGTAAGAGATTTTCAAATATTATCAGGTTATTCGTAACCCGGGAATATTTGTCTTTCTTTTTTTTTTTTTTTTTTTTTAAATGTTGTTGAAAACCTTACAAAGAGATTGATATAAACAATTTTTTATAAAATTATCATGCCGAAAGTATGTTAAGATTATTTGCCTCAAGTTTAAGTTGTGCTGTCAGCTTTGCAGTAAATGAATGTAATTAATTAATGTAATCCATGAAAAGAATTTATAATTTTTGATTGGTAACTTTATTTTAAATCCTTTATGTATTTATTCTGATGCTGTGTAATGAATTAATTTTATAGTTTTCATTAGTTAATCTATACCGGAGTTTTCCAAACATATTCACCGCCACCTATTCAACTGCACCAGCAGAATGGGTTGCAATTTTTGTTGTATATATGAAAAATAAATTAGAAGAGTAATGTTGGATCTATTATTCTTTGAGAACCTGTGGTCAATTTGTAGGATGAAAGTTGAAGTCTATTCAACTTTGGGTCTCTATTCCATAGAAACGCTCGTTGTCAAAGATGAATTTCATAGATCAGGTCATAAAGTAGATATAAAACATAGAATTTAGTGCAATGGTGCTTGTCTAAAATGATTTTGTGGTTATTTGAAGTTTGTCACATTTTTTATAAATCTTACTTAAATTTTATAAAATATCTTGATTTTATGTTTTTTTTTAATATATTTCAATGGCAAATAAATTACAATTTTATAAATATAATAAGGGTTATTTCTTGGTGGCTATTATATATTGATTAGTGATTAAGTTTTAAGTAACGATATAATGTATACATTTGCAAGGTGGTCATCTTTTATGTAGAACAAATTAATATACTATTTTTACAAAATGTGTCTTATTATTTCAATAGTTAACATTGATTATTATCTAATTAACATCTACCCTCCGCTGGTGGGTCAGGAATGGCCCAGTATTAACACATTGTAGTCGGGCGCTTCAAACAATAGACTCTAGCTTATGGCGGGTGTTTTTAATAATATTTTCGATTGAAATTTTCAAAGAAATCATATATGACATTTGATCATCAAAAATAAATTATAATTGCTTTGATTACATCATAATTTCACCACATTTCAAAGCTGAATATAAAAACCTGATATTAATTCAGTAAATAGCATTCAATATTCAATATTTGAAAATTCCATGTAAAAGATAACATGTTTATTTATATCATATAGTTATATAATAAATAATAATATATATTTGCCATGCCCGCAATTTTTCAATCGCTGGATGTGTGTAATCTGATCGCGTAAATATTGAACAGTGTCGCCTAAGGCCGAAGGCGAACACTCAATAACTCATAAGTTTAATTGCTTCTTGTCAAAAAAGAGTCTTTTGCGGTTGCCTCGCCTAATTGAAGAGCCCATTCCACTTATGAATGATAGTATTTATTCTTTCAAGGAATCAGTACACTTCATATGTTGATAATCCATCACACACATAAGTGCATGTATCATTGGCTTGTAAAGACATTTTTGTAGGGATAAAGTCCTATACAATGATAATATATTCAAATAATAAAATACCAAACAGTAAACAAAACAGTGCGAGCGGTATGAAAAATAGTCTAATACGTGAAATGACTCAAACTAAACTGGAAATTGAGATCGCATAAAAACTGTAGATTTGTGGCGACTCCTTTACAAGCGGCACACTAGCCGATCCGGACAAGGCATCTCGAATAACGTCGACAGACTGTCGCCCTGTCGCCTAGCACCCAGGTAGCAAATTACCCTTCAAGGCGTTTTATTTCACGCTGATAACAAACCCGTATAATGCCGTTTGCCGCCCAAAACCGACAGTTGACAAAAACGGCATTTGCCGTGTCCCGCAGCTGACCGACAGTCCGCGAAAAACGGCAAATGCCGTGTCTCGACGACAATGTGTTTAAGTTTAATCTTTTATCTAACAATAGTGGACCCCGTAATGCTTCGCCATTACTAATGTATTTCTCGGGCGACTCCAACTTCTTCCATCATTCACTACTGTATACCACAACGTTACTAACAAACTACATTACATTGACTTTGATTCGACTCCGTATCTCATTCTGGTGCAGAGATATTGCGTTAAGTATTCCTCGGGTGTTCTCCCATTCAAACCACTCTCCAAACATTCCTGGCACTAATAAAACAACTTTTGAAATTTTCTGTGATATCGGTCGAGTGATTTTCGAGTTTTGCGAGCACAAACATACGCAGGCTAAATTTTTATCTATTATATATATATAATATATAAGGTTTATGTATAGGGTGTCCTATTCTACATGATGGTAGAAGTAAAAAAGATAACAATGATCGTTTCATGCCGTGAAAAAGATAAGGATTTTTAATCAACATTTACGACAACATACCACCCAATGACGGAAACTTCAACGAATACCTACAGTTGGAAGACACCAACACACTTTCTGTGAAAACCATTGTGTTCAACCCCGAAGATACCTTACTATCCGAGGAAACTATTTGGTGAAAAATACTTTTCAACGTTGGGGGTGTACCGGACAGCAGGTGGATGTAATAATAAACAACTTCACCAGTCTCGCGCTCGACAAGCACACAGCGAATTTATCAGGTAAGTGTGTACCTACACTAAGGATTTTTAGTAGGTATGTCTTTTTGTATTGAAAAAAAAGTTGAAATTTCGGAAAAAGTTATTTTTATCATGTAGAATCACCTCCCGAAGTTACTGCACTTTGACCCCGGACACCCTGTATATTTATGTATAAACCTTCACGAAGACACACTCTAAATGATAGTGAAATCCTATCAAAATCTGTTTAGTAGTTTAGAAGAACTAAGCGCACAAACAGACAGACGCGGATAGCGACTATTTTATACTAGGTATTTAGGGAAGATTTGCCAACAATTTAGGCTTCCTTTACACGGGACACTCTGTGTCCGGATTCTGTGTCCGGACTCAGAATCTTGAGCCACTGGGCACCCAAATCCGCGGGACACTGCAGGGACACGCTGTGGCTCTGACGTCATCCAAAACCATCCTTTTTATCTGTATTCTTCACTCGTCAGTCAACATGCTTGAGCAAGAGGAGATGGTTGCACTTGTATGTATAATTTCAAATTGTTTAAAAAAAAAGAAAATAAAACGTAAAAGAAAATTATGGGTACATCCAATTATATCCAGCAGACAGGGAAAAGGGATTTTTCATACTGTTTTTAATGATCTATTGGAAGACGAAAAAAAATTTTTCAATTACTTTCGAATGTCAATTTCATCATTTTTTGAACTGTATGAGAAATTATGGATTCCGCTGACATTTCAAGATACAAATATGAGAAAATGTATCCCTGGAAAAGAGAGACTAGCTGTGACTATTCGGTAAGTAAAAAAACAAATACTTGTTTAATTTAAAAACTTATATTTTTATAAAATAATAAACAAATAGAATACTAGATACATAAGTATTGAAAACTGTGCATTAATTAAGTAGGGAAATTATAGAATCATCAGACTCAGCAGTCATTGGTGAGGGTGTACATGTAGACTGAAGAGATCTGTTATCACCAGTCTGTGAGTAGTGAACCATATTTCCAGTTTCATTAGAATAACCAAAAGGCGCAACTTGCGATTGATGAGGCACTCTTGCAGGATAATGAAAATTTGGAGGTGAATTCATAGGAAAAGATGGAAAATGTGTTTGTGTGGGAGGGAGGGGGGGACTAGGTGCGTTATATTTTGCCAAAACTTGAAGGAGATCAGACTTAGCAAAAATTTTTTTATGTTCTGGAACAGATTTCAAATGGGCATGAAGTGAGAGCAAAAATAATTTATCATCATCTTCCTCGTCTTTCCGCAAACGTAAATTCATTGACTCCCTCAAAGTTTTGTTGAGAGCTGCTAATTGATCCTCGCTCTCAACCACATTTTGTTTCCTTTTTCTACTTTTACTTCCTGCAGAAGAGCTTTCGGGCTTATCTGTAGACGTCCCTGCCTGAGGATTAGTTGCAGCGTCGTCCTGAAGAAATTGTGTCGACTGCTCATCAGTTCCTTCGTCAACTGGTTCCAAACTTGATTCAGTACTACTTTTCTGAATGGCAGGTTTTAAAAAGCTTAGAATATCGAAATATACATAAGTTTTTCGGCTCGATGCTGCATCACCTGACTTACTTTGTTTTTGTTTTGCTAGTTCCCTTGAATAACTATTTCTCAGACTCTTCCACTTTCTTTGTATTTCAGCACCTAAAAAATATTGAATTTTGTTTACAATTATAATTAAGACATGTTTATACAAAGTTTAAACAAAATACTGCGTTTTGACGCAATCAATTCTTTTGTTTCAGATATTTGGCTGTCGGGTGTTACTTTTCGGACATGTTCTACACCTACAGAATTGGCTTATCAACAATTTCCAAAATTGTGCACCACACTTGTCTACTGATCTGGAATTTAAGATCTGAATGGATTCCTTTACCAACTGAAGAAAAGTTTAGGAAAATCGCAGAGGGGTTCAAGCGAAATGCCAACTATCCAAATTGTATAGGAGCACTAGATGGTAAACACGTTAGGATAATTAAACCCGCTAATTCAGGGTCTCTGTATTATAATTATAAAAAATATTGTTCAATTGTTTTACTCGCAGCTTGTGACAGCAACTATCTTTTTACTTATGTCGACATTGGATCGTATGGAAAGGATTCGGACTCAGGTATATTTCAAGAATCCCATCTTTGGCGAGAAATACAATCAAATACATTGAATATTCCTGCATCAGTAGCTATAGGAAGTAATCAAAATGAAAAAATTCCATTTGTTTTTGTAGGAGATGAGGCATTTGGTTTATCTAAACATGTTATGAGACCTTATCCTGGAAAATGCCTAAGTGTGAAGAAAAGGGTGTTTAATTACCGTTTAAGTAGAGCACGAAGACATATTGAATGTGCCTTCGGAATACTTTCCAATAAATGGCACATTTTTCACCGGCCGATAAACGTAGAAGTAGATTTCGCTAATTATATAATTAAAGCATGCGTTGTTTTACACAATTTTATAAGAACAAGAGATGGGTTTAACTTTGATGATACCCTAACCTGCCCAGGGTTATTAGATATTCCAGATGAACCCGACAATGGTAACCGCCGGGTGCAACCAATGAAAATCAGAGAATCGTTTGCTGACTATTTTGTTGGTGAAGGGAGTTCGCCATGGCAGAACAACAGAATTTGACTATTTTTGTGTATTTTTATATATTTACTTCAAAATGTTGCATTTATTTAGCCCACATAATTTCACTAAGTAGTAAATTAATTTATGCACATAATTAATTTAAAAAAATGTTTCTTTCTTTACTTATAATATTCCTGATGTAATTTTCATTTTATTATTAAAGTTTATTTACTTATATTGAAATAAAAAATCAACAAAAAAGTGTACAATTATTATTACTTACTTTTTTCCACTTTCTTGTCTTGTGGGAGTTCCTCAAAACCTTCTTCCATCTCAACAAAAACTTCCAGCCAGCACTTTTGCTTAACTATTTTATTGCTGTATTCAGCTAAGTTATTATCCCAGATCGCTGGTCTTTCCCGAACCATTTCAATGAACTTTTCTATATCGAAACTCGCCATAATGTAGAAATAAAATGAAAACAAAATAAATATATAACAGAGAAGCGAATGAAGAGTTGTGTCCCGTGTGAATGCTCTCATAGAACTGAATGTAGGAGAGGGGCCGAGAGAATCAGACAGTGTCCCAGCCACCGCCAATCGGGACACCGACGGGACACTGCCGGGACACAGAATTCAGCGCCACCACACGCTGAATTCTGTCTGAACGCTCCCATCTACTTCTATATCGAGACGGTGGCTTGGGACACAGAATCCGGACACAGAGTGTCCCGTGTGAAGGAAGCCTTAAGGTTAAAACAAATAATAATCAGGCAAGCTTCAAGTGTGTTTCTACATAATTTAACCACTCGAATAATGGCTACCCACATTTAGGTATCATCGCCCTAGGCCTTGAGTGTTGGCTTCCTAAATTTAGGTAGACAATTTTTTCAAATGTATTTTTAAACCTGCAAATATGGGTGACCGGATAAATCATCACAATGATAATTCATCACATCTTTAAAAAGTTATATAAAGTCATGGAAAGTGATGAAACAAAAACTTTATTAACTGGGTTAAGTATGTTAGGTTAGGTTAATTTATTTTTTTTCATCGTTTCTAATGACTTAAAAGTGTGTTGAATTGTCACTGTGTTGAGTTATCATGGAACCGCAAATATGATATAAACGATGAAAAATAGGTGGATTCATTGGCTTTAAACCACATTAAGCAGTTTATATGTTTCCATATAAATATTCGGAGGTATGATTATTATCATATTTAATGAGTGCTGCCCAATCCAAAACTGAATGCCCGGAAATCTTTATCGTTCGAGGCATTTATTTTGTAAAAAGCTCTAAAATGCCCACTATCGCCAGTTGAATTTGGACCAATTTGGACCATAAATCAACTATCTAATTTGGACCATATTTGGTGATATTTGGACAGTCATCGAAACCATAGACCTAAAAAGCCGGACCTGCCGGACAGAGCATTAGTGCGATTTTCTATGAATATCATTGAAAATGTTATAATTTATCCACCTCACCATCATTTTCTGCGTCGCCATGCAACTGTATTTGAAGACGGTTCAGTTTTTTTTAACCTTTTTTACGACCATTCAGATAATGCGCAGAAAAGTTCCACAATTATGGACTGTGCTGCAAACGGTTGCCTTACTTTAGTTAGGGAACTTTTCTTTTCTGGACAGGGTCTGCTTATTTAAATGTGCGCTCTTCGGCGTTCAACCATAAATAAACCACTCGTTCAACGTACGACTTGGCACGGCTGATGTCGTAGATTATTCAGAGCAATATCGAACCCTTACTGGTCCCAAATATATGGTCACGTGGTTTGCCTCCAGCTCGTTTAAGTGAAACCCGAATTTAGTGTTTGGGCAACTCGATCAATTTGGATGTCTATCCGGAGTCAAAAATGGCACCGGAAACAGGGTTAAGTATATTTTGAAATTATAAATAAACAGGGCTTATTTCTGGATTTTGAAAATGGCCATTTCAAATTCAAAATTGGCCACTGTGTTGTTTATTATTTTTATTTGCACAATATTTTGTATCAATGTCACGTAAATAATAAATTTGCGGTAACTAGAGGTCCCAAAAAAACAATAAATAAATTTTCCACCCTGAGGTGAACCCCATCCCATGTGAATGCTATAGTTATGCCACATTGAAATTATGTTAAAACCATGACGGAGAATTCATTTTTTCCTTTCGGTTCCTCTAAATATTCTTTTGAGCTTATCCGTAAATATTTTATATTTTTACTTGCCATGCAATAAATTGTTTTTTTTATACAGGAATTTTTACAATGGAATATATAATTTTATTTGTACATACTAAATAATATAACAAAAGACATGTGTAATATGACTTTTGGATCGAGTACCACATGAAGGACACATATTTTCTCATTGTATTGTAAAAAACAAACTACCCCATTATTTTACAACTTTACTATTCATAGATATTTTTTATAAATTTTGTAGCTTGTCTTCTTGTCTATGATATTTTTAACTTTGTTTTTTTTTTTATCTATGTTGCTTTCTGTCACTCGTTTTGGCAATATTGACACATAATTTCGCGGCCCGAAATTCGAGTTTGCCGATTGATTTGCGAATTGAATGTAATTTTATTTTATTGTTTAGATCTTTTTCTCACTGATCACGCTAATATGCCGATCGTTGTATTGCTTGATGTTTCGCTATCGATGTCTCGGCCGGTGGTGACCCAAGAGCCGGGAAAAAATCACACGAGATTCACATTGGCCGTTGCCGGTGTCAATGTGTTGCTGGATCATTTGGCGGCTAATTCCAAGCTTGAATTTGTATCTTTGGTGGCGTTTTCATCTCTCTACGAAGGTAAATACAATAATTCTTTTGACTTACGACGTTTGCTGTGTTGTGTTTATATAATAATATTGAATTCTATGGATAGATAGGTGGCCATGTACTATAAATATTAAATATGATATTTTGCGTGGTGTAATGGTGTGGGGAGGGTGGCTGCTGCAGCGTCCCGGGTATTTTACCCCTTCCAATGGAAATTGCGCGGTGCATTATTGATTGAAATGCAGTGGAAGCTGACTGCAGGTTTTGCGCAGGTTTTAATAATGATTTAAGGGTTAAACATCTCCCGGGTGGCCAGGTGAATCAATCATTCTCTCTGCAGCATCCAGACGCTCAACAAGTGCCGATTCCGATCGCTCTCAGTCTTTTAACTACGTTTGAAGAACAGAGGTCTTGAATTGTCTGCATTTCGTTTATTTCTTAATAAATTTTCGCAGTTGTGAGCGGTTTTACTCGGGACTATGACGCGATTAGACAGAAACTTCGGCAGTTGGAGGACTTCGACAAGACATGTCTGGAGGGAGCCCTGAAAGGGGCCTACCATATGGTGCTGTCTGAATGGGGCAACCAGACGCACAACCACATCGTGCTGGTAAGTTCCCTGTCGTTTTCGTTCATTATAATGGATTATTTACCTGCCCAAATGTTTTAAAATGGATTAGTATTGGATAAAAATGAGAAAACTGAAAAAAACTGAAGCCATCTGGGTTTCATTTTGAATTGAGAATGGTTAAAAGAGTAAGTGATTTTATGCAATTTATTAATAATAGTTTTTCTTTATGAATTCATTAACATTGTGTTAAAATGGATGAGATCTGAGAAAATATCTCGATGATCTAAAATTCAAAATGGCTGAATAAGAGTAGAAATATTTGGGCATAATATCAAGTATCTTGTTTTGTAAATGTTGTAAGATTAAATAGACGCTGAAATAAGAAATAAATTCCTACTAAACAGTCTTGGAACCAATAGTATAGGTGCATCATGCAGCTTCTTCAGACATATTGTGGTATTTCAAAATGGCCGTATGACCTGGAATAATGGATCGAATTTAACATTTTCTTTTTTTGGATCGGCTTAATATGAACTGGGGCATCTCTAAATACATTATTACATTCAATTATTTTAGTTTAAATACTTTCAACCTTTCCAGACATGATGAATATATATTACTTAAAATTCAAAATGGCGGAATATACTTTGGACGAGTTTGTATTGAATTTAAAAGTTTCTTGTATAAATTGGGATTTTTCCGAATGAATTGACAGGTTCTATTATAGAAAATGGATCACTTTCAGACTACCAAAGGTATATACGACCTTTCCGGACATCTTGCGCTAATTCAAAATGGCTGAATATTACTGGAAAAACCCCACCTACATGCAAACAAAGATATTGTCAATACGATACTGACAATTCTTTTCATCGAGATACTGACTATAATTATTTATTTCTTTACTATCATATTGACTATTGATTCCATCAATATGATAGTGACAATAATTCATTTCTTGAATATCATATTGACAATTGATTTCATCAATATGATACTGACAATTAATTCATTTCTTGAATATCATATTGACTATTCCTTTCATCAATATGATACTGCCAATAATTCATTTCTTGAATATCATATTGACAATTCCTTTCATCAATACGATACTGACAATAATTAATTTCTTGAATATCATATTGACAATTGATTCCATCAATATGATACTGACAAAAATTCATTTCTTGAATATCATATTGACAATTGATTCCATCAATATGATACTGACAATAATTCATTTCTTGAATATCATATTGACAATTGATTCCATCAATATGATACTGACAATAATTCATTTCTTGAATATCATATTGACAATTGATTCCATCAATATGATACTGACAATAATTCATTTCTTGAATATCATATTGACAATTGATTCCACACAGGAGGGCTTTACAAATATTATTTTCCTCAAGGCGTATGTTATCTTTTGGGATGTTGTGTGACAGTAAAAGGTATGAGGGTTGGGTAGGAATCTAGGTATTAGTGTATTCAGGAGTGACGAATATATGAACATATCCCTCCCACTGTGGCGCAAGGCGGTGGGTGGAGAGACCAGTTGGTGAGGTCAATGGGTCTCCCCAAACCAGCCTCTCCCGTTCTGACACGCCACGATGAACCCGGGCACCCCTGCTAGATCACTAAAAGTAGTGACGGGGGTAAACGTGGTGACCTATGGCAGAGGTGTTGGTTATCCAATAAAAGGTTCCCAGGGTGGCAGTACCCAAATCTGCCTCCCAAATTATCCTCATCAATGTGATACTGATATTTCTTCAATATCGTACCATAATATAATTTCTTTTTGTTTGGTTTAATTTATAATTCCTTAATATTTTAAAATAAGTACCTCAAAGATTGTGTTTCATGCCTCTACGTATTTATAATGGACCAGACGAAGCTTTATACTATTGCAGGAAGGCGTCTTCTTTAGGTTAGTGCATGTTTTTCTTACACGTTTTGGCAATTCCGGACCATAATCTTTATTTATTTCTATACATACATTACAGTGTCTACCAAATTATTTACATTTGTATATAATACATAAATTTAGAATTGTTGTTAATATGGTGTTTGTTTTATATGCTGGGTGTGTTTGAGTAGGTGACACTGTGGTGGGTAATGTTAAATGTTTCGTGAACACCTCACTGGGAGAACCTGTGCTGAGGTGTTTACGTGGTTATTTATTTATTTATTTCACATATACGGCACAACATGTGCCATTCACATACTAATTTACAGAGAATAGTACAGCAACATAAGGAATGCAACAATATAAATGTAAGTATAATGGTATAATCAGTAAGTAAGGTTAAAAGTATGAAAAAAAGAGATATAAATATAATATAAGTAGCAATCTGTAGTATAGTAATAAGTCAAAGTAAGAAATTATATGTAATAATATACAATAAAGTAGTATATGGAAGAATGAGTGCTTATAAAATGTCTAAAAGGCATTAAGAGTTTGTAAAAAATAAAATAAAAGATATTAGAAAGGTATATACTATTAGAAAATGAAAGGAATAAAATATATACTATTATAATATGAAAAGGAAACAAAAGTATTAAATTACGTAAATCTACTGGGAGAATCGCGTGTATAATAATAATGTGCGACACTGCTTGACAGTCCGATAAAGTTTTACATAGTACCTATGATGACTATGATATACAGGGTGTCCGGAAACTCGTAGTACAAGCGGGAAACTGGTGAATATACATCACATTTGGAGTCGATTTTGTAGTATATTTTTTTTTGATTTGAGCTTTCGTTATCGAGTAAATCGAGTTAGAAGTTAATTTATTTTATTTTATTTTTTTTTTTTTTTAATCGTATTCTTATAAATTATTACTGAAGATCAAAGTACCCAACTAATTAAAACTATTTGAAAGCAAAACAAATGAAGAAACTCGGATTTGAAGCATTATTTTGAAATCACCCTTCATTTAATCCGGTGTAATCATAAAATATTTCTGCTCTGCAGGGTTAAAACATCTGTTGTTCAACCCTAAACACCAGAAAAAACTTTAACCCAAAAATAGCCGAAAAATATTTTTTTTTGGTTTTTTTTTTTTTTTTTGTGAAAAAGCTCAAATCAAAAAACTTTATGTTTTTTTGGGTTCCCCATGTGGTGTAGATTCTCCAGTTTCCCGCTTGTACTACGAGTTTCCGGACACCGTGTATAATGTACTGATATCAGCTTCTACCTATCGAGTACTAGTAGTTTTTAATCTGAAGTACATAATCATTATGATGGTATGGTATTAATCGACAATTTTTGTTTTATGCATCTTTTATATGATAATAGACAATCAGCGTGATCGATGTTGGAATATTCATTGCCTAATCTGTGCAAGCGATGGATTATTGAATTTTGTTCTGCGTTAGTTCCAGTATTGTTGCAATAATAAGGTGACTTGAGTCTAGTTGGTCTACAGGGAACATTGTAGTTTATCAACGAAGTTAATTCAGGGGATTCAAACCGGTGATTGATTAGTTTAAATAAAAAAATTAGATCATTAAGTATTCTTCTATGTTTTAACGATAAGAGATGCATTAATTGTAATAATGAATCGTAATCAATGTCGTCAGAGGGAATTCCTAATTTGAAGTTAATTGTTCTGAGAAATTTGTGTTGGATTCTTTCAATGGAGTTTGCATGGTTTTTGTAGGAAGGGTTCCATATAGACGAATTATATTCTAATTGACTTGTGACTAGAGTTGTATAAAGTAATTTTAATGTATGGATATATTTGAAATCTTTAGATATTCTAGTAATGAAGCCCAAAATTTTCATTGCTTTACTAGTAATGACATTAAGGGCCCGCTTTCCGCGTAAAGAATTTAGATTTGGCAACACCCACAAAATTTAGTGTTAAAAGAATCCGACAGAGGTGTCTGAATTCGTATTAGGAATAATTTTGGGGATTATGAAATTAAATTACCGACATCTATTGCAATTTTAGAAAAACAGAACCATTTTTAGTTAGCACCGACCTTAGAGTAATAATGCACCGACCAAATGAGAAGGAAGTCGAAATGAAGATGGTTCTCAAAATATGGGTTTTATTACGGATTTAATTAATTATTTTTTTTTTTAATTTTACAAAAAACATTTACGAAAGTTATTTGTATAGGTATAAAAATTACTTTACTTTACTAAAATACTATTCTCACTTTTATAAAAGTAATTTATAACTTTTATAAAATCAATAAATATATTTTTACATCAATAAGGTTTTAAACTTTTTTACTCGAAAACTATCTTAAAACGTTGGAATTCCAAAAAAAGTTTTTTTTTCTTTTTTACTTGTACTATCAATTAGAATCACCTCCCGAAGTTTGTGCACTTTACCCCCGACATCTTGTATAATATGCGCAATATAATATTTATACACGTGTAATATCTACTTTTGTACATTTATATAAATTATATACACGTTTACATTTTTATGCTCATCAAATTTATTATATTATAAAGATAGATAGAAAGATCCTTAGTGCTTCCTGAGGACTTACAAATCAGAAGACTTTTTTGTAATTATTTATTTATTCATTTAAACAATTCAATAATTATAAAGAGTAATAAAACATGTAAGCAACATAAAATTACATTCTAAAATGTGAAAGGGGCTCTATTTATTTACATTTTTATGAAATTACTACTTTTAATAGTTTTAAGCTTTCAGTGAACTTTCAATTTTATTTTTAACTTCTCTAAATATTATTTGTTTAAATCGTCAAATATAATTTAATCACAAACACAAGATTCACTCAAAATGAAAGATTGGTGGTTCTGAAATGTTCCCATAAATACGGTGAAAGAACCCTAAACTATAAACTTATTACCCTAAACATGCTTCGAGCGAAATGCGGATCTGGAAACCTTATCGTCAATCTGAGCAAAACATACCATGAACGTCAATATAGCAACAGCCTTTGTTCTGCTGCAGTTTCATTAAATGCCGAGAGATCCGTTTACAGTCTCCAAAAAGCAATACTGGGGCACAACCCTAGAAGCAAAGCTAAATGATTGGAATACAGAAAGATAAAAACACACCATTGTCAAAAATATCTTGGCCGTAAATGATTAAATAAAATTAGATTTATTCAGGAAGGCAAGCTATCGATCAAATGATTTGCGAATTCGGAAAAACCGTTATTATTGAGGTTTTATTGATGTTTTGTTTCTCCCGATTTATTCGTATAACCCATTAGTCTACATAATTATCTAGCGGGTTTTCCATTACTTGTGCACTTATGTTAATGTATTTTATGACCGTCTTTGTGTTGCTTATATTTGTATCATGTTGTCTCCCTCTATATTTTGTTATATATATGCACACATTATGTACTTCTTGTTTAGTATTAATTTGTACCCTGATGATGCTTAAGTAAAGCGAAACCGGTCGGTTCTTAAATTAATAAATATCGTGGTTTTAAAACAAAAAAGTATTTTATTTTATTAAATTATATTCCCCACAGTTTCAGAACTTTCAATAGCTTCTTTCGCTCGCATGTTCATTATTATTCTGAATTCCACATTCGAGTATTGTTATTTGAAACAGATGGCCCGTATATTATTATTACATATTATATTATATTTCGGACATCGTTGCATTGTGAATTAATAAGAACTTGCCCTGTAATTTCTAATGTTTTGGAATTAGTTTTATTTCCCAAAGTACGTATTCTGAAAAAAATAAAATAAAATTTTTTATAACTTTTTACTACACAATACATAAATAAAAATAATAATTAATTTTTATAATAAATTATCGTTTATCGTATTCTGAAAAAAATAAAATAATAATTTTTATAACTTTTTACTACACAATACATAAATAAAAATATGAATTATTAATTTTTATAGTAAATTATCGTTTATAATAAATATAAGCTTATAAATCAAAAATTGTATTTTTTTCTTCTCACCTATTAGATAGGATATAATTTTATGAGATATCATTTTTTCTTTGAAATACGGGATATCTTTCGTGTATTTCCCATCTTTGAAAAAACAATATTTATTAACTCATAAACTTTACACGCGTAAAAATTATCTTTATAGATTCAAATATTTGCACGTAATCGCACGTCTGTAGATCATAGAACGTTGAACGACATGTCTGCCCCCAAAGCCCTCGAGTTGGCGAATGAACTTTTCAAAGAAGATAGGTTAATCTTCAAGTCGGAGCGAGCGCGCTATAATAAATATGATTTAAAAGCAATAGGCGTAAGCGACAGTTGTGAAAATGTTTAATAAATCACGGCGTATTTCAAAAATAGCAAAAATCACTTTTGGGGTCTATTGAGTAGCATTAAAAGAAGCATTGTGATTTTTTTCATACATATAACTTGTAAAATAACAGAAATAAACGTGTTAATAATATTTTTCGGAGCATACTTTGCGATTTATTTCTATCGAGGGAATTTCAAATAATTACCGTTTCGGCTTTTGGAACAAATAGATACTATCTTAAAGAATAACATATATTTTTTTAAGAGCTTAAAAACTTCAAAATTTTAAGGAAAGTATGTCGGAAATTGGATGAAATTCGAATAGTGGGCCCTTAATGTGATTAGTAAATGATAATTTACTATCAAAGATTATACCGAGGTCCCTAATTTCAGGTACAGATAATAAAATGGTTATGATGAAATGGTAAAAGTATTTATGTGTATTGTTTTAATTTTCTTATATAAATGTAAGTTGGGTTTTTAAATTTTTTTTAATGGTTATTGTACATTGTTATTTAACCACTCAGAACATTAGAACATCAAAAGACGTAAATATGATAATAGCGGTCAAGACATTAGAACGTCTTTTCACGTAAACGCGTAAGATTTTACAAAAATGGATTTATTTCCATCACTAGTATACGGATTGCCATGATTTAAAAAACAGAGTATCGATGATGAATAACGCTACGCGTCTGTATTCAATAATATCTATGGAAAGTAGAGGTGCATTATCTAAGGCGATTGGATCTGTCATCTTGTTCGTTCATAATTTATTGCGTTTCTAAATAATTTATTAAAAATTTTAGTTTGGACGGTTAATATTTTGAGGTGACTAATAGTTTTTAATTATATTTCTTCAATATATAAAGTGTTATTTCTTTATGATACTCAGAAAAAAGTACATTTTTCAAGGCTTTGAAATAATTGTAAGCGATTTTGACATATTTTTGACGTTTTCATAAAATGTATATTTAGAAACGCAAATATTTACGTATTACAACACGATACGATAGTGAATTTTATAATCTTTCCAAAACATTTTTTAGAATGAGGCTACGTTTCCCAAAACGTGAGTTATGAAGCTTTTAGCAAAACTCGTAAATAACACAAAAATTATCACGTTTTGACAGTTCGCAAAGGAACACATAGTAAATAAAAGTATTTTTCTGAGAGGTTAAAGATAAGGAAATTTTTATTTTATTTATATGCACATATATATATACATACACACATGTATACACATACATACATAAATACTTTGTTGGGGCTATTTATACTCTCCAACAATCGTATTGACAATTCTTTTCATCAGTATGATACTGACAATGATTCATTTTTTCAATACAATATTGACGATTCTTTTCATCAATTTGATATTAAGTAAAATATCCATACTTCGCTTACTTCTAAGTATGCCAAAATTATTGAAATAACACTTCGTATCAACTGAATTAATACAAGAAACGTCTATTTACCGGGAACTATAGCGATTCCGTGTGGGAATTATGCGCTTAGCGGGCAAAATGTATATTAATACTTATATTCATTTTATGTAACATTTGCGTGTATTGGTATACTGGCAATCTGGACGTTTATTATTTTACCTCACTAGGCAATATTTTTTCGGAAACGGGAATTTAGAGAGGAACTGGAAGTAGTTTTTATTTTGATAGTTAAATTAATTCGTTATTTATTATTTTAGGTAACGGACGGATGTTCGGGTTCTGCGATAAACGCCGTCTCCCCGTCCCCGGTTCCCAGCTTCCCCTGCTCGCTGCACGTGGTCTGCGTGGTGGCCCCAAATGAATCCTCGCTCGTCGCTTGTAAGTACCAAACATCACCATTAATCGTAGACAAAATGTCTGCTCTACTCTCTCAGAGAGACATTTCCAGGTTTTGTATTGGACAATTTTTTTGGATTTCTCGTCTTTTACCGAACAACAGTCCCAACTGCTCGCAACCATCTAGAGCCAGTGAGACCATGGCATCATCAATTGGGATATGTTGTGAGGGTGAAGGGTATGGGGAAGTGGATTGTGAAATACTTGGCTATTCAAATCTGGTCACCAATCATGGCTAAAGCCATTTCAAGCGACGCTTCCATTCTGAATGATGGTCTTACACCAGGTCGATACTGAGAGTATCTTCCACTCTGGAACATGTTTATTATTTGAAATTAATAAATCGTCAAATAACACAAATTAATCCAATCAAATTTACTTAGGCACGCCGGGATTTGAACCCGTGACCTATACCTGTACGACCATCATTATAAGCAGAGAAATTTTTTTGTGCAATGATAGAGGACTTATACAGCGGACAATTGAAATCGCTACGTCTGGGCGGGAACTCAACCAACTAACCAAACATTCAAAGCGATGGAGCTTAAAACACTTTGGACGGGAAAGGTATTTCCACCCGTTCGGTCGATTGTTGCTTAAGGACGGGAAGGGTATTTTTTCCTTTTGCGCCGGCCTCATTTCAATGCCAGAAAAGACGGAATTATTCAATGTTTTTACATGAATATTATATACCAATCTCTTTGTAAAGATCCCAACTATGTGTACATAATTATCGAATCGTAATGCAAGCCTTTTTTAAAATTTATTTTCGCGCCTTTCGTTTACATCGGTATTTCAACAAAAGGATAGTATATTATTTGTTAGTGAAATAATTCAATACCTGGAATGAGGGTTTTTATGACCATGAAACCCGATTCGAATCTCTTTCTCCGTTCCGCACCCACTCAATTCCTATGTGCAAGTGAGCGAGAGATGTCGGGCGTATTTAAAAAAAGCAGGTATGAGCAAATACCGATAGGCGGACTCAGACTCAGTGCAAAAAATACCCAGCTGAAATGTGTTAAGGGCGATCTTTTCACTCTCGTATCGTATCTGATATTTCATCATCTTCCTTCCCTTGTCATAAGTGGGTCGGGCTTCGATCGGGCACCTCCACGCTTCCCTGTCCTAAACAGCAGCTCCATCCATTGCAGGCCCGGCCTCTGTTCGTTTCATTTGACTAATTGAATGTGTGTTGCAGCGAGCGTGGTGTACAAGCGCCTCATAGACAGGGTGGGCAGCCCCGGCACCGCACCTTCCGGCTCCCTCCACATCCCCGATGGCCCTCTCAGCATGCTCTCCGTGAGTATTACGCAGTCTGTCATGTCTCTACTTAACCTCAATTTTGGAATGCTGCCATGAGAGTAGATACTTGAGTAATTTATTAAAGTTGTTAAAACTGGTCAAATCCAGGAAACCAATATGGAGTGAAGGTGATAGAAGGTATGCCTCACTTACGACACTCCCCTGAAAAGTTGTGGCAAACTCAGTGGCAGACCTTGTGTTGCATCCCAAACTGCTTACCAATTACAGCTTCAGATTAACATCAAGTGATATTATGTGTAGGAATGAACAAGGTATGCAAGGAAGGAAAACAGGAAAACCAATCACTTACCACTAGTTGACAAATAAGAATTCTCATGAATTTTTATGTCCTGTGTATGGCAGGTGTTGGCAATGTTCCGGAAGCTATGCTCGGAGCAGCTGATGGCGTGGCGGGGCACGCTGCGATGCGGCTCGCTGGAGGCGCGCGTTACGCTAGCACCCGCCCCCCTGCCACACACGCACACCACCGACTTTGAGACCACCAAGCTGACCATGTCCCCCACTCTGGAGATCTGTGGCTTCATCTCCATGCAAGATATAGGTGAGTCGGTACAGGAGAGGAAAAACCAGTCCATATATGTCTTATCCTCTTGAACTCCTGTGTATCCTTAAGATACTATTAATAAATCATTTCTCTGAATATAACTAGCTTCTGGGGAAACTACATATAGTAGATTACGTACCATTTTTGTAACCACTCGAGCGATGGAGATTTCCAGTAATTCGTTTTTCGATTCAGTTATTTGATATAATTAATACCATACATCCTTAATTCTCCAAAACAAAGCAATCAGAATAGCTCTTGGTGCTCCACGTTGAATGAGGATATCCCAAATCCACAAAGACTCCGGCATCCCTAAGCTGAAAGAATTCTTCCAAAAACAAGCACAGCGTTTTTATGCTGGCATTCCCAACCACTCTACAAATAAACTCACTATGACTGGATCTTCCAGAATGCGACTTTTACATATTGCTCAATAAAATTTAGCCTTCAGGCCCAATCCCACAGTTCGTATTTTCAAAGTTAGTGTAGTTTCCGACATTTGCAGATTCGACCCTACAATAAAACAATTCATTGGCCTGGTATTTTTATAAGTATATTGTCTTGTTTGTGTATCGTTTATGATTTAAGAATTCGTGACATTTTACTTCAAGCGGCGGCAGCTTTCAAATAGAATTGTTCGCTCTCTATTTTATGATGACCCTAGGTAAACCATTATGCCTAAAAATATTTTCCAATATCTTTCCCACCCCTGTCCCATAGTAATAAAAACCCCAAAAAAAGTTTCATCTCCCTTAAAATAATTCCTTTAAAATATTTGTATTGTTTAAGTCACGTTTGTATCATTTAGGATAGTTAAGTGCATTATTTTTTATGTTTAAGAATGTTGTTTTCCGACAAGCGGGTGGAACATCTTTATTTTGGTAAAATGTCCTTCAGAATTTTGTTTAAATACAGATACCTCCCAGAAAAAGATTAGTGTTCATATAACTGGTAGGTACAGGCGTACCTACGCAGGAGTTGTACCTAGTATTGATATAACTGGTAGGTACATGCGTACCTACGCAGTCAGTCGTGAGATAATTACTAGGTTTATGTAAACCTAGGGAAAACTGAAGAATAAAGGAAACTAGACCTTTATTTCTTTCAGTTTAAGTTTGAGCAGAGGAAAATAAGATCCTCTGCAATTATATTGTGAATTAATAAATTTTATATGTCAAGAAGAAGAAGTGTTTTCCTGCATTCCATCTGACGGCGTGTTCTCGTACCACGATAGCAGAAACAATGACGAAAGTGTCCAAACAAAACATAAAAAGCCCAAACAAATACTCAGAAAGGATTAAAAAGCAGCAATCTCCCGCAAAACTAACAACTAACACAATTAATAAAAATAAAATCACCCCTAAAATCATTGTTCCCATCTTTACAAAGGAGCCGGAGTTTGTAAATCAAGCTAATTATGTACTCTATTTGCCATTCTTTCAGTCAAAGTCAAAGACCATATTTACACGGAAAGACCAATTTACACGGAAATATATATGAACTGCTTACTGTATTTTAAAGCTGATGATGCCTCAATACAAAGGACTATCCCATCAAAACCGTGGTTTCAACAATTCCCCTATTTTTCCAAAAAAGAAATTTCTTCACTTATTCGAATGAGGATCGGACATTGTTCCGTTCCTTCCCACCTTTTTAAAATTCACAATTCAAGTCCTTGACTCCCCAGATTGTACATCCTGTGGTCTAGAAGTGGGAACTATAGATCACATATTTTTTGGTTGTCTCTCTCTAAACAAATATCCTCTCTTCTATCAAGCCTTATCTAAAATTGCCTCCCCTCTATTCAACATCTCATCTCTTCAAAGTCTGAACTCAACTCCAATTTTCATTATAATTTTGAAATTTGCAAAAAATTTAAATAAAATTAATATTTAAATTCACCTTTCATTTCTCCATAATTTTAAATGATGGCCAAGAACACCCTTGAAGGGTGAAAGTCAGAAATAATGGGAAAAAAAATTCTAAATTTTATTTATTTTATTTGGATTTACGCCCAGCCGGGCTTTTACATGGATTTTAAAAACAGAATATATCTAGTGAGCTTTCGAAAATTATACTAAAAAAATTACATGTTTTATTAATGAAACAATATTAGTAAAACATGTAACAGTAACATAAAATATTATTGAAACTAGAACAATACTACATACGAGACAAATCACTAAAACTGCATTACCAACGCTACTCTAATTTGTATGATTTAATAAAGTGCCGATATAGATTACGCTTAATTCTATAAATGTAGTCAATAAATATATCAATAGTACCCACAAACTTGTTGCCCAGATCATGCATCCTATTGGTTAGTGAGTGTGTCTCATAGGTGGTTGTGTATGTATTGTCTTGTGTTCCTAGTTGGCACATGGAATTTAATGGTGGCAACGATGGCAGGACTATCAATTAAGTTGTTAATGATTCTTAGATCCCACGTTCTTAGGTTTTATAAAAACAATTGTTACATTTATAATTCGTAAAAATACCTACCTAATTTGGGTAGCTATATCGCTTGTGGTTTGAACCGTTGCACACAAATGTATCGCAGAGATTATAGATTTCCCCTTTTTTCTTTATCCTCATTAGTTTGTTATTCTATTTTTAACGTTAACATAACACAGGAGAATAAAACGAAAATAATTTCCCTCAGGGCCTATGTCCTATTTGGGGATGCTGTGTGGAGTGTCTTTAGGAAAGGGAGGAGAGGACGTTCTGGTGAGGAAATGAGTTCTGCGTGAATCCGTCTAACTGGTGGGCAGGCGCATCCTGAACAAATCTCACCCTATGAACCCTACGTGTGTTGGTCACCCGATAAACTGTTCCCGGAGCGGCGACAAACATACCCGTCTCCCAAATTAGAAATTGTAATTGTTGTTAGCTGTTGTTCTAATCTCTGATTATTTTTACTCCCAGGTTCCCCCATGGCTCTCAGCAGACACCTGGTGCTGCCCATCCCTCCCCCTGTGACGCTGGCCACACCTAAACCACCCACCACACCCGTCAAGGTAGGTACACCCACCAATGTTGTATGATCGTATTCGTTTTCTTGTTATTTAGTCTCTTGTTACTGATGAAGCAAGACTAGGGGCTTATCAGGCAATTGTGTTACTAAGCAGACTGCCGTCTAGCATTCCACACTATGCCCGTAGATCAGTCAAAAGTGTGGGTTGTGATCTTTTGGGGGTCGTCTAGCGACTCCAGGAGGTCTAGCATGGACGACCGATAAAGGCCTGTGTCAGTACAATATTGATCAAATATGTCATCTACGGTCGGTTAGCGATATTGGCGAGGGCAGTCAGAATATGATTCTGACAGTTGGTAGACAAAAGCCGCTGCTCTCCAAGGTGTCAGATAAGGTGTCAATATGCACAATTTTTTTGGATAATGTCAAAATAATTGGCAAATTGTGGTGAACTAACTAAGCTCCTAGAACTGAAAGAAATCGTATACACGATCCATAGACCTTCCAGCTTCCTCGTGAACTATAACTATTCTGTAATTCTTTTTAGTGTCAAAAAGTACATGCCGACTGCCAATGTATACTAAAGTTAGTATTTCAATTCGACACTGGCAACTTATTAGTATTTTTAACTTTTATGTAGCCGTCTGACGTTTAGGAATGTCAATTACAGAGAGATGCGCCAGTGTTGCCAGCTTATATCTAATTCTGATTTATTGTGTTACCAACATCGGTCTGTGTATCAACAGTGAGACCCGGAAAATCTGTATAAAATCATTTGACTTCACTGTGATAATCTATCTGTAATTTGAATATGAACTTGGAGTGCAGGTCGAGTCAGTTGAATCGAGTTTGACCGTCTTGTAATATGTCTGTATTACTAAGATATGTAACAATTTGTCCCCAAACGCCTCGTCAAAAAGAAAAAATTTCCAAACTGGTATTCAGCTCCTCTAATCAAAATTATCAAAGAAAAACAAAAACTTCATAAAAAATGGAAATCTTCTAATAATCCAATAGATTACATAGAGTTCGCTATCAAACGTACACAACAAAAACATCTACAGAAGCATTGCTATAATAAATATATATGTTTAGTTGAATCTAATATTCAGAATAATAATAAACAACTCTGGAATTACGCTAAAAACAAAAGTAAAACAACTGGCATCCCACAAATCATGCACCTTAAAGACGAATCAGGCACCGGCGCTCATCAAGTATGTCAATTATTCTCTAACACTTTCAGTCCACCTACGTAAGCGATATGGGTACGAACAATATCAGCATAATCGATAGTTCTACTTATGTAAATAATGATTCTTCGATTGGTTACATAAATATTGACAATCTAATGATCAATAAATACCTGAAAAATTTAGATGTTAGTAAGGGTGCTGGTAGTGACGGTATCTCGCCATATTTCATCAAAAAATGTGCCACAAATCTTTCTTACCCTTTAACTAACATATTTATAATGTCACTAAAAGAAGGTAAATTTCCCACAAAGTTTAAAGAAGCTATTATAATCCCTATTCATAAAACAGGGTCAAAAATTAACATTGAAAATTACCGCCCAATCTCAATACTCACGGTATTTAGTAAACTTTTTGAGAGAATTGTCTACGATCAAATTTACACAACAATTGTTCGTAATATACAAAACCAACAACACGGATTTCTTCAAAAAAGATCAGTACTTACAAACTTGGTAAATTTTACGGAATATTTAACATGCAATATGGACAATAGAAACCAAGTAGATGTAATCTACACTGATTACTCTAAGGCCTTCGATAAGGTAAACCATTTCATTCTAATTCAAAAATTAAAACAATTAGGCATCCATGGTGACTTACTCCGGTGGCTCACTTCATACCTTTGGAGTAGACTTCAAAGTGTTTTAGTTGAGGGAACAAAGTCCAGCTTCTTCTCTGTGCCCTCCGGTGTACCTCAAGGTTCTCATTTAGGCCCATTATTATTTAATGTGTATATATACGATATTCACAAATGTTTTTTACTTGCTAATTACCTAGCATATGCAGATGATAAAAAAATATACTTAGTTATTAAATCAATCAACGACTGCATTAAACTTCAAGAGGACCTCAATCGTCTCTTTGTCTATTGCGAATTAAACAAACTTGTTATTAACATCGCAAAATGCAATAAATTAACATTTACACGCAATAAAAATAAAATATCCTTTGTATACACACTAAACGGCACACACATCAATGAAGTAAAATATATCAGGGACCTTGGGGTAACACTGGATGTTAAATTAAACTTTATCCAACACACTGATGACATCATTAACAAAGCCAATAAAATGCTGGGATTTATAATTCGCATAGCAAAACCCTTCCACAACATAAACACTCTATATTCCCTTTACACCTTATATATTCGCCCGCACCTGGAACACTGTACACCGATCTGGACTCCTTTATACCAAGCCCATATCGAAAGAATAGAAAGAATTCAAAAAAAATTTTTTAAACACATAAATTATAAACTAAACTTACACTTCTCAAATTATACCAAATCCATTAAATTTCATAATTTTAACTCCCTCCAAACACGACGTCTAATTTTTGATCAAATCCTATTATTTAAAATCCTAAATAATGGTCTGGACTCACCAGAACTTACCAATTTAATAAATTTTCATATTCCGTCTAGATCAACCCGACAATCTGATTTATTTTATCTACCCTCGTGTAGAACAAACATTCGAAAAAATTCCCCAATTCCTCGTATATGTGCACAATATAATAAAAAATTTTACAGCATTGACATTTTTGGTAATAACCTAAAGAAATATCGATATGAAATAATGCGGACGATCGATTATTAATATGAGAGAGTATGGAATGTATCGGCAGCATCTCCTATCCTCTTCCTATTTTCCTCTTCCCATCCTCTTCCTATTTTCCTCTTCCTTTCCCCTTCCTTTAACACTAAATTAATTTTAAGAAACTAAAACTTCATTTCTAATGCACTGTAACATAAGAAACTTCTGTGGCTTGACTATTTATGTATATTTATATCTATCACTGCATATTATATAAAAGCTGTATGTTTCTTACAAATAAATAAATAAATAAATAAATAATGGTTTTGAGTCGTGACTTTGTTCGTGTTTCAATGATAATCTATCAATCAAATAATTAGCCCATTCATGAAGATATCATATTTAGAGTTTTCTAGTGTGTTAAATAAATCTGTTATTATTATGGAAATGTCGATGTCGAACTGTCAAACCCGTACTTATCCTGCCTTTACACGAGTCAGTATTTCGCCTCATTATTTGCTGATCAGTATACTGACAGCATCCCTCAGTATTGCTGCCATTACACAATCTCAGTATATTGCGAATCGAACTGACATCAGTAATATTGCGAATCCTGCGCAAAATGTTTTTAATGAAATGGATCTGAAATGAAAAGCTTGTGTTGCTATAATTTTGGCGTGTAAAATCGTAAAAGTATGGGTGAAGGACTGGCTTCTCAAAATAGAAAAATTCTCACAATTGAATTTAACGGATGAAATTTTGCTGACTGATCCACACGACTATAAAAAAATATTTAAGGAAAACCAATGAGAATTTCAACAAGTTCCTACATTTGGTTATATTTATTTATTTTACATGTAACAAGATACAGCCACGAAAGTTTCGATCATGCCCAAAGAAAAATCAGCTGTAGTTCTATGTTTCTATGCGACCGGCAGAAGCCTTGAGGATTTAAAGTTTTCGGCAATTCTGTCTCCAGCGGCAATAAGCCAAGTGATATTTGACACAGCCCGATTTCTCTTGAGTGTATTTTTGTAGTCCTTGTGAGTCATGTTCCACAGCAGATCACGTGTTTCATATACCTCTATAAATGTCGCTAGGACATTTTCTTTTTGCGGCAGAGGTGCAACATCTTTGTCCAGCGTAGCTGGTGGCGAAGGATGCATTGGTGCACTACACTATGCAGAAGTCGTCCAAATTAGATCACAAGAAATACTGATGCACAGTGATGGCGAGCGCACACACGTATCAGTACGCGCTTCAGTATCCCTACCACTTTTTGACAATGCTCCAAAACTGATAGGCCTATCCAAATATCTAGATGCACATCAGTAATGTTATTAGTAAGTCAGTATTTGCCAATACACAAGTAATTTGTAATGGCTTGTAACTGACTTGTGTAATGGGGGTATTATAGATGAGCAGTAAAAAGGCTATTCTAGCAATAAAACAGACGTCCATTGTTGCAATGTTGGAGAAAGCGATTCCGGACAATGTGAGAGGCTCACTGAAGTAGCACAGGACAGAGATGTCTGGGGGCGTCTTGTCGAAGCCATGGGTCCACCATCCTAATAAGACTAGAGGAAGACGAAGAAATGAGAACCATAGAGTTTAAGTCAGTTGTCAGCATGGCTGGCCCGTGTCATTTGCCATCTCAACAGCACAGAACAAAATTTTCTCATCCGATATTTTATCACAGCTTGAAACTTTGATATAATTTATCTTGCAAAATGTTAGTTAACACATTCATGGATACAACATCTGTGTACTTCATTTTAGAGGAGATGCTATATGACACAATGTATAAATACATCTTTTTGTTAGGGACACGATATTAGTTTGTCTTTGTGTCAACGCAAACACTTCTATGATGGCTAGTACCACACCCAAACATGTGTCTTTTCGCAAACCTCTATTTTCCCGGCAAGTGTCCGTGAATGTTTTATTTATTCATTCTGCCAATTTCTTTCAACCCACGTCATGTTTTTGACTTTCTATAATATGTATATATTTTCATTTTATCATTCACGAAGATAATATTAACAATTCTCAATGAAAATATGAAACACGAACAAAGACGAACACCATTGATAGATTTCCCTTCACATTGAATCTGGGTATCATTTTGACAAGCTGGAGGCAAAATATGTTACTGTATATTTAATACCAAAAGGGTTCCAGAATGCTTTGAATAATCTACGATATGCGTACGTTGAACGCCGATGAGCACACATTAAAATAACCAGAACCTGCGCAGAAAAATAAAATTCGTTGAAGTAAGGCAACGGTTCGCAGTCCATTGTGAGACTTTTCTACGCAGGATCTGTTTGTTCTTGAAAGAATCGCCTGACGTAGCGATGCTAAAATTGAGTGCGTATTGTAAAAGTGTCCAAATAAACAAGCCCGAACTTTTGTTTACCCGATTTGGGATTTATATTATGTTCTTAAGTTACTAGCGCATTAAATTGTGATATTACAGTGCGAGGTGCCTGTATACTGTCAGATTCCTTTATTGACAAATCACTGACAGGGACACACCCGCGCCACTCCCCTGCTCCGCACTACTTGGTGTGATCCTCTCGGCAGCCCAGTCTAATCCATACTCTGGTTATCCCTAATAAAATGATTTTTTTTTGTTGTTTCAGGGGGAGCCTACAGAGGCTCCGAGCACTCCCGAGGAAGATCCCAGTGACATTGGGAAGCCCAGTTTCTGTGTCCTGCTGCATGGAGCCTTAAAGGTTACTTTAAATATTTCAATAACAAATACAAACTACGGAAAGCTTCATAGAAGAATGTCATCTTTATCAATTTCCCGAAGGCGTGTACCTTACCAAGTGACTTACCGAGTGCTGTCGTACTCAGACTGAATAACTGCGTCACCACTTATTTTAACTTAAGCCTTTGTGTCAAACATTTGTATACAATTGTGAATGATGAATACTTCGAGCAAGAGGATGAGTTTGTGTATTTGGGAAGTATGTTTACGGAATATGTAATGTGTGATAGAGATATTGAAAGAAGGGAAAATGCAGGAAACTCCATTAATGGAGGACTGAACGTGGTTGGTTCTAACGAAACATTGTCCGAAGAAGCGAAGCTCGCAGTCCACAATGGAGTGCTGGTACCTAACGTGATATATGGCATGAAACTGGCAGAGGAAGGATGAAAGTAGACTGATTGCTGTAGTAATGAGATCCCTGAGGCATGCTTTTGGTAAAACCATGTATGATCTTGTGTGAAATGTAGATGAGTATTATTTATTTATTTATAGAGCGGCGACGGTTTACATATAGTTTCCATGAGCACTTGGGCCATAGGCCCATTGTGTTATCTACCATTTTACCTCAATCCTTTAACAGTCACCCGGTTCCTTTTATAATGTTTACAAGGGTTGTCATTGGATATGTGGCTATGTCTTCTGGTTCCACAATGTGTGTTCCCAGGTCTCATCTCTCCTCTCCAATCCCCCTTGGTTCCTTGAAGGCCCCACAAAGGAAGAGTTCATGGAGGTGGCCTCATCTCTCCTCTCCACTCCTCCTTGGTTCCCTAAAGTTCCCAGAGGAAGAGGATCTCATCTCTTCTCTCCACTCCTCCATGGTTCCCCGAAGGACCCATGACGAAAGCGTCCACTCCCCCTTGGTTCTCTGAGGGGCCTCACTAGGGAAGAGGGCCTAATCTCTCCTCTCCTCCTTGCTTCCCTCTATTAAAAAATTCACAACTGGACGCTGATAACTTAGGTAATTATCGGCCCGTTTCAAACATACCATTTATTTCAAAAATCCTGGAGAAAATTGCTGCCGCACAAATAACCAGTCACTATTATACCGAATTCAAATAAATTATTCGCAAAACGTCAATCTGCATACAGAAAGTTCCACTCAACTGAAACCGGACTACTTCGTATGCTATCAGACATAACTCTGGCCGTAGAGTCAGGTAAGTTATCACTTATCTCACTCCTAGACATGAGTGCAGCGTTTGACACGATTGATCATGAATTCCTCATTAGGAGATTAGAGGAAACATTTGGTTTGAATTCCGACACAAAAAATTGGCTGGTATCCTATTTATCCAATCGCTTACAAGCCGTGAGGGTTGGAAATAAATTGTCCAACTTCGCAACACTTTCTTCAGGGGTACCCCAGGGATCCGTTTTCGGTCCACTTCTCTTCATCCTTTTTACAAATGATGTCGCCAAAATAATCGAGTCATTTGATCTCTTGTCTCACTGCTACGCTGACGATCAGCAAGTTTATTTTTACTGCGTTCCAAATGAAATCAATAGTCTCAAAATCCGTATAACTGAATGTCTAGAAGCAATAACTCGTTGGATGTCTTCAAACAAGCTGAAACTCAATCCATCTAAGACTGAGTTTCTCTGGGCAGCCACAAACAAACGTCAAAATTTCATAGACAATTCACCTATTACTATTTCCGGCAGCGATATCATCCCAAAAACAACAGTCAAACTTCTCGGTGTCAATTTAGATTCAGACTTTTCGTTTCAAAGTCAAATAAATAGGACTGTAAGCACCGGTTTTTTTCACCTAAGACAACTCAAGTCTGTCCGAAGAAAACTTCCTACAGAAGTAACAAAACTACTTATCAACTCCTACGTAGTCTCACGTCTCGATTACTGCAACGGCATTTATGCCAGCCTTCCAAAATATCAAATTGACAAACTTCAATAAGTGTTTAATGCAGCAGCACGGCTCATAACCGGGGTTTCAAAATATTCGCACATTTCAGAACACCTTCGTAACCTTCACTGGCTCAAGTGCCCTAAAAGAATAATGTTTAAATCCATCAATGAAATGGCCCCACTCTACATCTCTGAACTATGCGTCCCGGAAAACACTGGTCTGAGGCAGTCAACTCTTAGATCAGCAACATCATCAGCTGTTGATAGAACCTAAGCGCAAGCCAAATACTAAGTTTGGTGATCGCGCTTTCGGTGTATCTGGGCCGAAGGCTTGGAATAAACTCCCTCCAGAACTAAGATCCATAACAAGTCCAACAGAATTCAGGTCTAAACTAAAAACTTACCTTTTTAAGCTGTCGTACCCTTAGATTAAATATACCATTCCTAAGAGAAAGTCCAGTTATATTCAATTTTTCAATTAAGTCCTAAATCCTGTATTTAAATTTCGCCAATAAACAATTAGATAATGTTAATTAAGTGTTAATCTCAAGTGACCTACCAGGTAAGTATTGTACTGTATATTTTCTCCATAAATAATTAAGTAATAACATAGATCACTGTAGAAATGTATTATAAGTTTGTACAGCGCCCTTGAGGTGATTTTGCACAAAAACGGCGCTATACAAGTCATCCAATTATTATTATTATTAAATTAAGAGGGGAGGAGGGGGGGGGGGGGGAATTCTACATGATAGTACAAGTATAGAAAGATAAAAAACTTTTTTTGAGGCTCTTTCAGATGTCTGGATGTGGATTAATTTCCAATTTAATAATAATCGATGTATTTAAAAAAAAAAAATAATGCAATTGTTTCATAAATCAGCATTTAACCTAAACCAGCAATTTCTTAACATTATGTTTCAATAAAATGGGTTTCTTCAGTGTCAGTTTCTTTGCTGAGTATTAGAATATATTTAGCTATTTTTTCAGCCAATTAGTACTATTTTTATAGAAAAAGGTCACATAATGGCAAACAATCCAAAAGCCCTCCACAAAAACTGTCCGTTTCAAATTGACTTGTCTTGACCGTTGCATTGAAAATACATCGCTCGTGCTACCGGCCGTCTTTTGGTGTGAACATAGATGGATATATGGTGTGTAGTTTGAATGAATTTGCACAAAAACTTCATTATTCGATTAGCGCTCGATAACAATCTTGTTCTACTGGATATCTCAGGTGGAAAACATGGCAGCTCTTGTGCAGTTGGGCGAGGACTGGTACGGCCTGGTGCACTCCTGGGCGGACTCCAAGAAGAAGTCCAACCTCATGCTGAGCTGCCTGCCCCCCGGGGACGATGCCGTGCCCTGGCTGGGCCCCCTGGGGCAGCTGGGGCCTGCGGACCCTGCAGATCAAGGTACTTCACTCTCAGCCGCTTTGTGTTGTCATTTAATCTTTCTCGGGTTACAAATAACCTGATAATGTATGAATTTCTCCTACTGCCATCATAATACAGTAGAACCCCGTTAATTCGAACCCTCTGAATTTATAGGGCCAGTAGCAAATTGGCTTCGAAATATCGATTTTTTGCAGAAATATGTCGGTACCATAATAACGAAAAAATGCAAATAAACACGACTGTAAAACAGGCAATCAATTATTAGGCAGTTTAAAAAGTAACTACATACTACTATTCTTTATATTGCAATTAGGTTTGAAGCTCGGCTGAACTCCCTGTCGTCTTACTTAGACTTTACTGATTATATGATAAGGCAGTTTTTTCTTTGATCGTTGATAAGACACTTCTCAGGAGTTACATAAACATATGCTTCTCTCAATGCTTTATTATTGTTATTTTATATTTTTTATAAATATAGGTAGTTTCTATTTAAGAATTACTTGTTGCATTTTAAAGCAGTTTACTGCAAAACTGGATGAGGGACCAAGTCGTTCCCTTAAACTGGGTAGAAATTGAAAAGTGCAGAATCATCAGAGGCGGCCGGTGGTCAAAATATGTCGGGATTCACCGGAGTACAACATTAAGTCTCTCTACTCGACCTATTGTTCTTAATATATTCCACATTCACAGACATTTTTAATTTATATAATGAAAAAACACACAAGTTGATATAGCCTGCGGTTGATATACCTATTTAACAATTGATATATATGATCGATATAACCTGCAATTAAAATTCAAAACTTTTGCGGAGCAAGAAAGGTTTTAAATCCAATAGACAATGCCTGACGACAGCGACAACTGACTGAACTGATAATAACTAATCTGAACATCACTCATCTCTTAATGTCATGTTTTATCTTATATGCTTGTATCGAAGTAAGTGGAACATTCGCTGAAAAAGAGCAGATCGTAAAGGGAAGACACAATATCGACAATAATATCACACATAAGCGTTTTAGTTTAACTTTCTACCGAACAAACCGTACCTTCTGATGTGGTGGTAAAGCTCCGGACTCTTTTAAAGGACGCAGTTAAATTTTGTATCGCAATCGAAAACGAACTGCTACGAACATAGGCATAAGTCACAGTCGGTCTGCAAGTTAAGCGCGCTCAATAAGTAGGTAACTTTTTGTATGAGATATATAACCTAACCGAATTTTGGATTGTGATTAGCCATGTCAGAAATTTTGTTGGTTGTTCGGCGCTAAGGAGCACATATTAGCTGGCCGCCACTGGAATCATCATGTGTAAGTTAAAACAGTCAATAATGGTTCATAGCCCATCTCCCTTGTTTCTGTTATCTGTGGTGGCCGCTGATGGTACCTGTTTGTATTTTTTTTAGACAATTGCTTCCCGGTGCGTTCGTCGGAGCGTCGCAGCTACGCAGCGGCAGGTGCTGTGTGGGTGAGACCGGCCGGCCTCCAGGCAGACCTGCACAAGCTATTGCGCCATGCCAGAAAACTGCCTGAGAAGACGCATCACTTTAACAAGGTGACACTTTTATTTAAACTCTTTTTCCCTCCACCGTTTCTTTTATCTTTCTCGTTTTCTTCCCATTCCCCTTTCCTGTTTCTATAATCCATCTGCTCTCAACTTTCGTGTGTAAATTAACCAAAACTTCAACAAAATCTACAGGAGTTCCCGAGGGAAGTAATTTCCTTCAGGGTCGTTCGTCTTTGGGTCTTTTTGAGCAAATGAATGAGTGAAACAGGGTTATTTATTAGTTATTTAGCGCTCTAATCAGATGAAGTACCTCGGCCTCACCATTGATCCATATCTCAAATGGAACCTTCATACCCAAATAATTGCAAACAAAATAAGAAAAACCATGCACTTTTTTAGAATCATACGAAACTTTCTCGGCTTTCAACACCTGAAAATGATTTATTTTGCAGTCTGCCAATCTATTATTGAGTATGGTATCATAGCATGGGGAGGCGGCACTTCATCTGCACTAGACCCAATCATAAAGGCTCAGAAAACAATTTTAAAAATAATTCTAAGGCTACCTATAATTACAGACTCGAATCTAATTTTTAATATTATGAATGTGTTTGATGTTCGGCAGCTATATGCAAAAACTATCCTAACTCATCTATACTCAAATATACATAATTACTACGTAAAAAGTTCAAATACACGATGTACTTGAAGCAACAACAAAATCTTACTACAAATTCCGATAACACATACTACGTTTGGTCAACGAAACTTTAAATACTTTGCGACAAGACTCTACAACATTCTTCCAGACAGCATAAAACAATGTGATTCACAAAAAAATTTCAAAGATTATGTAAAAATTTGGATTAAAAATAAGAATAGGGCCTTTACCGGTGCATTCACCCAAATTCGCAGTTATTGAAGTCACCACATTACCACCACATTATTGAGCGAATACTTCTTAATACAAGTATAGGTATGTTCAATGGTATTAGGAACTAACACGAAAAATTCTGCTTCAACACAGGCTAGCCTAGTGAGGCGGTATTTGAGAAACCACAACTGTACTTTTATTTTCTATTTACCTTCAAAATATTATGTTTGTATTAATAGTTCTTCATTTTTGTTAATTTTATAACCTTAAATATAAAAGATACAAATCAATGTACACCATAATATGTATGTATAGTTGTAATGTGTAAACTTTCCTAAATAAAGATATTATTATTATTTAAATGACCCGTGTTGTAGGAGGGAGGGAACACAGTCGGCATACGATTCCACAGCGGAACTGTTGAATGTTGGAACGAGTTGTAGAAGAGACCCGTTCTCATGTGAAGGAATCATTGACACTAGTTCCTCAGAGCATCTTCCATTGAATATTGGTAGAACAAGGGCAGCATTCCCACCCGACACCCGTGCTCTAAAGATTGCTATCGGTTTATTAAGATAGGAGAATCTATCAAATGGACCACCTGTTTCTGCACGGTCAGGTCTCCAAACTAGAGGTGGCTGCTAAATTCGACCGCAGGGCGCTTGCGGTTTGTACAGGGTTATTGGCAGTCTTAACTCTGGCCTGATGAAGCCCCCTTACCTGAGCTGGTCACTTAGAGTTACAACACACACTGCTAAAGGAATGGGACTGCCCGGTGAAAGCGGTTTAGCTGTCTTGGGTACGCGATGATGCAACTTCATAACCTTGTATACTTACATATTTGATTTTAGATCTACTTTTTTCTCTTTTACATTATATCTTGTTATATTATACGTGTCTACTTGCAGATTGCGGTCCCTGTAATATTAAACTAACTATGTAAATACTTGCACACTGCTTGCTAACCCCGTATGCAGGGACATTGGAGGTCTTGACGTGTGCGGTGAAGGAGGAAACCATATGTTTCCTTTTCCGTTGGGAAAGTGGTGGGGTCTCCTCCAATGTACTAAAGAAATAATTCACTCGGCAGGAGGTGAACCGAGTGCGCCGTGCCGCCCTGGCCCTGGGCTGGGTGGAGGCGCTGGGTGCCGCCGCCACGGTGCTGGAGCGAGAAGCAGCACTCCTGCCGCAGGCCGGGCCCGCCATCGCCACAGCTGTGCAGCACCTGCGCCAGTGCACCGACCCCAAGATGCAGCTGCCACTCTGACTGACTCCACCCACGGTATCCATTCTATTCACTCTGTGTCTCCTGACGTCCATCAGTTCGTTGGTACTGAATGTGGATGTGGCCTCCCTCAATTGTCTCCAGTTCTGAAGTCCATCTATAACGTAAAGAAAGATAAGCCTTTTGACATCCACTTTTGGACGTGACCAACATCAACTGTCTCCAGTTTTGCCAGTTCTAAAGTCCAACTGTCAAATTGATGTAGAACAATCAATAGTTGAGCCATTAGACTTCCGCTGTTGGTCTTGACTCCCTCGACTATCTTCATTTTTGTCGGTTCTGGTGTCCAACCGGTGGTATAGAAAGACCTGCATGAGTCTACCGGTTCTTTGTACAAAGGCGTGTTAGTCGCGTTGAAAATGTATTTATATCCTATCAACGAAATAATGAAACGCGACGGAAAGTGGAAAATACTTATGTATATATAGTTTGACACAAACAAAGATTGTAAATTGACCAAGGTTTCGCACCTATTGATGTACACATTTCCACTCACCGAGTTTCGTTGTTTCGTAGCCGAAGTCTTACACTAAAATTTATTCAATGGGTACAAACTATTTTACGTGTTTTGACGTGGTGAAAACTTATTTTTCTCTTAATGTGACTTGATTATGTTGTTTTGAAACAGGTACAAATTTTTTAATCCTAGCAAATCAAACTCTAAGGTTCTTATGGGCCAAATATACAAGGTTTTAGTTTGTGTGGGCTGCATAAAAACGAAAACTTCGGTATCTATTTCGGGGGAAATCTTGTTAGCAGTCATTACTTTTAAAGGTGAATATGAGTAATTCTAGATCTGGCGGGAGACAAAAAAAAATAACTGCTTGCACTGGTAGTGCCGTGCATTTTAGTATAAAAACACTTCCCACCTTATCTTACTCGCTAAAATTAAGAAAAATTAACTAAGAATAACAGCGGCATGTGCGCTGCACCTACTACACTTATAAGGCGTCAAAGGCAGGAACCATGTATGCAAAGTGACATATATATATGTATACGTCATATTCAAATGTTGTCTCGATTCAACACAAAAATGTTCATGTTTGCGGAATGCTAATTGTAGGGATGATTAGTTTGTTTTAGTGTTGAAAAAGGTCATGCCTTTTTGGTACAAATCACCAATAAAGCAATCAGTGCCATCTGTTGATACCTCTATTAATTAGTGCAATTTTACTAACCAAATAATTATCTGATAGTATTATTATGCTATCGTTTTGACGTTTTCGGCCCTCTGATTTGTCGAATTCAAATCGTATCTTTCGGGTAAATTCCACATAGCATTTGCGCAAAAAAATAAAATCAGGGGTCTGCTGGCAAAAACGACCACTCTGCCCCTCAATTTTAACCGACCGTAAGGTTCATTTTGGTTTGCAGGCGACTGGACCCAAAAAATGAAGACTTTGAAAATTAACTTGAAAAACCGTTACAAAATTTACCTGCGACCCAACGGCGACCAAAACTGGAACTTAATAACTTCTCATAACTCACTGAAGAAATTTCGCCATAGTTATATTTCCAAGCAGCAGGTTCGCCAGTAAAAATAGTAAGTTTTCACAAGGAAACTTTCGTGCCAAAAATTTGTTTTTTTATTTTGCCGTCGTGCCGTTAGAAAATGTACTATTTTTTGAATTGCCTCATGTAATACGAGATTTCTGCAAAAACTTCGCTTTTGCTCATATAACTTTTGGATAATATCGAAGAAAATATGTTTTAGAAAGTTAATAATCCATTGGATTAATTACATTACAATATAAATTATCCACAATTACTTGTTAAATATTTGACGTTTGTACCGGCTCCGCTACAAAAAAACCTGCTAACTTTTAATTGCTTGATATATATATTATTTTAGCTTTCTTGCATGAAAATTTTATACGTCCAGTAATTGGCCTTAAATTTGTAATATGCATAAGTGAAACGATTATTTAATGTGATAATCCCGACCAACATCTGCTGAAGTCAGCAGCTTTGCCATTCTTACGAAACTAAAACGTCTGTATTAAGTTTTTTTAATATCTCATTGAAGAAGATAATACTAAAATCTAAATGAAACATGAAACAGAACAAGAACACGACACAGAAAAATAAAAAGATAACGTTCTCAATCGGGAATCGAACCGAGGATCTCTGTCTTTCAGGGAAAACTTCTTTAACCACTCTACCATTAGGACGTAATTATTATACGTCGTTTTTGTCGATCTCATATTTCAAATTCAGAATTAACAATATTATCTTGCAACTAAATGACTTACATTGATGGGTATAACCTTCAACTAAATGATGTATTACATTGATGGGTATAATCTACAACTAAATGATGTATTACATTGATGGGGATATCCTTCAAAATTTATTAAAGTTAAGTTATTCCGAGAATTTTTTTTTTTATAGAAATTAATTTCCTTTATTTCCTACAGCCTACCCTTTTAAAAACTCTTTACACGCTGCCAGTAGGTACTTCCAAACATGGAAATTTCTACATGCCAATTTTTTTGTATTTTTAAACCTGACTGGCAATTTTTTGGAAAGTCACTCCAACATCACTGAATTGTACTGTTAGTCATTTATCATTTAACATTTTCGATAACGTTTATCGAAAATTGCCATTGCACGCTTTCAACATATTAATTGGAAAGCCGTCACACTTCCAGGACAAACTATTTCTGCAGCACTCCTTAATAAAATCACCTTCAGTAAAAGGTTTCACAATTTAGAAAATTTAACCAATCTCTGAATAAAAGTGTAGATTTGTATTAAAATAAAATGCACTCCGCCCTCCCGTCACAGGCGCTCTTCCTTACGTAAATAGATAGAGAGCAAATAGAAAATAAATAAGTGCGCGCAAAAAACGCTGATATCCATTCGAGCGATCGCGTCAATGACTCTAATAACCTAATAACCCCTGCGATTTCGTTAGAAGATTCAAATACGCATGCGCAAATTCTTAAAATCTCATTTATGAGTATTCAGTCCAAGTAGAAAAATCATTTTAGTAGGAATAAATCGCTGGGGTTGTCCCCCAACTGCGCAGAACGTTCTGCGCATAACTGGACGCTAGTGGCTCGTCGGTCGCGTTGGTATTAGTAATATTAGTAATTAGTATGCTGCAAGGAACGGAGGAAGCTAGTCGCACGTTCGTCGGAAGAAACTTTTCAAATTTCGAGCCTAAAAATTACTCTAATGAATTTTTTGTTGAAATTTCTGCAACTGTCAATTACTTTCATGTAAAGAATGCATTCATTATTTTTTTGCGAACTGAAAGAATTGTCATTTTTTTCTTGGTAGATTTCTGGAATATCTGTAGTGGGGACTGTCCCCACGGTCCCCTTGTGAAGAACCGCCACTGTTAGAATCCATATCTATCAAATTGGAATAAAAACTTACTAACATAAATGATATGAGGTATGATTGGCTTAGAACTAACTAATATCAAGATCCTACTACTAAGCAATCGACTTAAAAAAAGATGGAGTTCTTAATTGACATACATTTGTTCCTAGTTTTTTTTTTTTTTATATAATAACAACAAAGAGATTATAAGAAAAAGATGTAAACAAAATTATACTTGGACATTATTATGCACACTATTGTGAGATTTGTCGAACTTAATAGAACTATAATAAAGCCTAGTCACATAATGATAGGTTGATTCAACAAGAAGTGCAGTTATTAACTTATGTAAGAGAGGTCAATTAATCGGTCAGATCAAGCCATGATCAGAGAGGAGCTTCAGTGCGCATGGGTTCATCATATATCTTCTTCAACACATTATTGATTCCATCAACTAGCTTGGTCATTCTGTCTTGGAGAGAATTTACTAAGGTATCTCTGGCTTCTTGTAGTGTAGAGTTTTCTGCAGGAGGAACTATTTCTTGTAAACTCTGAGTCTCAGTTCCCAATCTTCTCAAGGATGAGATATATTCATTAATCTCTTCCTTGAAGGCTTTCCTGACTTGAGCACTCTCTACTCCTTCTAAAGCAGATGCAGTTCTTTCCCGAATGTCTTCTACTACAGAGGCCAAGTGTTCTTTTACTGCTTTCATGATCTTGAGTTTCTGTACAGACTTTTGCACCTCCATCTTACTATTATACCAGGATCCAGGGACTGCTTTCTGGGACAATATAGAGATTTGTTGGCATATTTCAAGCTCTGACTTGGTACTCATTATATTTCTTGCATACTCCAGGCTTATTACACTTAATATGGTGGCAAGTTGTGTTGCACAAGGGGGAGGTGCAGCTGACACTAAGGATTTAACAACTGTAATATCAGCCATGGGATTTACATGTGCAGAAATGGAGTAAGTGTTGTATAGAGAGAAGTCAGCCCTTTCTTTTTCTGTCTCCAATGTCCTCTGATACATGAGGACTCCAAATAAGACTATCCTGGGCATCTGTGCATGGAATCGATCTGGAGTGAGCCTGCACAATGAGAGATACAGTGAGTGAGTTATTTCATCTTTGACCCTGTTGAGTGATTCCAATTCTAATTCCCAGGTTCCCTTCATCCCTTTAAAGAGTACTTCAGCGTCTGCCATGTACACAATTCCAAAGTTTAGAGATGTCATGTGCTTATTCGAATATACCAGTCTCATCTGCACCAACAAGTGACTAATCCATTCAGGAACCTCATACCTCAGTCCATATTCAGCTACAGATTCAGCTACAGTTGGTCAATAGTGACATTCAACTGGAACAACCCATCAGCATTGACTGCAATTATATGCCCCATAAGTTCACTAATGTCTGGGGATGTCTGTTTGCAAGACCACTCTGTTGATGCTATTGCGTCGGTGAAATCGGTCTCTAAAGGGATGGGTGTATTGGCTGATGCCCCTAAGGCGGCTGCCCTCCCTGCTAGTTGTGTGGCCAACTTTGTATCAATAGTATAGCTCGGGCCCAACATATGTATGATGATTAAAGACAGAAACATATTTGACTTGTGCTCAGTCTGATCAGTTTCCCAGTTGCGTAGAGTGTTTCTGTGCTCTGGACTTAATTTGTGCATGGGGATTAAGACATAAGTGGAAGTAATATAATGACGAACATGTGGGAATAATGCAAATGCCACAGTGAGAATTCTTGATTCACGAGAAAGTTTAGTGTCTATCATGATTGGGTAAAGATCTTCAGTCTCAACCCCGAACACTTCTATATCCTTAGTGGCTACTTGCCCCATTGTCGACCTAGCATTTAAGAACCTGGATAGAGACACATTGGAAGTGTTAGGAAAACAAGTGTACGTCAGTGATTGGTTGAAACAAGGAGGAGATACTCTAACATGGTATTCAGGGTTTCCAGAGACCACTACAAGAACTGAATAAATTGCATTGTTGAATGATACTCTACCCTTAACAGTGAGAACTACCATTTTTGTGTTGGATCCCCCTTTTGTATGCTGATAACCTTTATACAGGTCATTTGTTCCTAAGCCTCCTTCAGAGTATAGAATCAACACAGGAGCAGTGCATGGATTGACAATGTTTCTCACTTCCTTGAGAGTAGAGTGATATCTGAATACTGAATATTTATCTATTTTGGGATAATCAGCCAGCAATAAGGATGTAGGCATATTGCCTTCTAGATTTTCTAGGTCTTCTAGTCTGATTGGATGTTCATCTGGAATCCCAAATAGTTTAGACCTAATAGTTAAGACCGCAAGTTTGGTGCGGATCCCTCTCACATTTTGATAATAGCACTTTATTATTTGCTGTCGTAGTTTTTTGGTACACAGTTTATAATTTTTGGGACTGAGTTCACGTATTTGATTGTGATATTTGTTTAACCGTTTTTCTTCCTCGTGTCTAGTTCGTTTCGTAAATCCTGAAGTTGAGCCCTCTGCAAATTAGTTTGATCATTACTGTCCTTGATACCATTTTTAATTCTTGCACTTCTTGATAAAACCTCACGCGCCGATACAGATTCCTTAAATTCGATCTTAATTGGTCTTGTTTTGTTAGCTCTTTGTACACCCAGTCGATACATCTTTACGACATTTGGTATGATTTCGCTATTAATATCACTAATTACTGAAACGACTTTTTCTTTATCCATTGTGATAGTCGTTGCAGTAGATTCCGAGATGCTCCCCGGAACATTAAAGAGAATGATATTCTTCGATCGGATTTTTCTTATTTCTGCCTCCGCAAACAAATCATTTATTGGAGAGCAGTTTACTGGAATTTGTTGCTTATCAATTGTCCTTTCGTAAGTATCAATTTTACCCACGAGAATCCCCACCTTCACTCCTACGTCTGTCATGTTTCCAGAGACGGTTGATAGTAGTGACAATATTTTTGTCATTTGATCCCTGGTGATTTTAAGTGCAGGATCGGTGATGGCTTTATGGAGGGCACTAATTGATTCTGTCGCCATATTTAATGATAACACGGCACTATCGTTATTATTCATAATGAATAAAATAAATATTATTTTTTAATTTTGGACAAGAATTAAGTTTTGACAACCCTGCAGCACTAAGCGGGAACTACTATAACAAATGTATATTCAGCTCACTCAGCATAAACAAAACATGCAGAGCAACCAGTGTCGTGAGTAAATGTCTCTTTTCGTTTTAAATTTATAATAATGTTTGCACAGTACGGTTTATAAACACCAACAGTTTCGAATGGCAATAGTTATTGAGATACCACCGAGAAATTAGTTATTGCAGTGATTTATTGCGGATTAACAAATTTTCACCGAGCTGTAACTCTTAACTCGTCTGTTTCTGAAGTTCGTAATGCCTTAATCCCTTTGCTTGAGGGGTAGATCGACCAATTGCTTTTCGATTGGGTGGTATAATTGATTTCACAGCAAAAGAAATGTTTTTGACGACTATTACAAATACACTTTGAAAAAAGCAAACAAAATGATGTGTGATTTCTATTATCTAATATCAGTTTCGGCATGGGACAAGAAAGTAGTCAGAATAAACTAGAAATATTTACATACAAGCTGATATGTACCCACGTGACGTGTATATATGATAACTCCATCATTTTGGGGTTGGTTATTCTGTGTATTATAACGATTGTAGGGTGATTAAGTTTTTGGGAAGATAGTTATCATTGATCCAGCTTTTATCTCAAAGTCAAAGTTTGTGAAAAGTACCATTAATTCATTAAAATTTCTGTGAAAGCTTCTGATGTTCGTGGAGAATATATATTCGGTGTCTCCGCATTATCTGCAGGTTTGGCTGTCTCCCCATAATATTACAATTATAAAGGTAATGAGTGGATGTCAGGTCTTTATTAGGGTATTGTATCATCGACCCGACTTGTGTATACACATACATGACTAAATCTTTCGTTTGCTATGAATGTGACCATGGATGAGTTGCTCTAATATTAATGATTTGTGTTTACTTGATTTGAAAATCGTCCACACATGGAACCAAATAGTAAATACAAATATATTTGCTATTCAGAGAGCAATTTGATCGCTTAACCCTTAATTTGGCAACGAAGAAAAAGTTAAAAATACCTATATCTATATGTCTGTTTGTATTTATTTAGTTGTGAGTAAAAATATGCAAAAAAAATAATAAAAAAATAACATTTGCTTACTTTTGTAAAAACAATGTCCGTCACATCGGACATTGCCAAATATGTAAAAACTGACTTACCAATTTAACTGTCCGGTCTGGCGGACATTATCAAATTAGGGCAAAATAATAAATAAAATTTTATTAAGAATAAAATCACTTATAATTAAAACAAACTACATAAAAGATAATCTTATTTGGTATGGAAATCTAAAAACAATTTCTTGCATTTTTTCCAGTCACAAAGCAAAGTCGTGTCTGACATTTAATGCAGTACACCACAGTAGTCCCCGCAGCGCCCTTCCTCCATGGTCTGCGGGAAATGACCTACATTGTCATATTTTACTGGACTGGAAGGGCGTGCCACAGCATATCTGAAAGCTTTCAGTGCCATCTTCTTTTTACGATTGCCTTCATTCGCCTTTCTGTGAACCAACCAAGCATTGTTTAGACAAATGTCCAGCAACTGCCCAAAAATGCCCATGTACCAGCGTCGTGTTTTGAATGGCGTTTTGTACAGTGATATCAACGTATCGGCAAGGTCTACTCCGCCCATATGTCTGTTATACTGTCGCACAATTTGTGGACACTGTACATCTACTTTCTTCTTCTCGTCCTTCGAATATCGCAGGATCTTCTCCACAGGATCACTAGCGACAAAAGAACTTATAAATGTTATTGTCATTCCAACGTCCCACTGCCAAACGATTCTTGTCGCACGTAACTTCAGCGAAATGTCCCCTCTTTTTCTTTTTGAATATTTTTTCATTTGGTAAAACTTTTTCTGCTCCTCTGATGCGATTATTTCGTATTGTGCCCAAAGCGAAAATACCATATCTTTCTCGTAGAATATAAACTAACTCTGGAGACGAAAAGAAATTATTGCAATAGATAATTACTGGCTTCCGTTGGATACTCTGACACAAAGCAATTACTACTTGAGCGCCAAAACCAAGAGATTCTTCTTCTTCGGAAAAAGTATGGTTACGGAAGGTATCTTCACCACCATAAAGTATAAAGTCGTAGATGATACCCGAGACCCCAGCCCTTACATAATTTTTGAAACCCCATTTGCTTGGCTTATCCTTCATATATTGTTTTCGTTTTCCTGCTTTTGTTCCCTTGTAGGGTATCATCATTTCATCTATACTATATTGTGTTTCAGTTCCCTGCTGTCTCAAACAATTCTGCCTTACTTTCTCCAGAATAGGTCTAATTTTATAGTACCGGTCTCCATCTTCCAGGTTGTTATTTGCGAAATGCAACCAACGCCGTATTTGCTGATAACGCTTCAGAGGCATTATGTCAGAAACTTTGGCATATTTGAATTTTTGCGACCCATAATCGAGGTATGAAGGCATCCCGACTATACCCATAATTAGATGAATTGCCAGAAAATCTTTCAACTCATCCTCAGTCAATAGTATTGACTTGCCCAACTCTTGAACTGAATAGAAATTAGTCTGGTCAACGATGTCTGTTAGTATGTCCTTATATCCTTATGTAACGTATGTTAACTCTACATACTCAATAATAACAATGCTTGTATTATAATATTTATTTGAAAGAAGACTATCACGGTTCTGGACTGAGCTCATTCCCGCTCATACGATCTCTTATATACGTCTCGTACTCGCTGTCTCGCTCTCATGCTGTCCCCCTTACACACATACACCACACCCCCACACTTAAATCATAATTACATCTTTTTATTTTTACAAATTTATATAAGCCAAATATATTTAATTATTTCCATTATGTATTTAATTTCCAATTTATATGTAATTATGTATGTTCTTGACTCTTCATTCGGTGTAGCATGGGCGTTGTCCTCGAGGGCGTAACCTCCCCTCCCATGGTGTAGGTGACCTGCAAAAATCAGAGGAATTAGGAAACTTGGTCATGTCCACGTCCGAGAGTGGACCCAGGTCCAGCAAATCATCAGACCTGTCACTCTCCCCCCACCTAACCTTCCTCTCTGAAATTTGATCATGGTGGCGTTTCCACACTTGTCCTGTAGACATAATTTTTACTAAATAAACCCTATTCCCCAATCTTTTATAAATTTCTCCTAAAATCCATTTGTTTTTATCACTTCTCAAATCCCTGGTTAAAACTTTAGATCCAACATCAAAGTACTTTTTAATTTTTTTTCCTCTATAATACTTTTTTTGTTTTTGCTGACTCAATAACATCTTATCTTTAATCGTGTTATCAATCCCTTTAAAACCTTGACCTTCAACATTATCTAATATTGGAATGATTGTATTAAAAATTGATCTAATTTTCCTTCCCAAAATTAATTTACTAGGTTCAATCCCCGTAGACATAGAAGGCGTATTCCTAATATCAACCAAAAATGTTAAAAGTTTATCCTCATAATCAGCAGGCAATTTATTATTTATCATAATTTTTTTAAAAAAAATTCTTTACCGTTCTAACCCCATTTTCGGCAAGTCCGTTAGAAGCTGGATGGTTGACAGGAGATGTCAACGATTTAATATTAAAATTATGACAAAATTCCTTAAAAACTGTTGAAGTGAACGCTGTACCATTGTCACTTACTATCTGCTCCGGAATTCCGAAATTAGAAAATAATCTTTTCAAAACTTTTATTGTACAAAACGAATCTACTTTATTTACGATGTGACAGTCTATCCATTTTGTAGTTGCATCAACGATTATCAAAAAATTGTAACCACCAAAAGGTCCCATGAAATCAATATGCAATCTATTCCATATTAATCCACTGATTGGCCACGGCTGTAACTCAACTTTACATGGAGTGGGTAAACACTCCAAGCATCGAACGCACTGCTTCACAGTTGCTTCTACCTCTGAGTTCATACCTAACCAAAAAAAATAATTTCGAGCAAGATTTTTAGATTTAACAATACCTAAATGCGATTGATGTATGAAATTCAATATGATTTCCCTTAATTCCCTCGGAACCACAAATTTATTATTATAAAATAAACACGAGTCATAAGTCGATAATTTATTTCTAAAATACCAGAATTTTAACAAGTCATCCTTTAAAAACTTTTTATCCGGCCAACCATTGATTACGAACCCAGTAATGCTTGCTATGTTTACATCTTTAATCGAAAACTGCTTCATCGTTTCTTTTGAAATTGTCGTTTCCGCCTCAATTATATTTAAAAAATCCGATTCAATCTTATCAACGTTCAGACTACCAATATAATTTAAGAAATATTCGCTACCGTCGACCTCGTCGATACAATCACTTAAATTATTATTACTATTAACCGGCAATCTAGATAAGAAATCCGCTTTGTTCTCACCCGACTTGACATATTCTATATTATAGTCAAATGTTTGTAAAATCAACGCATAGCGCTGTAGCCTATTTGCCGCTAGTATTGGCACTTGTTTTTCAGTGTTCAAAATATGTACCAAAGCTTTATTATCACAAGTTAGAACGAATTTATTACCATATAAATATTGAAAGAATTTTTTCAAACCAAATATTATTGCACACGCTTCCTTATCTAGAATGGAATACCTCAATTCCGTTTTTGACAATAAACGGCTAGCGAATGCAATCGGTCTTTCCATGCCATTCTCATATACGTGACATATAATAGCAGATATACCTATATCACTCGCGTCTGTAATTAGCTTGATAGGTAATTGTGGGTCAAAATGCACCAAAATATTGTCTGACGTCAGCAGTTTCTTAACTTGCTCAAACGCAATATTGCATTCCTGAGACCATACAAATTTTATCCCTTTTTTCAACAATTGGTATAAAGGAGACAAAATACCTGACACATTCTGTATAAAAGACCTATAGTAGGAAATAACTCCCAGCAAACTTCTAAGTTCCGAAACATTTTTCGGTACACTCATTTGGGTAATAGCATATATTTTATTTTCTAAAGGCATAACTCCTTTCTGCGAAATTCTATAACCTAAATATTCTATCTCTGTTTCTAGAAAAGAACACTTATTTTCATTAATAGTTAATCCGCAATCACTTAACTTGCTAAGTACTGCTTCACAAATAGAAAATAATTCCTCTTTAGAATTCCCAAATAAAAGTAGATCATCTAAAAATACACGAACGTTCCTAAGTCCACCAACTATCGCCGTAATGACTTGCATAAAGATGGCCGGACTCGTGCTTAAGCCAAAAGGCAATACTTTATATGCAAATAAACCTATATGCGTACTAATCACACATAATTTTCTAGACTTTTCGTTCAATGAAATTTGTCCAAATGCATTTCGTAAGTCTATCTTAGCAAAATATTTTGCACCATTCAGAGATGAAATTAAATCGTCAATACGAGGTAGTGGGTATTTCAACTTCGCTAACATAGGATTCAATGTTGTTTTGAAATCAGTACAAATCCTAATTGAAGCGTCTTTCTTTTTTACAACAACAATCGGGCTTGCAATATCGCTTATTTCTACCTTTTCAATAATGTCTTCATGCAACATTCTCTGTAACTCTATCTCTACTTTCTCACGTAAACTAAAAGGTAATGGCCTCGGATTTACAAACTTTGGCCTAAAGTCCGAATTAACTTCAATGTTTGCCTCATAATTTTTAAGCCTACCCGATTTTTCTGAAAAAACATGAGCATATTTCTTCTTTAAACTTTCACGAAAAACAAGATGATTATCACAATTAATCTCACTGAATTTTACAGAATTTATTCCACTTAATCCGATACCGAAAACTTGTAAAAAATCTCTACCAACTATTGTAGAATTACCATTTTTAATTATTACGAACTGTATTTTCGCACTTTTACCTAAAAATGACACCTCTAAATTCACTTTACCTAAAACATTTAACTGCGTTCCGTCATACCCTGACAAATGAACATTATACTTTTCTAAATCGTAAGAAACAAAATATCTTAAATACACTTCATATGGTATCGCGTTTATCGCAGCTCCCGTATCTACCAACGCCGGCAATATTATGTTACCAATTAACAAATCTATATATGTGGGTTCCGGCCCCACATTATTATTAACCACGAACACCGAATTCAACCGTTTATTTTTAGTACCTACATAATTTTTATTGTATTTACACAAATTACTAGGATGACCCGATTTGTTACAATGATTACACAAAATTTTTTTCCAGCAATCTCTTTGCAAATGATTTTTTTTTCCACACAAAAAACAAGTTTTTAACGTACCATTAACCGGTGATTTACTCCGCATTGAATTTTTATTCCTGGAAGGACTATCTTTCCTGGATTTATGGAAATACTCGCTTTCCTTATGAACAACATTTAAATTCTGATTTACTTTTTTAAAAGCCACAACATGTTCCCACGTCGCCGCTAGATTAATGCAATCCGTAAAAGAAGTATTGATTGCCTCTACGAATAGCTTGTGTTTCAATTTTTCATTAAAAATCCCAATAACGAATATGTCCTTTAAACATGGTTCCAATCTCAGCTCAAAATTACAAGATAAACTTAACCCTCTCAATCTAGCCGCGTAATCTTTAACGGATTCGCTAGGAAACTGTTTACATTTATAAAATAATTCACGAGACTCAAAAATATTTTTAACTGGTTTGCAATGTGAATCAAATAATTTACATAAATCTTCAAAAGAACAAACAGAAACCTTTTTTGGAAAACATAAATCACATAATAGAGAGAAAGTTTCTTCCGTGAGGCAACTCAGCAAAAATGCTCTTTTGCGTTCTGGTGACAACAACTTATCATCATTTAAAATGAGGGCCTGATCCAATCGTTCCCTGAACAATGACCAGTCTCCCGTTCTGTAACAGAACGTCCCCAAATTCTTACAAATCGCCTCCATTGGGAGAAGAACTGAAACAAGTTGAATAAAATATACGTATCTCAGCCCTTCCAGAGGTTATGCTCCGAGCCCCTGCCCTGAGCCTGTGAATCACCAACGTCTCAGCACCCTTTTCTGGCTCCGTCTCCCTTCAGCTGCGGACACGATCACCTTCCAAGGTCTTCCTTCCCGCTGTAGCGACAGAACCCCGGTCCCGGATTCCGGCCAATTCACCCTTGATGCCGATCTTGATCCTGGATCTTCTGCGTACCCCGTGTAACGGTGTACTCTCGACAAAATGTTGCAATGTCGGCTCCCACACACGTGTAAAATTGCGTTTTTACCGCGCAATTTGCCCGGCCCGATCTGCGTGCTCGCCTCGGCTGCGTGTGAATTCTCCAATTTGATAGCCTTTTATTATTCTTCTTCTTCCTTCAAAATTTAGCGATCCAACGCCCAAAAGCGCCAGACTATACTGTGATCACCAAAAATTCGAATAATCTTCTTGAATCATCTGATTCTCCGTAAACTTTCAATAATTTACGAACTACCGTGCTGCGCCACTGTAACGTATGTTAACTCTACATACTCAATAATAACAATGCTTGTATTATAATATTTATTTGAAAGAAGACTATCACGGTTCTGGACTGAGCTCATTCCCGCTCATACGATCTCTTATATACGTCTCGTACTCGCTGTCTCGCTCTCATGCTGTCCCCCTTACACACATACACCACACCTTAGAAAAGAATATATAGAAGTAAGTCAAGGGGTATGAGGTAGCGTCCGGTAAATCGACAAAATCGCTTTCTGAATTATCTTCAATTGTCGCTCTGTGAGGAAACGATGCCAGTTTCCATTTGTTAGCCAGCTGAAACTTCTTTGGTTTTTTGGCTCTCTCTGGCGCTGGTGTTTTTGGAACCTGTTTTGATCTTACAATCCGTTTCCGTGACCTAACAGGATTTCCTGGTGTGGTAGGTGTAGATGTAAGTGAAGGGATTGCAGATAATGACGGTAAGTTTTCGTAATTAGATTCTTGAAGGTCTTGGAGAATAGGAGTAAGAGGCATTGAATCAGGTAAGTCAGATGTTGCATTAATTTCAGGTTGTTCGTCTTCAGAAATACTAATATTCAAATTTTCAAGCGAAGTTGGAATAGATGGAGCAGGAGAGGAATAGTTGCTGTTAGTAGAAGAACACTCATCATGCATTTCAGATTCAGAGTCTGATTTTCCACTTGCATCTGAAGGAGCATGTTCGTTAGGAACTAAGCCTAATATATCTGACGCTAAGGCTACTATTCTTGACGCGCGTGTGTGCTGTTGACAAGCGGAAAACAAAAACAAAATTAGAAAGCACCCATAACCGCAAATTAATAGAACTTTGGGGATGTCCGTCCCAGCGGACAAAGTCATTTAGGACGACATTTGTAGGTCTTTGGCAATGTACGCTGGGACGGACAAAGAGGTTAAGAAGCAAAACAAATAATAGAACACACATGAAACGTTAGGGATTATAAGTAAACATAATCACACATATATATTCTAACACCCAATGCAAAATACTTTTACTATTGTTACACAAAACATTAAAATATCAATATTTTTACCTTGCTAAAAACAGATGACCGCCTCTTCGCCGACATTTTGTTTTCGAGAGACAGATACAGTGTTGCCACTCTAAGAATTTATTTTTCACAGTCTTGTTTATGAATCAACAAATAATTGCCAGCAAAAAATATATTTAAAAACCATTTACAAAACTCACAGGATTTTTCAGAAAGTTATGTCCGTCCCAGCGGTCAAAATCAAATTAAGGGTTAACAGTACAAACGTTTTTGCTCTAACAGCTGGATTGCATTAAAATGCGTGTTACGTGCTACTTGTTAAAAAATGCAAAGTAGATAAAAGAGCATGACGAACAAGTGCATAGCGCTTGTGGATGCTGACAATGCATAAACATCCAACCGAGTTTTTTTGTTATTTGTTTTTGGGGTGTTATGCCGTGTTGCGCTAACTCCTTCTTTAGCCAACGTTTCGGACAACATTGCAGTGTCCATCATCAGGGCAGATGTGTTGATCATCAGGGCAGATGTGCAACACATCTGCCCTGATGATGGACACTGCAATGTTGTCCGAAACGTTGGCTAAAGAAGGAGTTAGCGCAACACGGCATAACACCCCAAAAACAAATAACAAAAATACTTTTGGCCGTGAAAATCTTAAATCATATCCAACCGAGTGAATAATTTTCATATTTGTTCCACAAATATCTTCATTCCTATAAATAGTTTGAATTTTGATGATACATATCAATTTTATGTTTGAAATATAGGATACAATAAAGTTTCCGTACTATCTCTTTCAAACACCATTACTTTAGACTTACTAATATTCATCATTAACTTATTCTTCATACATACTTCGTTCATTGCATTATCTCCATCATTGAAAATTAGTACTAAAGTCTCTTTGGAACGCATATATGAATGCGATTGACTTGGTATAAAAATATTACTAAGTACAATGCATCCTGAAATTAACCCTATTCTATTTTAGTAAAATATCTTGTGGGAATTGCTTTCTATTCTCACTCCTCTTCGTTTTTTTTCAAGTCACGATTACATGTCACGTATCACCAAGAACCTTCCGCCTGTAGTTCATCTGTCTGTTGGTCTTTGAATACTACTTTCATGTCTCTGGCGATGGCGATTTCTTGTATATAATCCTTTTTTAAGGCTGCCAGTTAGATGAAATAAGTATTATATATATCGTGATATATATATACATAAAATGCTTATTTCATATATTCAATCGTGCAATGGAGTACTTGATTCAGAAGTAAAAATCTTTATATCAGATATATGTAAAAGGAATTTGTAGCACCCCAGCCTTCCCTTTTTGGGGTTACCAGTTAAAAGAAATAAGCATTATATACGTTCAATGGTGCAATGGAGTACTCGGTTCGGAAGTAAAAAGCCTTATATTGTATATTTCTCAAGTGGTTATTTCAAACTAGAAGAAAAGGCGAACCTTTTTTCAGTTGGTTTTTGCCTCCAACAAAAGTGTGTATATGATAACTCCATCATTTCGGGTTTGGTTTTTTCTGTGTGTTATAATGATTGTAGGGTCATTATTTGGACCGGTCCCTTATCTCAAAGTGAAAGTCTGTGAAAAGTGCCATTAATTCGTTAAAATTTCTGTGAAACTTTCTGATGTTCGTGGAGAATATATATTCGGTGTCTCCGCATTATCTGCAGGTTTGGATGTTTCCCCATTGCTTGAGGGAGTGGTCAGAAGAATTTATCTTTGGACTAAATAGCTGTAATAAATGAATACTCTGTAGCATAATTCTGTAGTTCAACGCGATCTATAGAATAAGACCTCAATGTGCGTCCTCGCTTCACGGAGGCAGAACTTTTTGGAATGATCCAATATTAACTCATGTTATCTGTTGTACATCCGCCGAGCGCGACGCTTTCTCTTTGGAAACCTCTACTTCCATCTGACCCCACTCTGGTGTTTTACGATGTGATACTGTAATTTCTACTAATCTCTCATCCTCCTTGCTATTCCAATCTCAGTACCCTTGGCTATGGAAGTGACCATGGATGAGTTGCTCTTATATTAATGATTTTTATTTAGATGATTTGACAATGTTTTAAGGAAGATAGTTATCATTGATCAACGCTGACAACCACGGCTGTCAACATTTGCAAAGTATTTGGACCGGTCCCATATCTCAAAATCAAAGTCTGTTAAAAGTGCTATAAATTCATTAAAATTTCTGTGAAAGCTTCTGATATTCCTGCAGAATATATATTCGGTGTCTCCGCATTATCTGCAGGTTTGGCTGTCTCCCAATAATATTACAATTATTGGTACATATTTATAATATTATGATCACATCTCTCTCTGATTATATCAAATATATTTTTGATTGTATCATATGTAAAAGCCCTAATTGGGCGTGTACAAATAAATAAATAAATTATAAAGGTAATGAGTGGGTGTCAGGTCTTTATTAGAGTATTGTATCATCGACCCGACTTGTGTATACAAATACATGACTAAATCGTTCATCCGCTATGTAAGTGACCATGGATGAGTTGCTCTGATATTGATGATTTGTGTTTAGATGATTTGAAAATCGTCCACACTTGGAGCCAAATAGTCAGTTTAGGCATGGGACAAGGAAGTAGTACTATATAATATTACAATTATAAAGGTAGTGAGTGGGTGTCAGGTCTTTATTAGGGTATCTTTTAATGTATCATTGATCCGAATTTTGTATATACATACATGACTGAATCTCTCATCCTCCTCGCTATTCTAATCTCAGTACACTTGGCTATGGAAGTGACCATGACTAAATCGTTCATCCGCTATGTAAGTGACCATGGATGAGTTGCTCTAATATTAATAATTTGTGTTTAGATGATTTTACAATAGTCCACACATGGAGCCAAATAGTAAATACAAATATATTTGCTATTCAGAGAGCAATTTGATCGCTTAACAGTACAAACGTTTTTGCTCTAACAGCTGGATTGTATTATTAAAATGCGTGTTACGTGCTACTTGTTAAAAAATGCAAAGTAGATAAAAGAGCATGACGAACAAGTGCATAGCGCTTGTGGATGCTGACAATGCATAAACATCCAACCGAGTGAATAATTTTCATATTTGTTCCACAAATATCTTCATTCCTATAAATAGTTTGAATTTTGATGATACATATCAATTTTATGTTTGAAATATAGGATACAATAAATTTTCACCGAGCTGTAACTCTTTACTCGTCTGTTTCTGAAACTCGTAATGCCTTAATCGCTTTGCTCGAGGGGTAGACGAACAATTGCTTTTCAATTGGGTGGCATAATTGATTTGACAGCAAAATAAATGTTTTTGACGACTATTACATATACACTTTGAAAAAGCAAACAAAATGATGTGTGATTTCTATTATCTAATGTCAGTTTCGCCATGCGACAAGAAAATAGTCAGAATAAACTAGAAATATTTACATACAAGCTGATATGTACCCACGTGACGTGTATATATGATAACTCCATCATTTTGGGGTTGGTTATTCTGTGTATTATAATGATTGTAGGGTGATTAAGTTTTTAGGAAGATAGTTATCATTGATCCAGCTTTTATCTCAAAGTCAAAGTTTGTGAAAAGTACCATTAATTCATTAAAATTTCTGTGAAAGCTTCTGATGTTCGTGGAGAATATATATTAGGTGTCTCCGCATTATCTGCAGGTTTGGCTGTCTCCCCATAATATTACAATTATAAAGGTAATGAGTGGATGTCAGGTCTTTATTAGGGTATTGTATCATCGACCCGACTTGTGTATTCACATACATGACTAAAGCGTATATCCGATATGAACGTGACCATGGATGAGTTGATCTAATATTAATGATTTGTGTTTACATGATTTGAAAATCGTCGACACATGGAACCAAATAGTAAATACAAATATATTTGCTATTCAGAGAGCAATTTGATCGCTTAACAGTACAAACGTTTTTGCTTTAACAGCGGGATTGTATTATGATACGTGCTACTTGTGAAAAAATACAAATTAGATAAAAGAGCATGACGAACAAGTGCATAGCGCTTGTGGATGCTGACAATACATAAACATCCAACCGAGTGAATCATTTTCATATTTGTTCCACAAATACCTACATTCCTATAAATAGTTTTAATTGTGATGATCAATTTTATTTTTGAAATATAGGATTCGATATATTTTCACCGAGCTGTATCTCTATACCCAACTTTTCTCATATCTTTTAACCCTCTTCTTGGCACGGGTAGATTAAGCCAGTGTTCCGCAAACTTTTTATGTTCACGGTACACCTAAATAATCAAGAAGTTTTAACGGTACACCAAAGAAAAAAAACAAGGTAAATTTTGGATAGGATTGGCTAGGCTTATTACGAATAACGGCGAACTTTGAGGTTTGAGCTGCATGTCATCATAATTTAAAAAAACATCCCAGGTTTTGAATGGTTTGTTTGGCAAAGCAGGGTTTGTATAGCCGGGTTTGTGTAATTATGATTGATATTTATCACATAACAGTGACAGAATGACCGCGAACTGTCACCGAATCGGTTCGAGAAGTGAATTTTAATTTTACGCAATTGATAATTAAAATGCATCTTTTTCCGCCGCCACCAAGCCAAAAATTATTCGTAATAAGCGTGGCCACTCCGAACCAAAATTTACCAAAAACAATATTTTATTAATATTTATTATTAAAATCAATATAACATGAAAACATGTTTAATGCGAAATGTGAGCCTGTTTAACTGAACACAGACGATCAAAATTTGGAACAATCGTTGATAACGCTGCTCGCATCTCTTCGTCGATCGTCCTCAGGCGTTCTCTTTTTTTTTACTTTATCGTTGTGAGAGTTGAAAACCCTAATTCGCATAAATAGGTCGTGGCAAATGGTAATATAATTGCAATAGCTCGCTTTGACAGCAGTGGATACTCATTTTTTACGTGGAGCCAAAAATGTGCTAACTCTGTTTCAGAAAATTTTAATTTTAGTGTCCGATCAGTTTTAAGCTCCATGAATTCTTCCTTCTCGTTTATTGGTAAATGTCCAAGGGAAATGCTTTCCGAAAATGGATTTCTTACCCAGTCCATAGGTTGCAGGTCACACTTAGGAAAATATGAGTTCATTTTTTCTGCTAACAGCTCCAAGTGTTTCACTATCAAAGCCTGCACTTTTTTTTCTGAATCGGCAGCCATGACATTTGGAAACATTTCGTTACTACCATTGGTAGCGTGGCTGATCCATCGCACCAACTTAGCGCGAAAGCTTTCAATCTTGTCCGAAGACGTTAAAATGTTACAATTTCTTCCTTGCATTTTTTCGTTCAGCTCATTTTATTGAGCGAATATGTCCGCCAGATATGCAAGTTTTGCTACCCATTATTCTTTTTTAAATAGAGAAGCAAAGTCTGAACCCTGGGTTTCTAGAAATGTCTGGGTCTCATTTTTCAGCTCGTAAATCCGAGAAAGCACTTTTCCGCGAGAAAGCCATCGTACTTCTGTATGAAACAGAAGTGACTGATGATCTGCTCCCATTTCCTGACACAATGCATTAAACAGACGAGAGTTCAGCGGTCGCGACTTGATGTAATTGACAATTTTGACGACTTCTTGTAAGACAGACAACAATTCATCAGGCAGAGACTTCGTCATCAGTGCCTCTCTGTGTAAAAAGCAATGTAAATTTTTAATATTAGGATTTTTTTCAGAAGCCCTGGTTATAAATCCCCTAATTTTTCCTGTCATAGCTGCTGCTCCGTCTGTGCAAATGCTTAAGCAGTTGCGCCATTCCAAATTATGTTCACTGAAGTACTGGTTTGTTACTCTGAATATTTCTTCTCCGGTGGTATAACCAGGTAGTGGCAGACAAAATAAAAACTCCTCTTTTATTTCATATCCATCCGTGTACCTCTTATTTGTGATGAGATGCGCGTGACCACTGATATCAGTAGACTCGTCGACTTGTAGCGCGAAAACTCCACTTAGCCTTAATTTTTCAATTAACGTTGATTGAATGTCGGTGGATATTTCATTAATGCGACGTGAGATCGTATCTGCTGACGCAGGTATTTTTTCGATTTCCTTAGCGGCTTCTTGGCTAATCATAATTTTGACAATTTCTTTGCAGACAGGTAAAATTAAAGTTTCAGCGAGAGAATGAGGTTTCTTCGATTTAACCAGCATATTAGCGATCACGTAGCTTGCTTTTTGCGCTTTGCTTGATGTATTGAAAGACGAACTCATGAGAGTTACCTGTTTCTTAGACTGGTCTTTCATACGTTGAAAGAAGGCTTTATCTTTGAGCCACCGATGGGTGTTTAGTTGTTAAATGTCGTGAAAGTTTACTGGGCACCATCGAATTATTAGCCAAAGTTTCTCCACAAACAAGACATTTTGGGATTGGGCACGATTCGTCACCGCAATATATAAAGCCATAACGCACATAGCTCTCATCATATTTCCGATCAAAAAGCTTAGGTTTTTTCTTCGTTGCCTCTGCTTCTTCTTGGGAATCATTAGTTTCACTTGACAAACTTGCGGTACGTTTAACGAATTTATCCATTATATACACGTAATATGGGATATTTTTTTGCAATTAAAAAAGTCAATTAAGTTCGCGACGACACAACCAAACACTAGCATTAACGAATGACTACTAAACAAGCGGGCGCAACGTCGCCGTCGTAATTCGTAATGTTATGTTGTCACGCGCATGCACCCCGATAGCTCGTTCGCAATCACGTGATAATGTAGCAATAGCACCCCACTTATGTAGTGTAGCACACGTGATAATGTAGCGTAGCGGCGTAGCACACGGCCACTTCGCAGCGATCGAGTCCCACCCACGCCACGTCCGGCCGTCGCGCCGCACAGAAAAGTAAAGACCGATTTACAGAGCACTTTGTGAGAAGTGACGCGGGACTCGCGGCACACTTACAAATGGCCACGGCACACCAGTGTGCCGCGGAGCATACTTTGCGGAACACTGGATTAAGCAATTTAAAAAATAGGCTTCAGAATCACAAACACCTCAATCCTTTCTTTGTCCTTTTTACTGTTTCTTTGTATGTTAGATAAAGGGTATTATTTTATAAATGTTCCAATAATATCTGCATGATTGTCAAACCATATGACTGCAGTCAATTTTTTCTTCTCATTCGTTATTTGACGAAAAGCTCCTCTTCCAAGTCTCTTCGGTTGTTTGTCAGGTTTGAGATTACAGCCTCGTCAACGATTTCTGTGTATGTTGCCCAGACATAAAATTCCATACTCATAATGAAGATGTATCAGAAGTTCAAAAGATGTAAAAAAAATTGTCAAAATTTATTACAGAACCATGCCGAATCGGGAATAGACTTACTGAGAGTAAGAACGCCCTTTGTCCCCCTTATCAAGACTTTCTTCGTAGTTTTATAGTAGTAGTATCTACTTCAAAGTATAATCCATCGGATTAATTACATTACAATAAAAATTATCCACAATGACGTGTTAAATATTTGACGTTTCTAAAGAACCACACTTTCTGAGGTTCCTTGAAAATTAAAAAATATACCTAGCCAGTTAGTAGCAAATCGCGGTAAGTACCGGCGCCGCTATGCTCCATGGTGTTAGTTATATGTAATATATTGATATTTTTTTTATTTCCGAATTACAATTTAAAAATTAAATCATGAGAAAAAAATTAAATCGGTGGTATGGGAGAGGAAACATTTTTCTCATTGACGAGATTTATGTTGGGGTGACGGGTGTTCCTCTCAATATCCGCGCTCTGACTACTACAGAATATCTTACTATTATATATCTACCCATTGACCTAATATCTACCTATTAAATGTAACTGTTGTTAGTATCACTTAAAATGGGCGAAGCCCATCTAAGTGCCGCCCAAAGGGTCTAGCAGCAAAAAACTGCTAACTTTTAACTGCTAGTCATATATATTATGTTAGCTTTCTTGCATGAAAATTTTATACGTCCAGTGATTGGCCTTAAATTTGTAATTTGCATAAGTGAACGATTATTGAATGTGATAATCCCGACCAACATCGGCTGAAGTCCGCAGCTTAGCCATTCTTAGCGAAACTAAAACGTCTGTATTAAGTTAATATCTTATTAAAGAAGATAATACTAATAAATCTAAATGAAACATGAAACAGAACAAGACAGAGAAAAATAAAAAGATAACAGTCTCAACCGGGAATCGAACCCAGGATCATCAGATATAACCATCAACTAAATGATGCATGACATTGATGGGTATAACCTTCAACGAAATGATGTATTACATTGATGGGTATAACCTTCAACAAAATGATGTATTACATTGATGGGTATTTATTTCATTACTTGGGTGATGTTGACATATTCAATACCAACTTGGCAAGTTTTGTGAATCATTTAAAACAGGGGTGTCCAAACTAGATGGGACCCAGGGCCAATAAAAAAGACTAAATACATTGGTGGGTCGCAAAATATTTATAAAAATAAAATACTGGTAATAATACGTAATATCGTTATTTTATTATCTACTTTTTCATTAATTTGTCTTTTACAATTCTGTCAACATCAACCTCAATACTAGTGGTAGCTAGGCACAGTGCATGTTTAAGTGAAGTATCTGTCAATGAAGACCTGTATTTCGATTTAATAAACTTCATTGTTGAATATGCACTTTCACAAAGGTAGGTACTGCCCATCATCGAGCCCCATAGACATATGAATATTAGTAGACCTGCCCTAAGTGATTAAAAGCGTATTATCCCCACTCCCCATACCGGTTCCATTGAGCCGGCTGGGCTCGCGTTTGGCCTCAAATGAAATTTGAAAACGTGACGTCATCATTCTTGTGCGAACTATGGTCGAGGCATCATCGGTTCATTTTACTAAATAACACGGCAAAATTTTGACTTGTACTATGAAAACTGGTAAAAATAGATGTGAAAAAAGAGAATAAACCCAATTGTCGTATTACATTCCATATATAAGCATTATTTTACTTTATTTTAAGCATATTCACATCGTATAATATGAATCAGTTGTTACTATCACATAGAGAAACGTCTGGACGCGAAACACAAAGCTGGTTGGTTGCTGGGAAGTAAATTATGAACATTTATAAAAGTGTCTTAACTAAATACTCTGAAACTAACTACGACTCTGAAAATAAAAGCTGCCTTACTTTGCCGAATTTGGACTTCGCAAATTTGTTCATAACGTGGCGAGTAATTTGCGCTCCCATGTAAAAATGTCTATTCATTCAAAGCAGATTTTACTTTTAAGAAGTAAATGGTGATATTATAATGCGAGATGCCTATTTACTGTCAGATTGATTTATTGACGAATCACAGTCAGCTTCACTCGTTCCCTCGTTCCCTCGTTCTTCAACAGTTGATTTTACCCCTCGCCCATATCTTCTCGTCTATTAATTCCTATGTCTGTGTCGAGCCCATTTTTAGCCCGAAATTCGTCAGTTTCGGGAAACGTTCAGCGAGGAGCTTAAAAAAATCAATTCCTGTTTCTGTTCTGCCCTTGTAAAAGGGGTCTGATTGCAGATCACACAGTTCCAATTGAAAATCAATCTTCACACTCGCAACTGCGATCGTTAATGGATGAGTAAAGAGAGCTATATCACTCTCAATTTTTTTAAAATCTGCAAAACGCCGCTCAAATTCGACGATTATTTCGTCCATGTATTTGAGGTGGTCCAAAAAATTACATTCTTCAAAATTTTTCATCTCTAAATAATGTTCTTTACAACTTGAAAAAAAAGAAAAATCATTTTGTTGTAGAGACGTTTTGAACAATTTCAGTTTACTTCTGAATCCATTCACATTTCCGTACATGTTGGCTATATTGAGGTTTTTACCTTGCAATTTTTAATTTAATTCATTCAAGTGTTGCGTCATATCAGTTAAAAACGCAAGATCAGCCAGAAACTGAGGATCTCGCATTTTATCTTGTAGTTCAGAAGTGTCAGATGATATCTCATTTTTTAGAAATAAAGGTATTTCTTTTCTTAAGGCGAAAAAGCGTTGCAAGCACTGGCCAGCACTTAGCCATCTGATTTCCGAATGCAATAGTAAATCTCCATAGTTTGCATCGATTTCACTTAAAAAGTCTCTAAATTTTCTATGTGTCAATGCCCTGTTTCCACCTCTAATCAAATTGGTTATCCTTATAACAACTTTCATAGCATTCATTTGACGCAAAGATTTTCCACACAAGGCTTCCTGATGTATAATACAATGCAACAACGGGCAATCAATGCCATTTTGTGTTAGAAGTCCCGCGAATCCTGTCACTGTCCCGGTCATAGCTTTTGCCCCATCGGTCACAATACAAGAACATTAACGAAATCCTCCATATTCTACTATAGTTTTGTTAACCGCTTCAAATATATCACTGCCTTTAGTTGTTCCATGAAATGGTATTAAATCCAGCATTTCTTCCGTGATTGTAAAATCTTTGGAAATGCAACGTATAAAGATTATTAATTGACTGACATCGGTCTGGTCGGTACTTTCATCCAAACATATTGAATAGTATTCGCAATCTACAAAGTAATCACATATTTTTTTTGTAATATAATTACCCATGTCCTCTATTCGTCGCGCCACCGTTTGATGAGATAATGCAACAGATTCAAACTTTTCCGCTAATTTCGGCTGCATAAAGCGTTTAGCCATTTCAACTGCGCATTTTTTTATTAAAACTCCATCACTAAATGGTTTTTTTGCTCTGGCTAATTGTAATGAAACTTCATATGAGGCAGCCAAGCTTTGTTCATTCTCAGTACTTACTTTTGAAAACATACTTGTTTGCTGTATTAGTTTTTTTTTGTACTCAGCCACCATAACTTTTCTTGCTTCACCGACATGTTTTTTATACTTTTCTTCATGTAAAGAAGTATAGTGTCGCTTAACATTATATTCTTTACTTACAGATAAAACTTGCATACAAATCAAACACTGAATTTTATTGTTATTGTTGGAGATAAAGTAGTCTAACTCCCATTTCGCATTGAATGTACGATTTTCTTCACTTAACTTCCTCTTCTTTGTAGACATGATGAAAAGTTCAATATACTCAAACACAAAGCGAACAACGTAATACCAAACTTTAAAATAATGTAAAAGTCTTTAATAACCTGAGAGTAACCTTGCGCAATCAAAACTTTCATTGCGTTGAATGACAAGTGACAAACAAATGCCCAATGAACGATGCGCGGTAGGTACCTATTTTGAGTTCGGGGAATTCCCCGAATTCTCGAGTCAATAGTGATGTGAGCGACGTGATCGAACATACCCAAAACGTTTGAATTTCGTCGCGAGAAAAATAGTTTGCTCATTAATGTATTTAAAACTTCGAACAAAGAAGATAATGAACTAAAATCTGAATAATAATTGCTTTCATACAAAATGTGACAAGAAATAAATAAAGTAACTAAGTTAAAGCAATTATTAATTAAAATAAATATAGTTTAAAAAAACTAAAAAACACGCTTTTAAATAATATCGAACTAAAAACTTCAAAATAATTTTTAAAATAAGCTTAAAGCAATAATGAATGAAAAATGATAGTATTATTGTTAAAAAGCGTGGGCGCTTTGTGCCATATTTTTCGTATATCGTGCGCCCGACGCTTTTTCACAATAATACTATCATTTTTCATTCATTATTGCTTTAAGCTTATTTTAAAAATTATTTTGAAGTTTTTAGTTCGATATTATTTAAAAGCGTGTTTTTTAGTTTTTTTAAACTATATTTATTTTTCACTTTTTAGTTTCGTATGCTACAAAAGCGTGTTTTTTTAGTTTCTTTAAACTATATTTATTTAATGGTAGTTTCTTTATTACCGACTATGGTTCTAACAGGTAACTTTTATTCCGGAGAGGGAGCCTGAGAAACGGCTACCACTAGGGCCGAGGAAGGCAGCAGGAGAGTTACATACAAGCAAGCAAACAAGCAAGCAAGCAAGCAAACAAACATACAAGTGAAGTTAATATAAAAGCGTGTTAATAAAGTATTATTATATGCAGTGGGTACACCTACAGACCTCTTTGTAGTCGGACCTTTTTTTTGAAGTCGGTTAAAAAAAGGTTCAATGGGCCGCAATAATCTAAACCGCGGGCCGCATGCGGCCCGCGGGCCGTGGTTTGGACAGCCCTGATTTAAAACATTTATTTCAACAATACTCCTAAACACATCATGTAAACATACAAATAGCTGTAATTTTCTGTTTTTGTTTCTTGTGTTTGTATGACTTGTTGCATAGCTTTTATCAAATGTAATTTTATTCTTATTTTTATGTTTCAAAGTATCTGTCAAATTAAAATTATACTACCAACCATGTAAAAGCCCTCTGGGCGTTAAATAAATAAATAACCATCAACTAAATGATGTATTACATTGATGGTTATATCCTTCAAAATTTATTAATAATAAGTTATTCCAAAATTATTTTTTTTTATAAAAATTAATTTCCTTTATTTCCTACAGCCTACCCTTTTAAAAACTGCGTACACGCTGCCGGTAGGTACTTCCAAACATGGAAATAAATTCTACATGCAGATTTTTTAGTATTTTTAAACCTGGCTGGCAAGTTTTTGTAAAGTCACTGAATTGTACTGTTAGTCATTTATCATTTAACATTTTCGATAACGTTTATCGAAAATTGCCAACTAAATCAGTAACGCTTTCAATATATTAATTGGAAAGCCGTCACACTTCCAGGACAAACTATTTCTGCAGCATTCATTAATAAAATCACCTTCAGTAAAAGGTTTCACAATTTCATCAATCTCTGAATAAAAGTGTAGATTAGTATTAAAATAAAATGCACTCCGCCCTCCCGTCACAGGCGCTCTTCTTTACTTAAATAGATAGAGAGCAAATAGAAAATAAATAAGTGCGCCCAACAAACACTAATATCCGCTGGAGCGATCGCATTCGAGTTGCTGAGCATTCGAGTTGGAAATTTCTCGCCCTCATTAAAAAAAATCATATCTTTGAATTTTAATACAGAGACACATAAACTGATTATAGTGTTATATAGCCAATTAATTCACCTGTATTGTACCGTTTATCCTATATTTTTACGATGTATAAAAAAAATATTAAAAAATCGTAAACTTTGTAGTTCGTTTGAAATTGTCGTACATGGTACTTATTCTGATTACATTGAATATTTTCTACTTCTGTATATTGTGTACGACCTACTTGATAATTAAAGACACAAATATACATATTAGTAGTCTTAATATTTAATCGTTAACAGCTGTTGGAATGTTTTGATTGAAAACATATTTTTTAGAATTTGGGTTTGCAAACTGTCAAAATTGAATACAATAAATTAGGATATTTAATAACCTTACCACAAAGAACTCAGATTACATTAGAGGAATATGTTCGTTGTATACATCAATAAGAATAATCTCGTTGGGGGGTTTTGGATGTGCAAGTTCTTGGCTCGAAATTTGGTTTCCCTTTTGACATAACACTGTCTAATCGAAATATGGCTGGATTGCAAAATAAACGCATTTAGCGGAGTAAGCACACACTGTACTTTGCGGAGTTGAGTATTATCAAAAGACAAATAACTTTGTTTCCACTTTTCTTAGGTACTATTGTTGTACATTAAATAATAGACTTTTCTAGGTTTGTAGAGTATATCAATGAAAACATGCTCCTTCTGTTTTTTTATTGTTAAATTAATTTCTATTGCATTATAAATTGAATATTTCCTTTTTAAAGTTCAACTGCGTTCAGTCCTCCATTAACTCTTTGCACGCGGCCGTATCAACTGTTGTTACAGCAAAAAGTCTATACTCACACGCGGCTGTATCAACAGTTGATACGGAAACTTTGACGGCCGATATTCCAGCGCTCTTTCGTCATAAATGTATTTCTTGCTGACTTGGACATTCGTAGAACTATCACGATGCTGACATCTACAAGAATTTCTCAAAAATAAAATTGTATTTCATAAAAGAAGATAGTCGTTTAGTTTACATTTTTGTCAACGGATGGCGTTAGTACTAGTATGTCATTCATAACTAAAAATGATAAGTGATCATGGTGTCCCACTTGTGTCTATCACCTAAGTACACACACGCCGAGTGAATGGCGGGACCACATTCAAAAGATACGGTACGTCTTTGTATGAAATTTTATGTTTTTGTTTTTATAAACATCTAAGAGTGTTGACACGCGAGGATTTGTTATCATATTGTGGAGAATAATCTGTTCTGTCTATATAGTCCAATAAATCATGCCAGAATGCTATTTGAAAATACGTACCACGTACGGGTATAGATAAAACGGAGCAAATTAATACGTTCGAAAGGTTAATAAAATTACCTGCATTTACCCTTCTTTCAATATCTCTGTCAGCCTTCCCATCTTTCGTAAACATACTTCCTAAATAAACATACTTTCTAAACTCATCCACCTGCTCCAAGTATTCCTCATTCACAGCTATATTGCACACCATTACTTTAGACTTACTAACATTCATCATTAACTTATTCTTCATACATACTTCGTTCATTGCATTATCTCCATCATTGAAAATTAGTACTAAAGTCTCTTTGGAACGCATATATGAATGCGATTGACTTGGTATAAAAATATTACTAAGCACAATTCATCCTGAAATTAACACTATTCTATTTTAGTAAAACGTCTTGTGGGAATTGCTTTCTATTCTCACTCCTCTTCGTTTTTTTTCGAGTCTAATCACGATTACATGTCACGTATCACCAAGAACCTTCCGCCTGTAGTTCATCTGTCTGTTGGTCTTTGAACACTACTTCCATGTCTCTGGCGATGGGGATTTATTGTATATAATACTTTTTTAAGGTTGCCAGTTAAATGAAATAAGTATTATAATATGGGAGGGGGAAATAATCACATAAGTCAAATTAGCTTACTTTCCAGGAGACAGTTTTTTCTGTCTCTCAGTTTTTTTCCAAAGAACCCATAATTTTTTTTTTCTGTTTTGTTTTATCCAATGAGTCACTCTCAATTACAACAACATAATATTTACAAAAGTAATGTAAATCATGAAAAGTTTCGACTTATGTGTAATTGAACAAACAAAATGACAAAAAAAATATGACTTATGTGTTTAGGTACAACAAAAAAAAATACAATACACAAGGTAGTTTTATTAATATTTTTCAATAAAATTGGTGACCTACAGAAATTAGTATAATTTCAACACTTTGTTAGGGTAGATTTGTGTTATTAAAAAAATAAGTCGTGATAAAAATAGTCAGTGGCAGCCATAGCAGAAATGAAAATGGTGGATAATAAAACTGCAATAATAAAATTTGAAGTGCGACGATTAATCATCTTCTGCATCAACAAGGTCTGGATCTTGATCTGGCGCATTAATTGAAGGAAGTTGTCGATAAAAATCATAAAATATTGTGGGAATTAAATCCAACATTGAAAGAATGTCCCTTTTTTCTCCATACTTATAGGTATTGGATTATTATTAATAATCGGGAATACAAAATTTTGTGGTAACTCTACAGTGTTACGTCTTTTTAAACTTAATGTTTGGAACGGTTCTTCGTCGGCAAAACTTTTTTTGTACCCAATAATTCCAAAGTTTTTATCATAATGGAACCATCAAGCCTCGTGCTATTTGAAAGGCTGTCCTTCTGAATCTCGTTTTCTTAAAACCAGTGATGAAAACATTAAAAAGTCTCTTTGAGCCATATCTACAACTTTAAATCCTCGATTCCCACATCCTCGAACTAACTGATACCAGTCATATGGGTGGTTAATCTGGGAACTTAGTTTTTTCTTCTACTTTTCGATAACTGCATGGTCGCTATCAACTTCCATATGAGAGTGGCCGGAGACCATGAACTTATGTTCTATAGTTTCAACTGAAATTGTCTGCAAGATAGCTATGAGCATTGCAGCAACATGAGAGTTTTTATTTTGTCCTCCACAGGTATCAGAGTACAAAATAACTTTTTTGATACATGGAGAGGTGTTTAAATAAACACGAAGCGATCTGATTTGCACCTCGGCCAGCTATGGACTCGTGCCACATGTAGCATGTTGCCTCACGAGTTGCATTGTCAAGTTAAACGTCCGTAGTTGTCGTTTATAAAAAGCTACCGAAGATGCTAATGATGGTGTCGGAACACACTGCTGCAGGTCAAAAGTCAAGCACTTTACGGAAGTATCTACTTTTGCTAATGCCGAATCTTGACTCTTTCGTATATACCTGTAATCTGCAGCTTTTTGATGGGCGTCCCGTTCTTTGATTATTTCTCCCTTTTCCTCTTCATTCTGTGTCAACTCAATTTTTAATTTATATTTGTCACATTCATGGCAGGTATCTTGTTTGGGTTTTTTGAACGAAAGTCTCATTCTGTGGAATTCTTCTCTATAGTAACGAATTGACACTGGATTTATGTATTACGCTTTGTACATTTCGTACATAATGTTGATGTTGAGGCAGAACTTTTTGGAATGATCCAATATTAACTCATGTTATCTGTTGTACATCCGCCGAGCGCGACGCTTTCTCTTTGGAAACCTCTACTTCCATCTGACCCCATTCTGGTGTTTTATTATGTGATACTGTAATTTCTACGAATCTCTCATCCTCCTTGCTATTCTAATCTCTGTACCCTTGGCTATGGAAGTGACCATGGATGAGTTGCTCTTATATTAAAGATTTTTGTTTAGATGATTTGACAATGTTTTAAGGAAGATAGTTATCATTGATCAACGCTGACAACCACGGATGTCAACATTTGCAAAGTGTTTGGACCGGTTCCATACCTCAAAATCAAAGTCTGTTAAAAGTGCTATAAATTCATTAAAATTTCTGTGAAAGCTTCTGATATTCCTGCAGAATATATATTCGGTGTCTCCGCATTATCTGCAGGTTTGGCTGTCTCCCAATAATATTACAATTATTGGTACATATTTATAATATTATGATCACATCTCTCTCTGATTATATCAAATGTATTTTTGATTGTATCATATGTAAAAGCCCTAATTGGGCGTGTACAAATAAATAAATAAATAAATAATAAAGGTAATGAGTGGGTGTCAGGTCTTTATTAGAGTATTGTATCATCGACCCGACTTGTGTATACACATACATGACTAAATCGTTCATCCGCTATGTAAGTGACCATACAAAAACGGTATTATTATAATTGTTTGCGTTACAGTATGTTAATAATAAGTGAATGTATTTGGTTCCGCGAGGAATTTAAATCTCTCCCATAATTCAAGTATCAAAAGCATTTGGCACTTCAGTCAGTGTTCTCTTGATAAGGTGGGTATATCGGCATAATCTGCAGATTTTTGTCACGAGGAACTCAAACATAATTTGCTGAATTTCTTCAATACATTTTGCTTCACACAAACGACTGGTAGTTAAATACTTTGGAAAACAATTGTTCTTGAACCTGTTTGCCGTTTCTAGAAGATAACATCAAGAAACCACTAGTGGTCTAGAACAGCCGGTTGAGTATGGCTGGCCTAGAATAATATGTTGGAGGCACTCCTCGTCATTGTGTTTGCTATCCAAACCAGCCGCCAGGATGGTTTGGTACTTTAGAAGTTAGAATATTTTTATGTCGAAAAAGGATTTTCACAATTTATTCTTTTAAATTACATCACATATAAAAACATTTATAATATTTTGTACAAAAATACGTAGGGAATGGCGTAAGAACAAAATTATGAAAAAATATGATTTTTTAAAATTTCTACACCAATGAAGAGAACTAGTTCTTGGTTTGGTGAAAGATTAAAAAGTAATATCACTGCATTTTTTTATATGAATATAGGTTGTTTTTGTACCACCTTTACACGGTTTACAATATTTTCATGTGAAAAGTCAAATTTAGTGCGGACTGCGGAGGTGTGCAGCCTTGGATTTGGATAACTTTGGATGATTTTCCTGAAATTTGAACACGACTTCGAGATCTGCACAAGGTACACCTACCAAATCATGAAATTTTAGCGTTAAGCCGAAGAAAAGGCATTTCTTATTTATAATTAAAACCAATTAAATATGAAAATATATTTGATGAGAAATATGAGCGTGCTTAACTGAGCACATGCAATCAACATTTGGAGCAATCGTTGATAATGCTGCGCTCATTATTATCTATTGATTCTAAGGGGCACCATGTCGTTTGGATGTAATTACAAAGTAATAAAATGCAATACTGACTCTTGAAAAGGCGGGTGTTTCGGCATTATCTGTAGGAAACTGATATCTATGCTGTGGCGAGGAAGTCATAATTCATAAGTCGAGGAATATATGATGGAACACCGGGTAGCCAGCATTGAAATTGAATATCGCACAGTTAACCCTTTAAGTATTCATTTAGTCGTCCGTATTTGAGGAGCTTACACTGCCATCCAGCGGCGGGAAATCATCTCCGAGTATTTAGACGAGGGGTTCCCAAATTATGAATCTAACGCCACCTTTCTACCAAACAAACATCTCCGCCGTGTCGATGTAGTGGGAACACGATGGCCGCAGTACAAACTCGTACAAATGAGGGTACTCATTAAATAATTTAGACAAAGTCGCAATGAATGAGTATTTTGTGTTCGATTTTCAAAATCAACATAATCAAATCATTTTAGAGCAACTTAGCCGACCTCATGTCGTTCAGGCAAAACCAAATTGAAGGAAGTAAAACCAAGGAAAAACTTCCTTATCACATTAACACAAAAAAAAATTTCACACGTGCCGGACAAAGCTCCCTAGCACCAGGTAGCAGGTAAAAAAAATGCCTCGTTTCCTTAAATTTTTGGGCTGGCCTTGGTGAAGCACTCTTAGTACCTCTTATACAGCTCTCCTCCATATAAATCTCTCCGGATAAAGTGTTAATCAATAATTGATAGCAGACTGTGTCTTTCAATTTGATTTTGCCTCCTTCAATTCGATTTAATTACAGGTTTTAGGTTACAGTATGTTAATATTAAGAGAATGTATTTGGTTCCGCGAGGAATTTAAATTTCTCCCATGACAGAGTCAATAGTCTCTTGATAAGGTGGGTATATCGGCATTTTCTGCAAGTTCAGATGTCTCCACGCTGTCACAAGGAAGTCAATAAACCACCATCGCAATAAATACGTAAATAATAAAGTGATAAGGTGAAATGGGAGAACGCACAATGGGCCCACGGCCTGAGTGCTCATGGGTACTATCCGTATGGAGTAGAACTGCTAAATTGCTCGGCAAATATATTTGTTTGATCCTCTATCAGTTGCGTCAGTTCTTCATCAAAAAAGTAGTTAAAGAATTCATATTCATCTTTACAACTATTTAGTGCTTCAGGATTCATTTGAATTTACATGTCCATGTAAATTCAAATGGTGGTTGCAAAACATCTCCTTCAGAATTTACATCCACCCACTCCTGAGCACTTGTAGGAACGTCTTCTAAATCGCTTTCATGTTCATCTTGTGAAGTATAAAAATCTTCACTTATAGTGGTCTCACTTCCTTCCTGAGGTGCTAATATTTTCATATTCACTCTCACTTGACATATTGGAACACAATAAAAATCAGTTTTTTAATAAACACAATGTACATAAACAATATAAACAAGCCACTAATAAATAGGCGTACATTCACATAAAGTTCGCTAAAAGACACTTATTTCGTAAACAGAGTTCAAATAACAACTATTTTGTTTACTCCTCCCACCTTTCGAAATCATTCCAGAGCAAAACATCCACCAGCGATGACGGATATCCTAAATATCTTCTGCAGTCGCCAGACGAAGGTGGGCAAACTATCACTGTGCAAAACCATGAAATTAACAACCGATGGGTCGTTCCCTATAACTCACTACTTATTAAAATTTTGAACGCTCACATCAACGTTGAGTTGTGTAGTTCAGTAAAATCAATCCAATACGTTATTTAATGTGTATATAAATAAAAGTACCAATCAGGCTACGTTCAGCATACAATCACCAAATGAAGTTGAGAAATTAATCTGGTCGTTCCATCTGCACGAGAGAAACATGCTATTGTCAATTAAAACTGTTTAAAGTTGTAACTCAAGATCTACATCGATTGATAGGAACTAAGGAAAAGTATTTTTCCTTGTTGCTACATTTTTGTAAGGAATCCGAACCGCACACGCGACATTCAAACTCCCGCTAAAAATTGCTACTGATGATACTAACAGTGTTTGAAGTTTTTCCAAACAAACCAATACTGGAAAAATGATGCGTGACTGCTCATCAATAGTTTGGGATGAAGCTACCATGTCGAACAAGACTCTGGTGTTTTAAATTCATACATATTACAAATTCAATTACATAATATTATAATTACACAGGTAGCGGGGTGTCAGGACTTTATTAGGGTATCGTTTTTTGTATGATTGACCTGACTTTTGTACACACATACATGACTGAATCTCTCATCGTCCCTGTTATTCCAATCTCTGTCTGAGTCTTCATTCCACCCCCCTTCCCTTGTCGGATTTAAAACTACAGTTGTTTTTGCTTACTTTGGATGGATAAGTTCAAGTTCTTGTGGGAGGTGCTTTCTATTCTCAAATATCTTTTCTTCTCTTTGTTTGAGTTAAATGACTAGTCAAGTCATTTCCTAATCATGATTACATGTCACATATTACAAGCTCATTTAACTTATAGTGGAACTTTGTGATGGACGAAGAACCTGCCGCGTGTAGTACATCTGTCTGTTGGTATTTGAACACTACTTCCATGTCTCTGGCGAGAATTGCAATGGTGTTTTCTTGTTACTAACAGGAATCTTTTGCACCCCAGCTTTCCCTTTTTGGGGTTACCAGTTAAAAGAAATTAGCATTATAGATATTCAATTGTGCCATGGAATAATAAAAAGTCTCATATTGGATTTTATATCTCAACTGGTTATTGGATTGAAAGTTATTTTGATACTATCTAGAACAAAAGACTGAAACTTTTTTCAGTTGGTTTTTGCCTCTAACGATGGATGAATTGTTAAAGTGGCTCGAGGAAGTTGACCTGAAAATCGAACATAAACTACTCTTGCACGCATAATTTATCCATTTATCCAAAACCATACTTGGATAACGAAAAAGACAATTAGAAATGTCATGGATGCTCTTTAAATCTACGTGCAGTGTTCGTCTGGATGGAGCAGCGCGTAGTCAACTGTTTCAAGTCTTGCTTCCCGTTGCTCGACTGTTTAGGATGAAAAGGTTTGAGCAATGCGTAATCGAGCGGATTCCAGTCTTGCTTCCCGTTGCTCGTAATGCCTTAATCCCTTTGCTCGAGGGGTAGATTGACCAGTCGCTCTTCGTTAGGTGGCATAATTGATTTTACAGCAAAAGAAATGTTTTTGACGACTATTACAAATTCACTTTGAAAAATGATGTGTGATTTCTATTATCTAATTTCAGTTTAGGCATGGTATAACAATGAGATTATTGCGTCAACTTAAATTCACCACGTTAAACGCCATAGCAATAAATAAAATTTTTACAAAGCAAAAGTAATTGATAATTATCAAATATAAGATGACAAACCCGCGATTGCGGCATCATTGTAACAAATCAGGTTTGCTATCAGAAAGGATTGCATTGTTAATGAATAAAAAGAAAGATGAAGTTAACAACATTTATTAAATAACAATTAGAAACATTAGACTCTCAAATTAGTATGGATTACAATATCTCAAGGTGTTGCAGTGAAACGAAGATCACTAGCACAGTTGGTATTAATGTTTAAGTAGTAATTTATAAGTTAAATTTGTGACAAACGATTATAAAGAATATTGTCTGACTTGTTTCTCAAAAGGGCGCCATACAGCTCTAGGATTAGAACTGTAAAATTTATAAAGGTTTACATGATGACCAGCGATTACAACAGCTAGCTAATCAGCCATCAAAATCTCCCGTAATGTCTGTCGTCTGGAGCAGTTGCTCGAATCCTTCCTGCTGTCCTGTCTTCGCTCCAAGGCCGCCCGTTTGGTACTGAATTTACCGGAGCTCGTCAGTCGCGCTGCTCTGCGATCAACCATAGACCGAGCGTCCCATAAAGGAAAGTGGTCTGTAGATAGAGTTGAGGAAAGAATTACCATAAATGTAGTGGGGCGAACGTGAACTGCTACAATGGGACAAGGAAGTAGTCATAATTAACTAGAAATATCTACATACAAGCTGATGTGTACCCACGTGACGTGTATATATGATAACTCCCATTTCGGGATTGGTTATTCTGTGTATTATAATGATTCTACAATCATACATTCTACGGTCATTATGTTTTTAGGAAGATAGTCATCATTGATCCAGCGTTTATCTCAAAGTCAAAGTTTGTCAAAAGTACCATTAATTCATTAAACTTTCGGTAAAAGCTTCTGATATTCCCGTAGAATATATATTCGGTGTGTCCGCATTATCTGCAGGTTTGGCTGTCTCCCCATAATATTACAATTATAAAGGTAATTAGTGGATGTCAGGTCTTTATTAGGGTATTGTATCATCGACCCAACTTGTGTAAACACATACATGACTAAATCGTTCATCTGCTATGAATGTGACCAGGGATGAGTTGCTATATAGTTGATACTATTGGTAAACTGCTCAGCGAATCTATTTACAATGATTTCCTCTGTTTGCTCGCTATTATTTAACATATACTTTGAAATAATTTCATCGCAGTTTGTTTTCGTTTTACTTCCCAATAATTTATTAATTTGTTTCCAAGTTTTTTTAGAATTGCTGAAATAGTTTTTAAATGTTTCAAATGTTTAAATGTTTATATTTGGTCGAAAGTTGGAACTAGAATGACGGAGAGTTCTGTTCCCGCTCGCGCCTAGCTCTTCCCGGGCTTCAGGCGGCGGAGTAATTATAAAAGTGTTACCATATGTGGGATGAGTTAAAGCAGTCCCACAGTGTGTATATCGGCATTATCAGCAGGTTCCTATATACCTCTGTTATACTGTGCATTCTATTAGAATGCAGTTACACTGCAACCTAGCGGTAGGAAATTATCACCTCATCTCCGACTCAATAAACATAAAAATGCTACACGAATGAGGTGAAATGGGAGAACTCACAATGGGCCCACTGCCTGAGTGCTTATGCGAACTATCCGTATACTTTTTCTATTTTTGAGACCGATAATTCGTGGTGGAATTCCATTATAATATATTATAATAAAACAAATAAAAAACTTTATTCCACTTAATTTTATTTTGACCGTAACCGGTTTCAGCTCGTCAAAGCCATCTTCAGACTGGTACACAAAATTCTTAGTCTACGGTTTATATACACAACATATGGGGGAGGGGGGAGAGGGGTAGTTTATAGGGTTTTAATCAATTTTATTTGTTACTAAGTCGTTTAAGATTGTGGAATTTCTAAACATTTGGTAATTCCAGTAAGCTAATTACCTTGGGTTTGTAGTTCATTTCAATATTTATTAGGGAAAAAACCTCACAGGTAATATGCATTAGACATAATTTTATTGTCAAATCATTATTTATGATGGGATTATATTTGCTTTTTGAAAAGATACATGTTTACATTTGAGAAATTATTATAGGAATTAAGAAAGTAGGGACTTAGCAACTGATACTAATAGCTTATTAATTACAAAGTTACTTATTGAAGGGGTACATGTTTACATTGAAGTAGGGATGGTCTAACCTAACTACATATTTTAATGTCGAAATTATTATGAAAATTACAATGGATACAAGAGCGGAGACTTGGCAAATGATTCTAATTGTTTATTCATTACAAAGTTAGGGTCTATTTTATTAATTAAGCGAGTAATTTCTAAAGATTCTAATCTATCAAGCTTGTGGCCTTTATTGCAAGTATGGAGGACTTTAACATCTCTGTCTTTATCAAACGAGTGTTTGTTTTCTAATAAATGTGATGCTACATTTGACAATTCGCCTTTATTATTTACCCAATTTGTAAAATGTTCTTTAATACGGGTTTTGAAAGATCTCCCTGTTTGACCAACGTAATATGCTGGGCAGTTGGCGCAGTTCACTTGGTAAACGCCTGAGTTCTCGAGTTTTTCTCTTTTATCTTTGTTGTTAATTAAAATTCTACCTAGAGAGTTTACATTATAAAAAGCTGTTTTGCATTTATCATTATTGGTTAATCTAGATATTTTTGTTGATATTTCACCAATATAAGGGATTTTAACCCATTGTTTATTACTATCTTTTTCATTTTTATTTTCAAGGCCTTGTGAAATGATTGTTAATGTAAGTTTTTTATCCTTTTTCTCTATTAGCCTATCAATAGTTTCGCTTTTGTATCCGTTGTTATTGGCGATAGTTTTAATAATATTTAATTCATTATTATAATTTATATAATTCAAAGGCACGTGTAAAAGTCTGTGAATGAGTGAATAAAATACTGATAATTTATGTGAAATGTGGTGTCTAGATGTATTGTGTATGATATTATCACTATATGTAGGTTTTCTATAAATTGAAAATTCTAATTTATTGTTAATGATTTCGATACCTATGTCGAGAAAGTTAATCTTATTACCCCCCATTTCCATTGTGAACTGGATTGATTTGTTAATTTTATTGATTTCTTTTAGAAAAATATCTAATTGTCTGTTTGTTCCTGTCCAGATAATCAGAATGTCATCTACATATCTACGGTAGAAGGCGACTTTATTAAACGATTTTAGTTTTTCGATGGATTCTTCGATATAATCCATGAAGAATTCAGCTAAGACCGGTGAAATCGGGCTCCCCATAGCTAACCCACTAGATTGGATGTAATAGTTATTATTAAATCTAAAGAAATTTTGTTCAATGCATGTATTTAGTAATCTTGTTATTTCGTTACGTTTTATTAAATTAATGTTTATTTTTTCCATGTAATTATTAATAATTATTTTTAATTCGTTTGTTGGTATGTTTGAGAACAAACTTACAACATCAAATGAAACTAAGGTAGCATTATTGGGAACTTTGATGTCTTTAATGAGGTCTATAAGTTGTAGGGAATTTATTATTCCGTATTTTGGTTTAAAATTAAGAGTATTTTTTATAATATTATTTCCAAATTTTGCTAATTTATAGGCAGGGGCTGAATTATATGACACTACTGGTCTTACCGGCATATTATTTTTGTGTACTTTTGGCTGTCCATATAGACGTGGGCATTGGGGGTTCATAACAGAAAGGCTATTTTTATGGTATTTATTTTTAATCAAGGTTTGGCATGAATTTAGAATTGTGTTTACGTCTGCTGCAAATTTAGGAGTGGGGTCCTTTTTCAATAAGGTTACATTACTGGTGTCCAGCACATCTTGGACTTTTTCTAAATAATCTGATTTATTTAAGATAACTGTACTGTTACCTTTATCTGCTTTATCGACTTTTACACGTGCCTTTGAATTATATAAATTATAATAATGAATTAAATATTATTAAAACTATCGCCAATAACAACGGATACAAAAGCGAAACTATTGATAGGCTAATAGAGAAAAAGGATAAAAAACTTACATTAACAATCATTTCACAAGGCCTTGAAAATAAAAATGAAAAAGATAGTAATAAACAATGGGTTAAAATCCCTTATATTGGTGAAATATCAACAAAAATATCTAGATTAACCAATAATGATAAATGCAAAACAGCTTTTTATAATGTAAACTCTCTAGGTAGAATTTTAATTAACAACAAAGATAAAAGAGAAAAACTCGAGAACTCAGGCGTTTACCAAGTGAACTGCGCCAACTGCCCAGCATATTACGTTGGTCAAACAGGGAGATCTTTCAAAACCCGTATTAAAGAACATTTTACAAATTGGGTAAATAATAAAGGCGAATTGTCAAATGTAGCATCACATTTATTAGAAAACAAACACTCGTTTGATAAAGACAGAGATGTTAAAGTCCTCCATACTTGCAATAAAGGCCACAAGCTTGATAGATTAGAATCTTTAGAAATTACTCGCTTAATTAATAAAATAGACCCTAACTTTGTAATGAATAAACAATTAGAATCATTTGCCAAGTCTCCGCTCTTGTATCCATTGTAATTTTCATAATAATTTCGACATTAAAATATGTAGTTAGGTTAGACCATCCCTACTTCAATGTAAACATGTACCCCTTCAATAAGTAACTTTGTAATTAATAAGCTATTAGTATCAGTTGCTAAGTCCCTACTTTCTTAATTCCTATAATAATTTCTCAAATGTAAACATGTATCTTTTCAAAAAGCAAATATAATCCCATCATAAATAATGATTTGACAATAAAATTATGTCTAATGCATATTACCTGTGAGGTTTTTTCCCTAATAAATATTGAAATGAACTACAAACCCAAGGTAATTAGCTTACTGGAATTACCAAATGTTTAGAAATTCCACAATCTTAAACGACTTAGTAACAAATAAAATTGATTAAAACCCTATAAACTACCCCTCTCCCCCCTCCCCCATATGTTGTGTATATAAACCGTAGACTAAGAATTTTGTGTACCAGTCTGAAGATGGCTTTGACGAGCTGAAACCGGTTACGGTCAAAATAAAATTAAGTGGAATAAAGTTTTTTATTTGTTTTATTATAATATATTATAATGGAATTCCACCACGAATTATCGGTCTCAAAAATAGAAATATTAAAAAGTGCAAACACAGCAACACTGAAGAGACTCTACAAAAAACTCATTCTTAAACGACGGATGGCGTCACAACATTTGTGGTTCAATCGAGAGTGCAAAAAACGGGGCCTTATACCCAACTACATCAACATCAGGACGAACACGAACAGCAAAGCAGCTACACTAGCAGTTACCGCAGCCCGCAGAACATGGACCACACAGGAGATGAAGAAATGGTACAACATTCGGGATAATGTAAATAACTATTTATTTTATGTACACACTTTACTCACATCACAACTACACCCCGTAGAATTTGATTGCCTTTATAATGACACCACCCTTATGGTTAACAATAAAATTCATATAACTTACCAAAAACAACTTAAAAAACTAACACACTGGACACAAAAACACTTAAAATCAACGACAAGGGATAAAACTGTTAATTCACCCATACCATCCTTTTACGATCAGGTAGTAAACAACACTAATGTAGAATTTAATTTTTTTTTTTTTTTTATTTTTATTTATTTATACCCGCTAAACTGCTCAAGCAGTTTGTCAGCAGGTTAGTTTAACATAATATATTATCAAAGCATACAAGAAGCGAGAAATCACAATATTTCAAATATTTAAAATAGATACAGAAGAATAAGAACTTAAATAATCACAAAAACAGAGCCAAATATAAAAAAATAAACAATAGAATAACTTTTAACATACTACAATACAAAATAATAAATAATAATAAATAAAATACAAAGACAGTCAGTTGTAAACACAGGCAAATTACTCATATTCATATGTATATATATATATGCATAAGATTATAAACAATATCAGTATAAAAAAGCTTGATCTATTAACCATTTTTTAATTTTATTTTTTAATTCAGGGGTGCAATTTGATTGAATTTTTATGTCTATTGGAATCTTATTAAATATGGTAGGCACAAGATAAGAGAAAGTCCGTTGTCCATATTTATTTATAATTTTCGGAATGGACATACCTTCATTTCTATTGAATCTTGTGTCATATGCATGATCTACTTTTTCTTTGTATATTGAATCTGACGTTATGTTTTGACATATAATTTTAAACCATAATATTCCTCGAACAGATAATACGTTAACTGACTCATATAATAATTTTATATCTCTTCTTTGTGCATAAATACGTTTGTTTACCAAAAGCTTAGTCATGGAGTTTTGAATTGATTGGATGTAACCTATATTTGTCTTGCAGGAGTTTCCCCAGGACGTTATTCCGTATCTGATTGTAGATTCCGCTAGTGACAAATAGATTATTTTTAACGTGCTTATAGGCATAAAATATTTAATTTTGTAAATTCGCCCCGCAATAGCTCGTAGGCGTTTGCATATGTTGCTAACGTGTGTATCCCATTTCATATGCGCATCTACAGTTATCCCCAAATATACATAAGTTTGTACCAGTTCAATGGTTCCACATTTACAGGACTGTGAAGAATTGTGTATACACTCAGATGTATGCGACTTTATTATAGGCGTGATGGTATATTTGGCATGTGGAGATCGTATATGCATCAATTTAGTCTTTTTGGAATTTATTATTAGGCCGGCATCATGTGACCATTTCTGTAAAGAAAAGAAATCATGCTGCATGAGTTTTATTGCAATAGACAAATCTTCATGCGAAATGACTAGCGCCGTATCATCAGCATAAACGTAATGCTTAACAAAGGTGAAAATTTTATTCATGAGTGAAACAAATATTATGTATAATGTTGGCCCGAGAATTGACCCCTGCGGAACTCCTGTCGACATATATTTAGCTTTGCTGTAAGTTTGAAAGAGTTTCACTTTAATTTGTCGATTGGTTAAATAGTTTTTGAGAAGTTTTAGTAATTTTCCCCTAATTCCTATCGCCTCCAATATCTGTAATAGTTTTTTCGGATCAATAGTGTCAAACGCTTTAGAGTTGTCAATGAATAATACAAGAATATGTTTTTTATCATTGAGTTCCTGATTTACGTAATTGGAAAAGTCCTGTAGTAAAATTTCTGTGCTTTTATTTTTTTGAAATCCGTATTGGTTGCGATCAATAATGGAGAAACTTTCTAGGTATTTTATTAAATTTACTGAGATGTATTTTTCTAGAATTTTTTCAATTGCTGGCAATATACTGATAGGTCTATAATTTTCCATTTCAGTGTGCTTTCCCCCTTTGTATATTGGCCTAATAATGCTACATTTAAGCTCATTCGGTATAACGGCTTGAGATAAGATTTTATTAATTAAATGGGTAATTATCGGACATAGAATAGTTATATGTTTTTTAATGTCGAACATTCTAATATTATCAATCCCTGGCGACTTGGAATTATTTAGTTGACTGACTATCCTGCGTATATCTTCACAGGTCGCTCTGGGCAAGTACATGCTATGCGGCAAATCAACGGGGGCTATGTTGGACGCTTTGTAGTCACATTTGTGTAACATCGAGCTGATACTATTGGTAAACTGCTCAGCGAATCTATTCACAATGATTTCCTCTGTTTGCCCGCTATTATTCAACATGTACTTTGAGATAATTTCATCGCAGTTTGTTTTTGTTTTACGTCCCAATAATTTATTAATTTGATCCCAAGTTTTTTTAGAATTGCTGAAATAGCTTTTAAATGTTTCATTAAAATAAGTAGTTTTACTTTTTATGATTAATTTGGAAACAGTATTTCGAGTTGATTTGTATTGTTTTTCGTAGGTTTTATTAGTAGGTGAATTTTTCCATCTTCTGTACATGGAGTCTCTTATTTTAATTTTTTCTAAAATATCATCGGTTATCCATAATTTTATTGCATGTGGTCTTTTTTTGGGTTTTGGATAAAAAGTGATTTTACTTTTTTCATATAGGTCGTTAAAAATGTTTTTGAGTTTATTGTATATGTCAACGCAATTTTCTTCAGCAAGCAGGGCGTTCCAATTAAAACTACGTATGTTTTTATCAATTCGTTTTTGGGATATTATTGAAATACTTTCCTCGCGATGTTTGGTTTTTGTAATTGCGCTACTATACGTGATGTTAAGAGCAGTCGCGAAGTGATCCGCTATAGTAAAATCACAAATACAAGAAGAAAATACGTCAGCTTGTTGCTGCCTGCTGTTGAACCTTATAAAAATGTGATCTATGCATGTGCGTGTAACATTTCCGGCTACTAATGCTTCCCTTGTCACATCGTTGATACACTTTATTAAATGATGGCTAGATAATATGTTTTCGTAAGACATAATAACTGGGTGTTGAGGGTTTAATAAATCTAAATTAACATCTCCAAGAAACAACATATTTTCCATGGGGTTAATAATATTTGATAAGATGGATGAGATTTCATTCAAAAACAATGATTTGCTATGATTTGGAGGGCGGTATATTGCTAAAATGTTCATTGTTATATTATTGGGTAAAGTTATGATGCCAAATATACTTTCAAAATATTTTGTTTCTAGTGATTTTTGTAGAAAAGTGATTTCATCTCTAACATAGAGCAATATACCACCTCCTGTTTTTTTTGTTCTACAATAGTTATAAGCTTTGAAACCAGGAACTTCGTAGAGACAAGTAAGGTCATTTGTAATTGCTGTTTCACATAACATCAAAATATGTATATGTTTCCAGCAGGTATTAAAATAAATGTTAAGAGTGTCCCAGTATTTGTAAATGGACCTTAAGTTCAGTTGTACAATATTTAATTGTTCCTTATTGCAATCTTTATTATAAATGTGTGTTTTGTCCTCAATCCATTTTTGAAGATCACTAGTTTTGCAAAAATTTACCTCATTGTCCTCCTCAAAATAATAATTATTGGACGCCATAGTCGATCGTAGCAAGGTCCCTTTTCAGTGCAGCTTTGTAGGCCGGGCAGTTGTCCTTGTCTCCAGTCGAGTGCGTAGCGGGCTTTCCAAATCTAGTGCACGTAGCGCAGACTGGTTTGGCAGCGGCATTTGGGCAGGATTCGTTGGTGTGGTTCTCTTCAGCACAATGTCCACATCTAAGAGTGTCTCTGCAGTACTTAAATGAGTGTCCTATCATTTGGCACTTAGTACATACGGTTAGTCCAATAAAGTCTCTGACACGGCACACAGTCCAATTGACGAACACCTTCTCCTGTTCCACCAGCAGTTTTCGTATTGTAGCGGGCATCTCATAAACCCGATGACAGGTGGTTCCAGAGCGAGCGCCGGCCAGGTGACTCAGCTTGCAGGTTGATATTATTCTTTCGATGTCTTGTACATTGGGAATACCCGTGAGAGCGATCCTTAAGAATTCAACGTCCGTTAGGTCCCTCGGTACATTAAAAAATATTAGTCTCGGGAGTCGCTTGGTGGGAAGTCGAGCCTTAAGTGTGCCTGAGTTTTCAAAACACGGTGCGTTTAACAACTTTTCTTGTTCACTTGCGGTAGCTGTGTTAAGAAGGACACCTTTATTTCTGATCTTACGTACTCCGGTAATGCGAATGCCCAACTCAGATGGCCGAATAATGTTCTGAATAATTTTTTTAGTTCCTTCACACAATGATACTGAAATAACAATGCTTAATAAAGGATTAAAATACTGTCCAAACTTACCACTTAACTTAAAAGATCTTGAGAATCTCGCGATAGATACAGATATTGCAACGTCAGATTACGGTAAAAAATACCTATGTACTAAAATAATAAAAAACGCAACGACTGAGGGGAAATTTTCTAGCGAAGCACGTATCGTAAAATCAATAAAAAATAAAATCAAACAAAATAATCTGATTATCTCAAAAGCAGATAAAGGTAACAGTACAGTTATCTTAAATAAATCAGATTATTTAGAAAAAGTCCAAGATGTGCTGGACACCAGTAATGTAACCTTATTGAAAAAGGACCCCACTCCTAAATTTGCAGCAGACGTAAACACAATTCTAAATTCATGCCAAACCTTGATTAAAAATAAATACCATAAAAATAGCCTTTCTGTTATGAACCCCCAATGCCCACGTCTATATGGACAGCCAAAAGTACACAAAAATAATATGCCGGTAAGACCAGTAGTGTCATATAATTCAGCCCCTGCCTATAAATTAGCAAAATTTGGAAATAATATTATAAAAAATACTCTTAATTTTAAACCAAAATACGGAATAATAAATTCCCTACAACTTATAGACCTCATTAAAGACATCAAAGTTCCCAATAATGCTACCTTAGTTTCATTTGATGTTGTAAGTTTGTTCTCAAACATACCAACAAACGAATTAAAAATAATTATTAATAATTACATGGAAAAAATAAACATTAATTTAATAAAACGTAACGAAATAACAAGATTACTAAATACATGCATTGAACAAAATTTCTTTAGATTTAATAATAACTATTACATCCAATCTAGTGGGTTAGCTATGGGGAGCCCGATTTCACCGGTCTTAGCTGAATTCTTCATGGATTATATCGAAGAATCCATCGAAAAACTAAAATCGTTTAATAAAGTCGCCTTCTACCGTAGATATGTAGATGACATTCTGATTATCTGGACAGGAACAAACAGACAATTAGATATTTTTCTAAAAGAAATCAATAAAATTAACAAATCAATCCAGTTCACAATGGAAATGGGGGGTAATAAGATTAACTTTCTCGACATAGGTATCGAAATCATTAACAATAAATTAGAATTTTCAATTTATAGAAAACCTACATATAGTGATAATATCATACACAATACATCTAGACACCACATTTCACATAAATTATCAGTATTTTATTCACTCATTCACAGACTTTTACACGTGCCTTTGAATTATATAAATTATAATAATGAATTAAATATTATTAAAACTATCGCCAATAACAACGGATACAAAAGCGAAACTATTGATAGGCTAATAGAGAAAAAGGATAAAAAACTTACATTAACAATCATTTCACAAGGCCTTGAAAATAAAAATGAAAAAGATAGTAATAAACAATGGGTTAAAATCCCTTATATTGGTGAAATATCAACAAAAATATCTAGATTAACCAATAATGATAAATGCAAAACAGCTTTTTATAATGTAAACTCTCTAGGTAGAATTTTAATTAACAACAAAGATAAAAGAGAAAAACTCGAGAACTCAGGCGTTTACCAAGTGAACTGCGCCAACTGCCCAGCATATTACGTTGGTCAAACAGGGAGATCTTTCAAAACCCGTATTAAAGAACATTTTACAAATTGGGTAAATAATAAAGGCGAATTGTCAAATGTAGCATCACATTTATTAGAAAACAAACACTCGTTTGATAAAGACAGAGATGTTAAAGTCCTCCATACTTGCAATAAAGGCCACAAGCTTGATAGATTAGAATCTTTAGAAATTACTCGCTTAATTAATAAAATAGACCCTAACTTTGTAATGAATAAACAATTAGAATCATTTGCCAAGTCTCCGCTCTTGTATCCATTGTAATTTTCATAATAATTTCGACATTAAAATATGTAGTTAGGTTAGACCATCCCTACTTCAATGTAAACATGTACCCCTTCAATAAGTAACTTTGTAATTAATAAGCTATTAGTATCAGTTGCTAAGTCCCTACTTTCTTAATTCCTATAATAATTTCTCAAATGTAAACATGTATCTTTTCAAAAAGCAAATATAATCCCATCATAAATAATGATTTGACAATAAAATTATGTCTAATGCATATTACCTGTGAGGTTTTTTCCCTAATAAATATTGAAATGAACTACAAACCCAAGGTAATTAGCTTACTGGAATTACCAAATGTTTAGAAATTCCACAATCTTAAACGACTTAGTAACAAATAAAATTGATTAAAACCCTATAAACTACCCCTCTCCCCCCTCCCCCATATGTTGTGTATATAAACCGTAGACTAAGAATTTTGTGTACCAGTCTGAAGATGGCTTTGACGAGCTGAAACCGGTTACGGTCAAAATAAAATTAAGTGGAATAAAGTTTTTTATTTGTTTTATTATAATATATTATAATGGAATTCCACCACGAATTATCGGTCTCAAAAATAGAAATATTAAAAAGTGCAAACACAGCAACACTGAAGAGACTCTACAAAAAACTCATTCTTAAACGACGGATGGCGTCACAACATTTGTGGTTCAATCGAGAGTGCAAAAAACGGGGCCTTATACCCAACTACATCAACATCAGGACGAACACGAACAGCAAAGCAGCTACACTAGCAGTTACCGCAGCCCGCAGAACATGGACCACACAGGAGATGAAGAAATGGTACAACATTCGGGATAATGTAAATAACTATTTATTTTATGTACACACTTTACTCACATCACAACTACACCCCGTAGAATTTGATTGCCTTTATAATGACACCACCCTTATGGTTAACAATAAAATTCATATAACTTACCAAAAACAACTTAAAAAACTAACACACTGGACACAAAAACACTTAAAATCAACGACAAGGGATAAAACTGTTAATTCACCCATACCATCCTTTTACGATCAGGTAGTAAACAACACTAATGTAGAATTTAATGATACTGAAATAACAATGCTTAATAAAGGATTAAAATACTGTCCAAACTTACCACTTAACTTAAAAGATCTTGAGAATCTCGCGATAGATACAGATATTGCAACGTCAGATTACGGTAAAAAATACCTATGTACTAAAATAATAAAAAACGCAACGACTGAGGGGAAATTTTCTAGCGAAGCACGTATCGTAAAATCAATAAAAAATAAAATCAAACAAAATAATCTGATTATCTCAAAAGCAGATAAAGGTAACAGTACAGTTATCTTAAATAAATCAGATTATTTAGAAAAAGTCCAAGATGTGCTGGACACCAGTAATGTAACCTTATTGAAAAAGGACCCCACTCCTAAATTTGCAGCAGACGTAAACACAATTCTAAATTCATGCCAAACCTTGATTAAAAATAAATACCATAAAAATAGCCTTTCTGTTATGAACCCCCAATGCCCACGTCTATATGGACAGCCAAAAGTACACAAAAATAATATGCCGGTAAGACCAGTAGTGTCATATAATTCAGCCCCTGCCTATAAATTAGCAAAATTTGGAAATAATATTATAAAAAATACTCTTAATTTTAAACCAAAATACGGAATAATAAATTCCCTACAACTTATAGACCTCATTAAAGACATCAAAGTTCCCAATAATGCTACCTTAGTTTCATTTGATGTTGTAAGTTTGTTCTCAAACATACCAACAAACGAATTAAAAATAATTATTAATAATTACATGGAAAAAATAAACATTAATTTAATAAAACGTAACGAAATAACAAGATTACTAAATACATGCATTGAACAAAATTTCTTTAGATTTAATAATAACTATTACATCCAATCTAGTGGGTTAGCTATGGGGAGCCCGATTTCACCGGTCTTAGCTGAATTCTTCATGGATTATATCGAAGAATCCATCGAAAAACTAAAATCGTTTAATAAAGTCGCCTTCTACCGTAGATATGTAGATGACATTCTGATTATCTGGACAGGAACAAACAGACAATTAGATATTTTTCTAAAAGAAATCAATAAAATTAACAAATCAATCCAGTTCACAATGGAAATGGGGGGTAATAAGATTAACTTTCTCGACATAGGTATCGAAATCATTAACAATAAATTAGAATTTTCAATTTATAGAAAACCTACATATAGTGATAATATCATACACAATACATCTAGACACCACATTTCACATAAATTATCAGTATTTTATTCACTCATTCACAGACTTTTACACGTGCCTTTGAATTATATAAATTATAATAATGAATTAAATATTATTAAAACTATCGCCAATAACAACGGATACAAAAGCGAAACTATTGATAGGCTAATAGAGAAAAAGGATAAAAAACTTACATTAACAATCATTTCACAAGGCCTTGAAAATAAAAATGAAAAAGATAGTAATAAACAATGGGTTAAAATCCCTTATATTGGTGAAATATCAACAAAAATATCTAGATTAACCAATAATGATAAATGCAAAACAGCTTTTTATAATGTAAACTCTCTAGGTAGAATTTTAATTAACAACAAAGATAAAAGAGAAAAACTCGAGAACTCAGGCGTTTACCAAGTGAACTGCGCCAACTGCCCAGCATATTACGTTGGTCAAACAGGGAGATCTTTCAAAACCCGTATTAAAGAACATTTTACAAATTGGGTAAATAATAAAGGCGAATTGTCAAATGTAGCATCACATTTATTAGAAAACAAACACTCGTTTGATAAAGACAGAGATGTTAAAGTCCTCCATACTTGCAATAAAGGCCACAAGCTTGATAGATTAGAATCTTTAGAAATTACTCGCTTAATTAATAAAATAGACCCTAACTTTGTAATGAATAAACAATTAGAATCATTTGCCAAGTCTCCGCTCTTGTATCCATTGTAATTTTCATAATAATTTCGACATTAAAATATGTAGTTAGGTTAGACCATCCCTACTTCAATGTAAACATGTACCCCTTCAATAAGTAACTTTGTAATTAATAAGCTATTAGTATCAGTTGCTAAGTCCCTACTTTCTTAATTCCTATAATAATTTCTCAAATGTAAACATGTATCTTTTCAAAAAGCAAATATAATCCCATCATAAATAATGATTTGACAATAAAATTATGTCTAATGCATATTACCTGTGAGGTTTTTTCCCTAATAAATATTGAAATGAACTACAAACCCAAGGTAATTAGCTTACTGGAATTACCAAATGTTTAGAAATTCCACAATCTTAAACGACTTAGTAACAAATAAAATTGATTAAAACCCTATAAACTACCCCTCTCCCCCCTCCCCCATATGTTGTGTATATAAACCGTAGACTAAGAATTTTGTGTACCAGTCTGAAGATGGCTTTGACGAGCTGAAACCGGTTACGGTCAAAATAAAATTAAGTGGAATAAAGTTTTTTATTTGTTTTATTATAATATATTATAATGGAATTCCACCACGAATTATCGGTCTCAAAAATAGAAATATTAAAAAGTGCAAACACAGCAACACTGAAGAGACTCTACAAAAAACTCATTCTTAAACGACGGATGGCGTCACAACATTTGTGGTTCAATCGAGAGTGCAAAAAACGGGGCCTTATACCCAACTACATCAACATCAGGACGAACACGAACAGCAAAGCAGCTACACTAGCAGTTACCGCAGCCCGCAGAACATGGACCACACAGGAGATGAAGAAATGGTACAACATTCGGGATAATGTAAATAACTATTTATTTTATGTACACACTTTACTCACATCACAACTACACCCCGTAGAATTTGATTGCCTTTATAATGACACCACCCTTATGGTTAACAATAAAATTCATATAACTTACCAAAAACAACTTAAAAAACTAACACACTGGACACAAAAACACTTAAAATCAACGACAAGGGATAAAACTGTTAATTCACCCATACCATCCTTTTACGATCAGGTAGTAAACAACACTAATGTAGAATTTAATGATACTGAAATAACAATGCTTAATAAAGGATTAAAATACTGTCCAAACTTACCACTTAACTTAAAAGATCTTGAGAATCTCGCGATAGATACAGATATTGCAACGTCAGATTACGGTAAAAAATACCTATGTACTAAAATAATAAAAAACGCAACGACTGAGGGGAAATTTTCTAGCGAAGCACGTATCGTAAAATCAATAAAAAATAAAATCAAACAAAATAATCTGATTATCTCAAAAGCAGATAAAGGTAACAGTACAGTTATCTTAAATAAATCAGATTATTTAGAAAAAGTCCAAGATGTGCTGGACACCAGTAATGTAACCTTATTGAAAAAGGACCCCACTCCTAAATTTGCAGCAGACGTAAACACAATTCTAAATTCATGCCAAACCTTGATTAAAAATAAATACCATAAAAATAGCCTTTCTGTTATGAACCCCCAATGCCCACGTCTATATGGACAGCCAAAAGTACACAAAAATAATATGCCGGTAAGACCAGTAGTGTCATATAATTCAGCCCCTGCCTATAAATTAGCAAAATTTGGAAATAATATTATAAAAAATACTCTTAATTTTAAACCAAAATACGGAATAATAAATTCCCTACAACTTATAGACCTCATTAAAGACATCAAAGTTCCCAATAATGCTACCTTAGTTTCATTTGATGTTGTAAGTTTGTTCTCAAACATACCAACAAACGAATTAAAAATAATTATTAATAATTACATGGAAAAAATAAACATTAATTTAATAAAACGTAACGAAATAACAAGATTACTAAATACATGCATTGAACAAAATTTCTTTAGATTTAATAATAACTATTACATCCAATCTAGTGGGTTAGCTATGGGGAGCCCGATTTCACCGGTCTTAGCTGAATTCTTCATGGATTATATCGAAGAATCCATCGAAAAACTAAAATCGTTTAATAAAGTCGCCTTCTACCGTAGATATGTAGATGACATTCTGATTATCTGGACAGGAACAAACAGACAATTAGATATTTTTCTAAAAGAAATCAATAAAATTAACAAATCAATCCAGTTCACAATGGAAATGGGGGGTAATAAGATTAACTTTCTCGACATAGGTATCGAAATCATTAACAATAAATTAGAATTTTCAATTTATAGAAAACCTACATATAGTGATAATATCATACACAATACATCTAGACACCACATTTCACATAAATTATCAGTATTTTATTCACTCATTCACAGACTTTTACACGTGCCTTTGAATTATATAAATTATAATAATGAATTAAATATTATTAAAACTATCGCCAATAACAACGGATACAAAAGCGAAACTATTGATAGGCTAATAGAGAAAAAGGATAAAAAACTTACATTAACAATCATTTCACAAGGCCTTGAAAATAAAAATGAAAAAGATAGTAATAAACAATGGGTTAAAATCCCTTATATTGGTGAAATATCAACAAAAATATCTAGATTAACCAATAATGATAAATGCAAAACAGCTTTTTATAATGTAAACTCTCTAGGTAGAATTTTAATTAACAACAAAGATAAAAGAGAAAAACTCGAGAACTCAGGCGTTTACCAAGTGAACTGCGCCAACTGCCCAGCATATTACGTTGGTCAAACAGGGAGATCTTTCAAAACCCGTATTAAAGAACATTTTACAAATTGGGTAAATAATAAAGGCGAATTGTCAAATGTAGCATCACATTTATTAGAAAACAAACACTCGTTTGATAAAGACAGAGATGTTAAAGTCCTCCATACTTGCAATAAAGGCCACAAGCTTGATAGATTAGAATCTTTAGAAATTACTCGCTTAATTAATAAAATAGACCCTAACTTTGTAATGAATAAACAATTAGAATCATTTGCCAAGTCTCCGCTCTTGTATCCATTGTAATTTTCATAATAATTTCGACATTAAAATATGTAGTTAGGTTAGACCATCCCTACTTCAATGTAAACATGTACCCCTTCAATAAGTAACTTTGTAATTAATAAGCTATTAGTATCAGTTGCTAAGTCCCTACTTTCTTAATTCCTATAATAATTTCTCAAATGTAAACATGTATCTTTTCAAAAAGCAAATATAATCCCATCATAAATAATGATTTGACAATAAAATTATGTCTAATGCATATTACCTGTGAGGTTTTTTCCCTAATAAATATTGAAATGAACTACAAACCCAAGGTAATTAGCTTACTGGAATTACCAAATGTTTAGAAATTCCACAATCTTAAACGACTTAGTAACAAATAAAATTGATTAAAACCCTATAAACTACCCCTCTCCCCCCTCCCCCATATGTTGTGTATATAAACCGTAGACTAAGAATTTTGTGTACCAGTCTGAAGATGGCTTTGACGAGCTGAAACCGGTTACGGTCAAAATAAAATTAAGTGGAATAAAGTTTTTTATTTGTTTTATTATAATATATTATCCGTATACTGTCACAGCTTTATCAAATAAATAATCATTTTCAGTAAGAATGGATTTGCTTGCTTTTACACCATACGAACTTCGCCTCACGGTGTCTAGTTCATTGGCTAATAATTATAAACCTTTAAATACCTTAAGACTTCTCTACCTATGTTTTTTACCGCTAATAAACATTACAAATACGGTGTTTGTTATATTAATCCACTTTACAATTGTATTTTCTATTAGCATTAAACTGCAGACTAGTGGTAAACAATATACACATTTTATTACTGTGAAAGTTCCGACTAAATGGAACAACATAATACGAGGGTGGGGTGTAAAGTTTCCGGCCTAACAAAGAAAACAATTTTTTTTTTGGTTTTATTTCTCAACATAGTCTCCAAGAAGACTAATACATTTTTGATAGTGGTGCTCTAATGTAGTTTTTTTTTATTTATTTATTTAACGCACAGAGGGCTTTTACATGGTTGGTAGTATAATTTTAATTTGACAGATACTTTGAAACATAAAAAATAAAATTACATTTGATAAAAGCTATGCAACAAGTCATACAAACACAAGAAACATAAACAGAAAATTACAGCTATTTGTAGGTTTACATAATGTGTTTAGGAGTATTGTTGAAATAAATGTTTTAAATGATCCACAAAACTTGCCAAGTTGGTATTGAATATGTCAACATCACCCAAGTAATGATTTCCCATGGTGTGAAGTCGTTGTATCGGAGAGTGGTAGTGATACCAACTTTATAGTACGATCCATCGAGCTCCTCACAGAGCCAATGACTCGAAGCTCTGGATTGTTTGTCCTCTGAGCCATGTTTTGAGCTTAGGGAATAGATGATAGTCGCTGGCTGATAAGGTGGTTGGGGAAGCAATTCAAACTTTAATTGGTTCGTTTTAGCCATCGCGACAACTGGAGTATGTGATGATGTATTGTTGTGGTGAAACAAGGTGTTTTTTAGCCAGATGTGGTCGTTTTAATTTTTTATTGTTTCTTTTTCAAAAATTTGTTTCGATTTCGTCTGCACAATGCCAATTCTCGGTTGAAGCAGTCTTATGGCGCGCCCATGATCAACTGTTAGCACCCGCCAAGCGCCCAGTTTTTCCATACTTGAATGGTTACGTAAAGTATTGCGCAAACATTCGGTTGACATAGTAACAGCCGCAGCTATCTCATTCACTTTGCGACCATTATTCAATTCAAAAATGCACTGTTTTACTGTTGAATTTTTTAACTACATGCTTTTCAGATTTTTCCATTTTCACGGAAATGACAAAGGCGTCTTCTTCGAGAGGCTTATTGTTAAAATATTCCATTCAAATATTTGTCTCGCCATCCGAGCAACTTACATAAGACTTACATTGGGAAACAACTTACCTTATAGATTAATATATTCGTATCTTACATCGAAAACTTATTCTTTATAGTATTTAGACATAACCCATGAAAAGCAGCAAGGCTTTTTAGCTTCTTTAACATCTGTCGGTAATTCATTAAAAATCTTAAATCCAATGTATTGCGAAATTAAAATTTACATTCTTAAACATGTATTTCGGGATCATCTTAATATTGAGCTTAAATATAAATATTAGGGTATTGTAAATTATTCGCTGTCTCACACTTAACATTCCTTCTTTATTTTGCACAATAATTATCTTAGAATACCTAATACAATTCAATACTGCTCGCATGGCTCTATTTTGAATTATTTGCAATTTCTTTACCTGTGTTTGATTTAACGAGAAAAGACAACTAGATCAGTAATTTAAATGAGATGCTACTACACTATACTTTTATAAACTAATTTACTTGTATTTACATCTAATTTATTCCTTATTCTTCTTAAAAAATCAACAGTTTTTGTCATTTTTTTCAGCCTATTATTCAAATTTAGAGTTAAATTTGAGTGGATTGTCTATTATAATGCCCAAGTATTTATTTCCTCTACTAAATTTATTTTGCAAGTATTGGTACACAGGCCATGTTTTGTTCAGTTTGGGATTGGGGTGGGTCGATTCATTGTATTCAGCATTATTGCTAAAATGCAAAAATATCTTTAGCAATAAAAACCGCCTGCATGAAACGGTGCGTGCAAAAAAATGGAGTTTTAAATATCGGTCTTTTGGACCAGTACATCTTCTCTTCTGGTTTCTTTACCAAACTTTTGCACTAAAATGATTGCCAAAAATATTCTCATTTCGTCGATTGTTGTTGGATGCCACGAACTTACAAGGCTTGTCGAAGAATGTGGAGTAGAACTCCTAAATTGCTTAGTAAATATATTTGTTGGATCCACTATCAGTTGGGTCAGTTCTTGATCAAAAAAGTAGTTGATGAATTCATATTCATGTAAATTCAAATGGTGGTTGCAAAACATCTCCTTCAGAATTTATATCCACCTACTCCTGAACACTTGTAGGAACATCTTCTACTTCGCTTACATGTTCATCTTGTGAAGTAGAAAAATCCTAACTTCTAGTGGTCTCACTTCCGGAGGTGATAATATTTTCCTATTCACTCTCACTAGACATAATGGAAAAAGATAACAGTTTTTGATGAAACAAGTACACAAACGGTATGAAAAAATTCACTAATAAATAGACGTACATTAACATAAAGTTCACTAAAAACACGTAACGTAATAATATTGTTATAAAAACTGCGCCACTTGCATAGAGAACCACTGACTAGCGACGTAACTTGAATGGGAGAGACGAAAATACCCGAACACACCTGTTTGCTTCGGCTGACCTCGAAATACTAAACGGGATGACGCAGGAACAAACTTGATGTGTACGAACAGATCAAAATTTTTTTGTGGGTTTCAGTATATTTTTTTTTGTACTTGAGCATACGAGATACGGATTGTTACGCTCGGGTGATAATATGGCGGCCGTATTACGTACATTCGTATGGATAGAGCGGTTAATAGTTCCATATTAACCAAAAGCACACCTGGTACTCGCCCTTCCGTGAGCAAGTTGGAAGCACTGCAGTATCTGGGTAGGCCAAATATCATGCGGTGGGCGTTGTTATACTGCACGCTTAGCCTTTCCATGCTGCTCTTCTTAAAGTTCGCCCAGAGGTCGTACTTTTTAAAGGGACGTACAAAATGTTAGGAAAAGCATTATTTTTATACGTGGGCTGCAAAGCCGTAACCTTCTACTGAGTATATTCGACTTTATGCTGAGCGCTCGTCTTTGCCGGTCTATGTCATCGTCGTCCGTCAGCTTACTATTGATGATGTGGCCTAGATACTTACTACTGTTTCCTCTACCACTTTTATAGGCTCGCCGGTCAGAAAAGCTGGTGGAATGCGTTTTGGACCCCAACCGTATCTGTTGACCAACAGTGCTGTTTTTTTGTGTTGTACGGCATGTTGGTTTCTAGTGCAGACTCTTCTCAGATTTTTAATAGTATTAGTAGCCCCCTTATCGTTGGCGTCATCAACACCATGTTGTCTGCATAACTTGCTTGGTGGAGCACTCTTAGTATCTCTTATACAGCTTTCCTCCGTATAAATGTCTAAAGGATAAAGTGTTATTCAATAATTGATAGCAGACTGTTGTCTTTCTATTTAATTTTGCCTCCTTCAATTCGATTGAATTATAGGTTTTACATTACAGATTGTTAATAATAAGTGAATGTATTTGGTTCTCTCGTGACAGAGTCAATGGTCTCTATATCACTTGGGTATATCGGCATTATCTGCAGGTTCAGATGTCTCCACGCTGTCACAAGAAGTCTATTACCAATGTTTTTTACTCTGCAGGTAGGTAGGTTACACTGCCATCTAACGGTGGGAAATCATCACCCATCTCTAATAGGAAATATGTGATAAATATAATGATGAGGTATAATGGGAGAACTCACAATGGGCCCACAGCCTGAGTGCTTATGGGAACTATCCGTATCCCGTCTCAGCTATATTAAATAAATGATCCTTTTCAGCAAGAATTGATTCCCTTGCTTTTAGACCATCGGAACTTCGCCTGACGGTGTCTAATTCTTTGGCTAAAAATAAATAAAAAATAAAAAAATAAGCCAAAAGCTTATTTGTGTTACGCCTCCTCTATCATAAAAAAAATTTCCGCACCCCCCGACACCGGGTGTACCCCTACATCCGGCACCGGGTGGCCGGGTCGAAGCCGGACATGCTCGCTGTGCGCCTGGCACTGGCTTTTTTCGTGTACTGGGATATGGAACACGATGGCTGCAGTACAAACTCATACAAATAATGTTCTCTACTGAATTCCCCCACAATATTCAATAGCCGGGTTGCTAATGTAGGCAACATTTCAAAGTTTCCCTAGATTCTTATTTTTTCTCTTTTCCCTAAAAGAAATTTTTCTTCTAGATCTTGGGATTTCCCTATACATAACATCACTGGTCTGCTAGCTTGCCGGGTCTGGTGCAAACCAGATATAATGTCAAAGGAAACAAGACTAATCTGAATTCAATTTTTGTGTTAATGTGATACGGGAGTTTTGCGTGGTTTTTCATAGATTGGAGTTACAAACTATGTACTTCCTTTAACTTGGTTTTGCCTCAACGACTTGAGGTCGGATAAGTTGCGCTAAAATGATTTGATAAAGTTGATTTTGAAAATCGAACACAAAATACTCTTTCATTGCGACTTTTTAAAATTATTTTTCCTTAAATTTTAGGTCCGGGCTTGGTGGAGCACTCTTAGTACCCCTCATTCAGCTCTCCTGCATATAAATTACTTGAAAGCACTATCACAGATCACTACATGAATATGATAGCAATAGACACCGAAAACACAAAACCCAACCAAGACAAAATATTCACAAAAAAAATAATTAACTACTCAAACTTGAAAGAAAAACTCAAACAAATAGACTGGAGTACAATATACCAAATAGAGAACGTGGAGGAGGCCTGGGATAAATTTAATAACATGTTAGGACAAGAAATAAATAAAAACACTATCATAAAACAAGTAAAACTCACACACAAAGCAAAAAAAAATAAACTATGGATAACACAGGGAATATTAAACTGTATTCGTAAACGAGACAAAATTCACAAACAAATTAAATATACACCCTACGACATGGAACAACTTAACTACTATAAAAGATATAGAAACATCTGCACCAAAATTATTAGAGTGGCTAAGGAATTATACTATAGCGAAAAACTTAAAAAAGAAAAAAATAACCCAAAGGAATTATGGAAAATATTAAAAGAAGTCACATACACACAAAAATACAAACAGAAAAATACTATTGAAAATCTAAATATTAACTCCAAAAAATTAGATGTCAATACAAATACAGAAACTATAGCAAATCATATGAATAACTTCTTTGCAAATATAGGAAAAGTTTTAGCGAACCGTAAATTGCATAACACAAACACACTAACACAAACAAATAGATCAAATATCAATAAAAAACCGACACAACACAGATTTACAATAAAAACAACCTCGGAAGAGGAAATTGACAAAATAATAAACACATTAAAAAACCGAATTGCTCCTGGATTAGATGAGATAACAACGGATTGCATTAAGATATTAAAAAATGAAATTTTGAAACCTATAACACACTTAATCAACCTTAGTATAACACACTCCTGCTTTCCTAGTACTCTTAAAAAAGGACTAGTTATCCCCATTTATAAATCCGGAGACAAAATGGAAATAACTAATTATAGACCAATCACTCTGTTAAACTCACTATCAAAGATTTTCGAAAGAGTATTAAAAAACCAAATTATAAAATACCTTGAAGAAAACAAATTAATCTCGGATAACCAATATGGATTTAGAGACAAAATAGGCACAAAAGAAGCTTTGGCATGTACAGTAGATTATATACATAGCAATTTAGATCAAGGGTACAAATGCATAGCGATATATCTAGATTTAGCTAAAGCCTTTGACTCAATCTGCCACAATTCACTTTTTAAAAAATTAGAAAACATGGGTATCAAAGGCAAGGAACTTCAACTATTTAAAAGTTATATGAGTAACAGAACTCAACAAGTCAAAATTAACAACCATACTAGTAAACCACTGCCGATTACATATGGAGTTCCACAAGGAAGCATACTAGGGCCCGTTCTTTTTACTATTTACATAAATGAACTTTGCAGCATGAAAATAGACGGTGAAATAGTTAGCTATGCTGATGACACAGTTTTACTTTTCAAATCTAAGGATTGGAATAATGTATATAACATAGCGAATTTGGGAATCTCGCAAGTCAAAACATGGCTAGACTCAAACATACTTACACTTAACATATCAAAGACAAAATTCACAACATACAGTATAAATAGCACGGGACAGCCAAAAAACAATACAAACACCATAAAAATACACGAATGTTTAAACACCAACATCTGCGATTGCCCTCCTCTAGAAAAAACAGAACAAATAAAGTATCTAGGAATCGTAATTGACCATAACCTTAGATGGATACCTCACATCAAACAAATCACAAATAAACTTCTCAAAACAATACACATTTTCCTTAACATAAGAAACATATATAAAATAAAACAATTGAAAACAATATATTTTGCACTCTGCCAATCAATAATAGAATATGGAATTATTGCTTGGGGAGGAGCAACAAACTCGGCTATCAATTACATAGAAACCGCACAGAAAACGACCTTAAAGGTAATACTAAAAAAACATAGACTGACCGATACAGACCAAATATTCAACAGCTGTGACGTACTAGATATACGCCAATTATACGTTAAAACACTACTAAACTACATTTTTAACAAAAAAAATAAATTTCAACATACACAAAATAACACTAACAGACCAGTTAGACAAGCGTACAAAGAAAACATTAAAACTCCAACAGTAAATTCAACCTTTGGACAAAGACACTACCAATACCATGCTATAAAAGCTTTCAACAGTCTAAAAATTGAAATTAAAATTGAGGAAAATAAAAATAAATTCACACACAAAATTACAAAATGGATTAAACAACAAAAAAGACAATATTACCAAAATGTCATAGCATAAAATAAAAATAAAACCTACACGTAACACACAAAACCAACATAAACACACATCACTCACAAACACACAAGATTATTTTCATTGTATTATTTTTTAATTTTAAATGTATTATTATGTATTTTTATTTTTAATTTTAAATTTATTATTTTCTTTTCAAATTTACTATCTTCTCTTTAAATGTAATATGTAGATTAGATTTTCAAATTATAAAATGAAGGCCTCAGCACGGGCAAGCCACCCAGTGAGGCCTAGGGGGAGGGGGGGCACATTGATACACAAAAATTCAATCTCTTTTCTGAGGACCATAAAGCATTATATTTAAAGATTTGTTTTGATGTGTGCATTGGCTGATATGTCAGCTTATATTTTGGCTACGCAAAAACTGGCGACGTATAGAGATAAACTGATTTTAAGAAAAAATCATATTTGTATCATTCTGCCCCACCAGTGGGGCACTTTGATACATGGGGTGGGGCAGTTTGATAGGTATTTTAGATCCATATGAAATGCAAATTTAAACTGACTAAAAACCCAATATAAACTGTATTATTACTTAAAATTAAGAAATAAAACAATTTTATTGATTGAGATCGCAAAATACTTTTTATTAAGAGTGCACATTAGCCATAATCAGTCTCTTAAGTTACTTAAGGAATATATTCACAAAAAAACAATATTGTCATCATAGAACAAGACTAATTCTCTGTTATTTTCTTAATTATATAATCAGTTATATACTTACTAAGTAATCAGACTTTAACATTGAATATTGTTAATGAAAATATAATATTAGAATCTCCTATCAAAATGAACAATGTTTTTCTTAAAAAATTAAACAAACATCAAACATATACAAAAATAATCATAAAAACTCTCATATAAATTACAAAACAATCTACTGGATATTATATCGAGTTAAACCTACCGAAAAGGAATAAAGCGACGATGTTCGAGATGTGCCTTTGGAGAAAGTTGGTTTTGGTAATTGCAAAACTACATCTCTAACATCCACACTTGCTTTGTCTTTCACAATTGGAAATATAAACTAAGAAGACCCTGCTTTTTTCTGAGATATAGTACTGTCACATTATACTTAAATACAACTTTGGCAACGTAGTGAATCACAGTTTTCTTCTTCTCAAACTTAATTAGCAGGAAATCTCCAATATTTATGTGTTCAGGATTAACTGGTTCTTCATTAATTACCTCTTCTTCCGATTCCGACGGCATTTCAATGTCTTCACTATCACTCGTCATCACGACTTCATCTTGACTAGAATCGGAATCTATTTCTGCAGGCAAAGAAGTCACTCTCTTTTTCTTTTTTGGCTCAGTTAATCCCAACAGATTTTTCGCTGTTTTCAATTCTTTTGCATGCTGTTTTGCTTTTGGTAATTCTCTTTTCCTGTTCTTTTCATTACGTAAACTTTCTAATCTTTTTTTTCTTCTGGTGTTTCAGTGTATATTTTTGATCGTCCTTTTTCTCTTCCTTTTCTTTTTAAGACAGTGTCAGTAATCGCCTTTTTGGATAAGGTCTAACTACTTCAGGAGTAAGAATAGCTGCGCTTGTGTTTTCTGGTTTTCGTAGACTCAATTCTGGGTTTCTCTTCCTGAAGCCAGCTGCCCAATCTTTTCCAGCGCATTTGTTTTCTTTCCAGGATTTTGGATAATTACACCCTGAGGATTCTGCGTACTCGTATGCCAAAGTCAAAAGCTGTTTCAATGTAAGGCCGTAGTGCATTTTACTACAATTCAATAAATATTGAGTCAATGTCTTTTCTTGTTCGGTTGAAAAAACTTGTGCAACGGTATACTTGGAACCATAGATGTTTGATGAAGTAGCTGTAGCAGTGTGTGATGATAAAGCTGCAGTAGTAGTGTGTGCTGAAGATGATGCTATTTGTGCCATCTCCATAGATGGTGCTATTTGTGGTGAAGATGGACCTGCTTGTGATAAAGAAGATTCTGCTTGTAAGGAAGAGGATGCTTCATTTGTAGATAATGTTCTGGTAGCTTCAAATGATTTTCTGGCTTTTTCTATGCGATGTTGTAGGGTTGCAGTTTTGATGCCATATTTGTCGGCTGCTTTGCGTATAGATAAAGTCTTTGACAATACTTCACGTATTGCATCTTCAATGTTTTCTTCATTGATATTTTTTCTATCAGTTTTGGGTTTGTACGTGCGCACCATTTTCTGAAAAAAAGAAAAAAAAACAATAAAATAAACTATTATTTTTGACGGGGCACTTTAATACAATAAAGGGGCAGATTGATACGTATCATTGTACCCCGCACATTACCGTATCAAAGTGCCCCAAAGGACTTTTTCCACAAACAATTAATTTTATCAAATATATAATAAGCTTGCAATCAAAAACATTTTAAAATACAATAATAACTATATTTACTTACCTTTAGTAACAAAAAATAACAAAAACAACTAAGAGTATCCTCCTGAGACACAATTACATTTCACGTATTTTTTTTGTAGGCATCGGCACACGCCACTTCCAACATTTCAGTGACCGTTGAGGCCCAACGGCAAACTGGCGGCGAGCGGTGTCACAACTGTCATTCTTGTGAATGTCTTTGAGCATTCTAGTGATGTGCCGGACTGTGTAGCGTTTATCGGTTTTGAGATATAGATACTGTACCAATGTGCCCCGTGAATCAATGTGCCCCCCCTCCCCCTACATTACTGGAAAACATAAATTGTAACAAAATAATGTACCAAAAAAAAAAAAAAAAAAAATGTCTCCGGATAAAGTGTTATTAAATAATTGGTAGCAGACTGTTGTCTTTCAATTTAATTTTTGCCTCCTTCAATTCGATTGAAGTATAGGTTTTACGTTACAGTATGTTAATAATAAGTGAATGTATTTGGTTCCACGTGGAATTTAAATCTCTCTCATGACAGAGTCAATGGTCTCTTGATCACTTGGGTATATCGGCATTATCTGCAGGTTCAGATTTCTCCAGTCTGTCACTGCCATCTAGCGGTGGGAAATCATCACCGCATCTCCGATTAAAAAGAAGTAGTAAAAAGTATGGTTTGCGTTACAGTATGTTAATAATAAGTGAATGTATTTGGTTCCGCGAGGAATTTAAATCTCTCCCATAATTCAAGTATCAAAAGCATTTGGCACTTCAGTCAGTGTTCTCTTGATAAGGTGGGTATATCGGCATAATCTGCAGATTTCTCCAGTCTGTCACGAGGAATTCAAACATAATTTGCTGAATTTCTTCAGTACATTTTGCTTCACACGAACGACTGGTAGTTAATTACACAAAAAATATCTTGGTCTTGAACCTGTTTGCCGTTTCTAGAAGATAACATCAAGAAACCACTAGTGGTCTAGAACAGCCGGTTGAGTATGGCTGGCATAGAATAATATATTGGAGGCACTCCTCGTCATTGTGTTTGCTAACCAAACCAGCCGCCAGGATGGTTTGGTACTTTAGACGTTAGAATATTTTTATGTCGAAAAAGGATTTTCACAATTTATTCTTTTAAATTACATCACATATAAAAACATTTATAATATTTCGTACAAAAATACATAGTGAATGGCTTAAGAGCAAAATTATGAAAAAAATATGATTTTTTAAAATTTCTACACCAATGAAGAGAACTAGCTCTTGGTTTGGTGAAAGATTAAAAAGCAATATCACTGCATTTTTTATATGAATATAGGTTGTTTTATCAAAAATACTTAGATAATTATTTTTTGTACCACCTTTACATGGTTTACAATATTTTCATGTGAAAAGTCAAATTTAGTGCGGACTGCGGAGGTGTGCAGCCTTGGATTTGGATAACTTTGGATGATTTTCCTGAAATTTGAACACGACTTCGAGATCTGCACAAGGTACACCTACCAAATCATGAAATTTTAGCGTTAAGCCGAAGAAAAAGCATTTCTTATTTATAATTTTTATTTATTTATTTCTTATTTATCATTTCTTATTTTTCTTCGAATATTCCATCAATAACATAGCTTTAGAAAGAGTCACGGAAATGAGAGATCTTGGAATTATTTTGGATGAAAAACTAAGTTTCACCAATCATATCCATCAAATTGTGAACAAAGATATGAAAACACTAGGCTTCGTATTAAGAACAACTAAAAACTTTAATTCTTTACAAGCCATTAAACTATTATACGTATCTCTAGTAAGAAGTCTAATTGAATATAACTCAGTAGTTTGGTCTCCATCTTACAAAATTCACACTAACAACATTGAGCGAATACAAAAAAAAATTCTACGTTTTATAAATTTTAAATTAAATATCCCTGTCGAAGACTTAAAATACAATTTCTTATTAAATACTCTAAAAATACATACATTAGAAGATAGACGTAAAATAAACGATTTAACGTTCTTATTCAAAATACTTAACTCTAAATTCGACTGTTGTGAACTCCTGCAACTTATAAACATACATACACCCACAGTAAGAACACGACAAAATACAATATTCTACAGCAGCACACATAAGCGTAACTACATTGCCCACTCTCCGATACAACGACTTCACACCATGGGAAATCATTACTTGGGTGATGTTGACATATTCAATACCAACTTGGCAAGTTTTGTGGATCATTTAAAACATTTATTTCAACAATACTCCTAAACACATCATGTAAACCTACAAATAGCTGTAATTTTCTGTTTCTTGTGTTTGTATGACTTGTTGCATAGCTTTTATCAAATGTAATTTTATTTTTTATGTTTCAAAGTATCTGTCAAATTAAAATTATACTACCAACCTAAACAACCAAATAAATAAATAATTAAAACCAATTAAATATGAAAATATATTTAACGAGAAATATGAGCGTGCTTAACTGAGCACATGCAATCAACATTTGGAGCAATCGTTGATAATGCTGCGCTCATTAATATCTATTGATTCTAAGGGGCACCATGTCGTTTGGATGTAATTACAAAGTAAATAAAATGCAATACTGACTCTTGAAAAGGCGGGTGTTTCGGCATTATCTGTAGGAAACTGATATCTATGCTGTGACAAGGAAGTCATAATTCATAAGTCGAGGAATATATGATGGAACACCGGGTAGCCAGCATTGAAATTGAATATCGCACAGTTAACCCTTTAAGTATTCATTTAGTCATCCGTATTTGAGGAGCTTACACTGCCATCTAGCGGCGGGAAATCATCTCCGAGTATTTAGACGAGGGGTCCCCAAACTTATGACTCTAACGCCACCTTTCTACCAAAAAAACATCTCCGCCGGGTCAATGTAGTGGGGTACGGAACACGATGGCCTCAGTACAAACTCGTACAAATGAGGGTACCTACTCATTAAATAATTTAGACAAAGGCGCAATGAATGAGTATTTTATGTTCGATTTTCAAAATCAACATAATCAAATCATTTTAGAGCAACTTAGCCGACCTCATGTCGTTGAGGCAAAACCAAATTAAAGGAAGTAAAACCAGGGAAAAACTTCCTTATCACATTAACACAAAAAAAATTGTTTCACACGTGCCGGACGAAGCTCCCTAGCACCAGGTAGCAGGTAAAAACAATGCCTCGTTTCCTTAAATTTTTGGGCCGGGCTTGGTGAAGCACTCTTAGTACCCCTCATACAGCTCTCCTCCATATAAATATCTCCGGATAAAGTCTTAATCAATAATTGATAGCAGACTGTGTCTTTCAATTTGATTTTGCCTCCTTCAATTTGATTGAATTACAGGTTTTAGGTTACAGTATGTTAATATTAAGAGAATATATTTGGTTCCGCGAGGAATTTAAATCTCTCCCATGACAGAGTCAATGGTCTCTTGATAAGGTGGGTATATCGGCATTATCTGCAGGTTCAGATGTCTCCACGCTGTCACAAGGAAGTCAATAAACCACCATCGCAATAAATACGTAAATAATAAAGTGATAAGGTGAAATGGGAGAACGCACAATGGGCCCACGGCCTGAGTGCTCATGGGTACTATCCGTATGGAGTAGAACTGCTAAATTGCTCGGCAAATATATTTGTTTGATCCTCTATCAGTTGCGTCAGTTCTTCATCAAAAAAGTAGTTAAAGAATTCATATTCATCTTTACAACTATTTAGTGCTTCAGGATTCATTTGAATTTACATGTCCATGTAAATTCAAATGGTGGTTGCAAAACATCTCCTTCAGAATTTACATCCACCCACTCCTGAGCACTTGTAGGAACGTCTTCTAAATCGCTTTCATGTTCATCTTGTGAAGTATAAAAATCTTCACTTATAGTGGTCTCACTTCCTTCCTGAGGTGCTAATATTTTCATATTCACTCTCACTTGACATATTGGAACACAATAAAAATCAGTTTTTTAATAAACACAATGTACATAAACAATATAAACAAGCCACTAATAAATAGGCGTACATTCACATAAAGTTCGCTAAAAGACACTTATTTCGTAAACAGAGTTCAAATAACAACTATTTTGTTTACTCCTCCCACCTTTCGAAATCATTCCAGAGCAAAACATCCACCAGCGATGACGGATATCCTAAATATCTTCTGCAGTCGCCAGACGAAGGTGGGCAAACTATCACTGTGCAAAACCATGAAATTAACAACCGATGGGTCGTTCCCTATAACTCACTACTTATTAAAATTTTGAACGCTCATCATCAACGTTGAGTTGTGTAGTTCAGTAAAATCAATCCAATACGTTATTTAATGTGTATATAAATAAAAGTACCAATCAGGCTACGTTCAGCATACAATCACCAAATGAAGTTGAGAAATTAATCTGGTCGTTCCATCTGCACGAGAGAAACATGCTATTGTCAATTAAAACTGTTTAAAGTTGTAACTCAAGATCTACATCGATTGATAGGAACTAAGGAAAAGTATTTTTCCTTGTTGCTACATTTTTGTAAGGAATCCGAACCGCACACGCGACATTCAAACTCCCGCTAAAAATTGCTACTGATGATACTAACAGTGTTTGAAGTTTTTCCAAACAAACCAATACTGGAAAAATGATGCGTGACTGCTCATCAATAGTTTGGGATGAAGCTACCATGTCGAACAAGACTCTGGTGTTTTAAATTCATACATATTACAAATTCAATTACATAATATTATAATTACACAGGTAGCGGGGTGTCAGGACTTTATTAGGGTATCGTTTTTTGTATGATTGACCTGACTTTTGTACACACATACATGACTGAATCTCTCATCGTCCCTGTTATTCCAATCTCTGTCTGAGTCTTCATTCCACCCCCCTTCCCTTGTCGGATTTAAAACTACAGTTGTTTTTGCTTACTTTGGATGGATAAGTTCAAGTTCTTGTGGGAGGTGCTTTCTATTCTCAAATATCTTTTCTTCTCTTTGTTTGAGTTAAATGACTGGTCAAGTCATTTCCTAATCATGATTACATGTCACATATTACAAGCTCATTTAACTTATAGTGGAACTTTGTGATGGACGAAGAACCTGCCGCGTGTAGTACATCTGTCTGTTGGTATTTGAACACTACTTCCATGTCTCTGGCGAGAATTGCAATGGTGTTTTCTTGTTACTAACAGGAATCTTTTGCACCCCAGCTTTCCCTTTTTGGGGTTACCAGTTAAAAGAAATTAGCATTATAGATATTCAATTGTGCGATGGAATAATAAAAAGTCTCATATTGGATCTTATATCTCAACTGGTTATTGGATTGAAAGTTATTTTGATACTATCTAGAACAAAAGACTGAAACTTTTTTCAGTTGGTTTTTGCCTCTAACGATGGATGAATTGTTAAAGTGGCTCGAGGAAGTTGACCTGAAAATCGAACACAAACTACTCTTGCACACATAATTTATCCATTTATCCAAAACCATACTTGGATAACGAAAAAGACAATTAGAAATGTCATGGATGCTCTAGATTTAAATCTACGTGCAGTGTTCGTCTGGATGGAGCAGCGCGTAGTCAACTGTTTCAAGTCTTGCTTCCCGTTGCTCGACTGTTTAGGATGAAAAGGTTTGAGCAATGCGTAATCGAGCGGTTTCCAGTCTTGCTTCCCGTTGCTCGTCTGTTTCTGAAGCTCGTAATGCCTCAATCCCTTTGCTCGAGGGGTAGATTGACCAATCGCTTTTCGTTGGGTGGCATAATTGATTTTACAGCAAAAGAAATGTTTTTAACGACTATTACAAATTCACTTTGAAAAATGATGTGTGATTTCTATTATCTAATTTCAGTTTAGGCATGGTATAACAATGAGATTATTGCGTCAACTTAAATTCACCACGTTAAACGCCACAGTAATAAATAAAATCTTTACAAAGCAAAAGTAATTGATAATTATCAAATATAAGATGACAAACCCGCGATTGCGGCATCATTGTAACAAATCAGGTTTGCTATCAGAAAGGATTGCATTGTTAATGAATAAAAAGAAAGATGAAGTTAACAACATTTATTAAATAACAATTAGAAACATTAGACTCTCAAATTAGCATGGATTACAATATCTCAAGGTGTTGCAGTGAAACGAAGATCACTAGCACAGTTGGTATTAATGTTTAAGTAGTAATTTATAAGTTAAATTTGTGACAAACGATTATAAAGAATATTGTCTGACCTGTTTCTCAAAAGGGCGCCATACAGCTCTAGGATTAGAACTGTAAAATTTATAAAGGTGTACATGATGACCAGCGATTACAACAGCTAGCTAATCAGCCATCAAAATCTCCCGTAATGTCTGTCGTCTGGAGCAGTTGCTCGAATCCTTCCCGCTGTCCTGTCTTCGCTCCAAGGCCGCCCGTTTGGTACTGAATTCACCGGAGCTCGTCAGTCGCGCTGCTCTGCGATCAATCATAGACCGAGCGTCCCATAAAGGAAAGCGGTCTGTAGATAGAGTTGAGGAAAGAATTACCATAAATGTAGCGGGGCGAACGTGAACTGCTACAATGGGGCAAGGAAGTAGTCATAATTAACTAGAAATATCTACATACAAGCTGATGTGTACCCACGTGACGTGTATATATGATAACTCCACCATTTCGGGATTGGTTATTCTGTGTATTATAATGATTGTAGGGTCATTATGTTTTTAGGAAGATAGTCATCATTGATCCAGCGTTTATCTCAAAGTCAAAGTTTGTCAAAAGTACCATTAATTCATTAAACTTTCGGTAAAAGCTTCTGATATTCCCGTAGAATATATATTCGGTGTCTCCGCATTATCTGCAGGTTTGGCTGTCTCCCCATAATATTACAATTATAAAGGTAATGAGTGGATGTCAGGTCTTTATTAGGGTATTGTATCATCGACCCGACTTGTGTATACACATACATGACTAAATCGTTCGTCTGCTATGAATGTGACCATGGATGAGTTGCTCTAATATTAATGATTTGTGTTTACTTGATTTGAAAATCGTCCACACATGGAACCAAATAGTAAATACAAATATATTTGCTATTCAGAGAGCAATTTGATCGCTTAACAGTACAAATGTTTTTGCACTAACAGCTGGATTGTATTATTAAAATGCGTGTTACGTGCTACTTGTGAAAAAATACAAAGCAGATAAAAGAGCATGACGAACAAGTGCATAGCGCTTGTGGATGCTGACAATGCATCATCATCCAACCGAGTGAATAATTTTCATATTTGTTCCACAAATACCTCCATTCCTATAAATAGTTTAAATTTTGATGAAATATATCAATTTTATTTTTGAAAAATAGGATTCAGTAAAATTTCACCGAGCTGTATTTCTATACGTAACTTTTCTCATATCTGTTAACCCTCTTCTTGGCACGGATAGATTAAGTAATTTAAAAAAAGGCTTCAGAATCACAAACACCTCAATCCTTTCTTTGTCCTTGTTGGGGACGGAAAGCACCGTCGCAACGCGGAATAATAGGATTGGAAAGGTTCGGAATGCCGACTTACCTTTTTCTATTCTTCCACGGTTTTCAATCCTTCTTTGCGCTGGTTCACAACAAATCACAAATTTCACAATGCGCGAGCTCACGATGGCTTTGATTTTCGACACGGTCGATAAAGGGGGCTCCGTAATCAAACGATGTTGACAGGACGAATATTTTAACTCAACTAAAGTTCACTAAGTCGGCATAGGAGAGGAGAGTAGTTGGGTCGATAGGCAACAATAATTTTACAAAGGATAGAAAGGTAAGTAGCACGATGCTAGGTGCCAACAGTCCTTTTTACTGTTTCTTTGTATGTTAGATAAAGGGTCTAAACATATACATACAAATGTTCCAATAATGTCTGCATGATTGTCAAACCATGTGACTGCAGTCAATTTTTTCTTCTCATCCGTTATTTGCAAAAAGCTCCACTTCCAAGTATCTTCGGTAAAGTCAAAGTTTGTCAAAAGTACCATTAATTCAACCAAATTTACAAATTTGCACTTGCAAATAAATGTTATAATTTTTTTTTTTGTTATAATTTGACATCATCTATTTTATTTTGAATTCTACCCCACATATAAGAGTAAAATATAGATGATATAGATGAAAAAGATGAAACTATAGAATTAAAATACTCTGTCAATTGCGACTTTTTTCAAATTATTTGCTTGCTTTGTAAATTTATATTTCTTGCTGCCGCAATTCCTAAAATTTTAGGGCTGGGCTTGGTGGAGCACTCTTAGGATGGGTTGTTTCGAAGAATTTGAACAATTCATCAAATTTCAACGTTGATTTACAAGTTCTGTGAAAGATTTTTTCAAGTTCTGTTTTTATTTCAGTTTTGTCAAGCAACTAGCCTACAATGATATAATAACAGAACTTTAATAGGACTTTCACAGAACCCGAAAATGAACGTTGAAATTTGATGAATTGTTCAAATTCTCCGAAACAACCCGTCCTTAGTATCCCTTATACAGCTCTCCTCCATATAAATGTCTCGTGGAATTTAAATCTCTCTCATGACAGAGTCAATGGTCTCTTGATCACTTGGGTATATCGGCATTATCTGCACGTTCAGATTTCTTCAGTCTGTCACTGCCATCTAGCGGTGGGAAATCATCACCGCATCTCCGATTAAAAAAGAAGTAGTAAAAAGTATGGTTTGCGTTACAGTATGTTAATAATAAGTGAATGTATTTGGTTCCACAAGGAATTTAAATCTCTCCCATAATGCAAGTATCGAAAGCATTTGGCACTTCAGTCAGTGTTCTCTTTTTTTTTATTTATTTATTTTTTATTTTTTTATTTGTTTTTTTTTTTTTTTAAATGGCTTTTCACCCCAGTGGAGTGTTCTGGCCAGTGTCAAGTAGAGAGTGTGCGGAGTATTTGTATTTGTGTATGTGTAGGTTAATATTTATTTACCAAAGAATTACAAATACACAACATAAATATATAATATACAGTTCACTAAGCACACTAAATACAAATAAATAATAATAATAAAAAGATATATATATATATATTATATATTCACACATATATACATACATATATACGCACATATATACACATGCATACACACATACATACATATATACATACACGTATGAATAATTCGGTAAGTAAATTTACAAGTTGATGCCATTAACTATAATAAAATAAGAAACGATTTTATATACTCGTTTGTCAATGGAAGATAACAAAAATGCAATGTCGTAGGGGGGCAATATACCTGTATTGATCAGATCAGGTATGAAATTTTTATAATTATTATTTAAAGGGCAACTGAAAAAAATATGGTTGAGGTCCTCCTCTTCAAGACGACACTCACACATGGCAGAATTCTTAACCTGAATTCTTGTCAGGTGAACATTGTGGCAGCAATGTCCTATTCGCATACGTCAAATGGAAGAAGTTGAAAATTTGTTCAAAGAGAGCCCAGAAAACCACGGTTTTGAAGGAATCGTGGGCTGTAATTTGTAAAAATGATTACCCTTTGTTTTACTCGACTCATTCCAATGATTCTGCCATGTGGAGATCATGTTTTCTTTCAGTTTGACTAGAAGGTCGTCGGGGTTTAAGAAATTGTACAAAAACTCTCCGGTGTCGATGGCATCTTTCGCCAATAAATCTGCCTTTTCATTACCAGGGATACCGCAGTGGCTAGGAATCCAAGCCAACGCGATCTCTCTGCCAGAGATAGCTAACGTATGTAATAAAGAGCGGATTCCAATACCCAAATCATCTTCCGGGTAGTGGAAAGGGGAGGAGTTTAGTTTTTGAAGAGCACTCAGGGAATCGGAGAGAATTAAACATTTTCCAATTTGAATACTTTCAATGTATTTTAAGGATTCTAAAATTGCTATGCTTCTTGGGGCCTTGAAAATTGGGGCTTCTTTATGAAGTTTTATTTTTTTTACTAATTTGGTCTCTTGGGCAGTGGAACGCCGCTCCCACATGGTTAGATAAGGAAGATTTAGAACCATCTGTATAAATAGTTTTCCAGCCGGTCCATTTCGAGTTTAAAATATGGATAAATTTACTTGGGGCTTCGTGGTTGCCAGTAAAGCCAAGTGAAAAAATAATATTAGGTTTGCGCGAATGAATTTGAAAGGAATTTATATATAATGGAAGTCTGTCATGGGGATTTAAAATAGGTTTATAAGCATTGTAAGTATGGAGGCTTTTGACGAGAAGTGGGATTGTTTTGTTCCTCCAATATGAAAGTGATCTAACTTGAGCAGAGAGAGCAGCAATTTTGTCCATCAGTGGGTGATTAGACAGTCTGAAACATTTGAATAAGAACTTGTCTGCCAAGAACTGTCTTCTGAAATGGAGAGGAGGGTCAACAGCCTCCACCTGCAAGGCGTTAATTGGGGAAGATCGCATGGCTCCGATAATTAATCTTAGGCTTTGAGATTGGATACGGTCTAACCTTGTAAGGTTTTTTTTAGAAGTGGGCTCAATAAGGAATGACGCGTAATCCAAATGGCTTCTAACATAAGCATTATAAAACAATTTTTGCGAGCATGGATGGCTTGCCCACCAGACCCTTGACACGGCGCGCAGGGCGTTAAGGCCAGCTTGACTTTTGTTAATAATGAGATTTACGTAAGAGTTCCACGTTAGCTTAGAGTCTAGTATGACCCCCAGAAATTTTATCTGAACCTGGACGGGGAGGATTATGTTATCGATTCGAATTGAAATGCACGGGGCAACACGTTTCCTAGAGAAAACGATGACATTGCTTTTGGTTGGAGAAATTTCCAGGCCGTGATTTCTTAGAAAAATTCAAAGATTTTTCATGCTAAGGTTGATCATTTCCTCCAGAAAAGCAATAATTCGTCCCGATATGTAGATAAAAAAATCATCTGCATACTGAAGAATTTTACATGATGGGTGTATACTCTGATGCAGGTCAGAGGTGTAAATATTAAAAAGGATAGGACTAAGGACGGAACCCTGAGGCAAACCCTTGTTTACCGTTCTCAACAGAGAAGGGGAATTCAGAACCTGGATTTGAATTTTTCTGGTAAGAAGAAGGTTGATTATGAAACTGGCAAGCTTACGGGGGATGCCGATTTGTAATAATTTTCTCTGTAGAACGTTTAATAAAACATTGTCAAAAGCTCCGGTAATATCTACGCAGACACCGACAAGAATATTTTTTTCAGCTAGGACCATCTGTATATCAGAAGTGAGAATTGAAATGCTTTCAGTTGTACTTTTTGATTTTCGAAATCCAAACTGTGAGCTGGGAAGAATTTTCTCACTTTCAACATACCAGTCTAGTCGTCTTTTTATCAAATGTTCTGCAATTTTAACTAAAGAAGAAGAAAGAGCAATGGGTCTGTACGAAAGACCAGAACTGGGGTCCTTTTGGGGTTTCAGAATAGGGATAATTAATTGGGTTTTCCAGGAGGTTGGAATTTTACCTGTGTCAAACATCAAATTTAAAAGTGTAAGAAAATAATTATGTATAGCAACATCACAGTTTTTAATGAGACTATACGGAATACCGTCTTCGCCAGGAGCTGAGTCTCTAAGGTCGTTTAAAACCTCTCTTAGTTCAAATATATTGAAGTGTGAGTCTATCCACCCCTGCGTACGAAACGAGTATGTGAATTCCGTTTCATTCCAGTTACTCGCAGTGAGAGGAGCTAATTTATCGGCAAATTCCTTCACCCACTCTGAAGAGAGTGGATGATCTACGGGTGGGACGTAAGAACCTCTGAATCGGCGGATTGAATTCCAAACAGCTGAGAGTGGGGTATCGGGAGATAAGGAAGAACAAAAGTTTTTCCATCCTTGCCTTTTTTTATTTTTGAGCAATCGCTTGGTCTCAGCTTCAATCTTTTTGAAGTTCAGGAAATTATCAAGGGTCATGTTCAAAGAATATATTTTAGCATACCTCTTCCTGGAATCTATTGCGTCTGCACATTCATTATCCCACCACGGGGCTGGGGGAGGTTTTCCTTTATTGCCAGGTAATTTGATAGGAATGCATGTCTCTGCAGCCGCGATGATTGATGAAACTAGCAACTCGTAACATTCCGTGACATTATCTTTAGTCGGAGAGGGCAGACTAAGCATGGAGAGCTTTATGAGCTTTGAAAAATCAGTCCAGTTGGCCTTCGAGGTTACAAATCTCGGTTTACGATTACGAAACGTGAAAGCCTTGTTGGAGGATTCTATGAGGATTGGATAGTGATCACTCCCGTGCGGGTCCTCCAGAACTTTCCAGAACAAGGATCCGGCTATGTTTGAGTTGCAAATGGTAAGGTCGACCACGCTGGGTCGTTGACCTGGTACCTGAACACGGGTAGGGGAACCGTCATTCATAATGCAAAGATCAAGATCGTCAAGAAGGTCAACAATGTCTCTGCCCAATCTGTGGCAAGACACAGAGCCCCATAATCCGTGGTGAGCATTAAAGTCACCCAGAACAAGGAAAGGTGGTTCTATCTTAGAAAGCATTGCTTGAAGAATTGATTTAGAGGGTGTATTAGAAGGGGATATATACAGGGAAAGGATTGTAGTGCCAAAAACCTTAGCGGCCGTCACCTGAAAAGGGCAACCGGCTGGCTTAACATCTACTGGGGAAAAGGGTAAGGATGTTTTAATGGGAAGAGCGGAGCCACCCTTTCCATCTTGGCGGTCGTCACGAAGACAGTGGAATCCTCCAACTCTGAAATGAGAGTCCGGTTCAAGCCACGTCTCAGAGACGGCAGCCACTGCAATGGAGAGTGAGTTTAATGTGTGTAACATGTCTACTGATTTGTTTCGGAGACCATTTCTAGAGGTATTTATAATCTGTACAATCTGTTTGGCAACGTGGGACGGTATTTGTATATTGTTTTTATTTAAAGTCTGAAGGATGTGTAAAAATGACGTGATAAGTGTGGAATTAAGATCGTTAATGTTATGTGGGTCTGCGTTGATAGGTGACTTGGGTATTGTTCTATCAGAGTTGGGAGGGAGTTGTCCATTGGGGAACCATAACAAGGATTCGTGACTAGTGGCATTCTTTTTTGGGAGAACTCGGGGTTTACTGAACTTTAAAACTGTTTTCTTCGTTGATGAGGAAGAAGATTAATGAGGGGAGGAAATATTTTTGGATGCAGTTTCAGCATAAGAAATGACAGCCTTATTGAACATTTTGGATGCTTCCGCATACGAAATGTTCTTTACAGCCATTGTATGTTTGATGTTGCGTTGCCTTGACATTTCAGGGCAAATTTTGCTGGTCGACAAGTGGTTTCCTGAGCAGTTTAAGCACTTATAATTTTCCTCCGTTGAATTACAGCTATCGCCACTATGAGACGAAGTGCACTTATAGCATCGAGGTTCTGATCTGCAGAAGGTCTTCGTATGTCCAAACCTACAGCACTTGTAGCACTGCACAGTTGGAAACACGTAGAGATCCACTGGTAGGGATACGTGGAACATGGTGACATTTTGAGGGAGATCTTTGGAGTTGAATGTGAGGACAACAGACTGAGAGGGTCTCCATTCTATGGCGTTTCCAGTGTTAAAACGATAATTTAGTCTGCGAACTTTAATGACCTTTCCGTAACCCTGGGGAACCTTAATGTTCTCCAAGATGTCCTCTGTCGTCCAGTGTGGAGGAATCCCCTTAGTGACTCCAAGTTTAGTAACCTGGTAAGAAGGAATGAATACTTTATAGGAGTTTTCCTTGGCAACCGCGGATTTAACAAAATTATTGGCTTCAGCCGCTGTCTTAAACTCGACGGAAAGACGGTTACGACCAACCGACTTAACTCCATTCCAGACAGGACTGATTTTTGTGGAGAAAGTGACCAAAGTCAATGTCATACAATGTTGTTGGACCTCCTTCCTTTGAAATTTTAGTGACATGTGTAATGTATGGTGGCCTGTCTAAATTGTTGTAAATTCGTGAGGGTGTAGGGGCTGGTGTCGGTATGGGGACAGGAGTAGTTGGACTAACAGTTGGCGTTGTGATCGACGAGTTGAGTGGCTGGATAGATGGGGTCTGCTGATTGGACGGAAGAATACCATTGTCTACAAAGCTTTTATTTTTATCAAGGGTAGGAATTTTGTGGGGTACTTTTTCGGAATCTGTACTGGAATTTCGCACAAGCTTTAAATTTTTCCTTTTTTTTTATACGTTACTGTGATGAAGTTTGAGGGTTCTGGAATATCGGTGGTAACCGTTTCCATTGAGCCCACCGAGGAGTCTGAAAAAGAGCCATCGTTGATTTCGTCCGGGGGATCAGGAGGTTTAGCCCGTTCCATCTCTATACTAATATTTTTAACCTACCTACATCAAGTATTTAACGAGACTTACCGACAAACAGATAAAAACAACACAATATTTAACGATTAACACAAATATAGTTACACAAACTAAATTACAAAGGAATAAATTACTAAATGGGTTAAAATAACTAATATGTTTGATTTGGTTTGATTTATGTGGTGATGAGACACTCCGACCCAATCTAACCAAAGCTTCTCTCAGTGTTCTCTTGATAAGGTGGGTATATCGGCATAAACTACAGGTTCAGATTTCTCCAGTCTGTCACGAGGAAGTTAAATATCTAATATAAAAATTACACTTGAAATGTCACACGTTGTTCATTTTTACGTGTTTAAAAAAATAATTATATTTTTTATAAATTTTAATGGGTCTTCTCTGGACTATTTTCAGTGGGACTAAGTTGGTTTAATATGCTGCCCCCACCCTTTTATTCAAGATTGTGTATTTGATTGGCGAATGCACAGTAAACCTTCTGTAGCATTGGATTTTGAAGAATATTTCTTAGTTTGAGGAAAATGCAATAATGTTGACCCATTCTTTTAATAGTTTGTGCAGTATGTTCTGTCCATGTAATGTGTTGATCTATTATTATACCTAAATATCTCTATATTTTTAATAATTCGTTTTAGTCAGTGTTGAGCATTTTGGTGAGTTGCAGTCATCAGAAAAATTTTTACAAGAGTAGTTTTCGAATTTATTATTGAAAGGTTTTTGTCCGTTAATGTAAATGTCATATGGTAAGTTTTGTCCTAGTTTAAGGATAGATAATTGTTATCAACCATTGTTTCAACTTTTTTTATTTCTCAAGACTGTGTCGTGGGCGAAAGATGTAATTTTTTTTTTAAATTTTCGGTATTGAAAACATTTCATTTACCTATATGATAAACAATATTGGACCTAATACTGTTCCTTGAGGGATTCCAATTTCTGAATATGTGGGTTGCATTTTTAGTGACATTTAATAGCTGAATGCGCTGTTAATGTTATTCAAGGCATTGTTTACATGCTGCCTATTTTTATGGCATTCATTCTGAGGTTCCCATATTATAAGGCTAATATTTTATCAAATATACACTGTTAATACACAGCGATTGTTACTAAATAAACCAAATACGCAAATACAAATAGCCAAGATAAGTGCGACCATTAAATTTTAGGACCGGGCTTGGTACGGCACTTTGAGTACGCCTGATTAAGTTTTATTCAATAATTGATTGCAGACTGTTGTCTTTCAATTCGTTTTTGCCTCCTTGAGTTCGATTGAATCTCTCCCATATTTCAACAATAAATCAATACGTATATATTCTATGACAAACGTTATCATCCTTGGAGACTTCATTTGGTCATTTACAGAAGTGCGTAATTTGAACAGCCCTCAGGCCTTATTTGAGGATCTGAACAGTAACTATTAACTCCCCATATACTACTCAATATTATTATTGACATTTTTAGTAGATGGATTTAGTTCTGAATCCGTAAATACTCATTTTCATCGCCTCCTGTAAAGCTTTAATTTTGTGGCTTCAAGGGTTTTACCTAATTACAGTCATTGTATTTTCGGGTTTTCCCACACCTCTTCACTTGGACTTTATTGTGATATCGTCGCTCTAGTTCGTTTTTATCCAACAGACCAAAACGTAAATCGGGAGAAATACCGCTTCAAAGTTTTTTTTACGAAAAACGCATATACAATGAAATTAGCTCAATTCTAATCTTACTAAAATGATTTAAAGTGATGGAAATTATTATTTTAAAGCAAAATTCGTTCCAAATGTTTAAAATTACGCAGAAATCACTTTTTAATTTGGATGTAGGACAAAATGTTGGACAAACATGCTCGGAATGTTGTTTAATTTTGGTGGACTTACGACAAACTGCGTCTTGAAAACACCTCACAATATTTTTTTTCACTTGTATCGTATAAATAAATGCTTTCTAAGAAAGCTGCATACTTTACTCAACTTCGCCCAAAATGGTCTGTTGGACAAAAACGAACTAGAGTGATGATATATCTATCTATTGATGGATATGATGTATTTGGTTCTACAAGGAATTTAAATCTCTCCCATAATGTAAGTATCCAAAGCATTAGGCACAGAGTCAGTGGTCTCTTGATAAGGTGCGTATATCGGCATTATCTGCAGGTTCCTATATACCTCTGTTATACTGTGCATTCTATTAGAATGCAGTTACACTGCCATCTAGCGGTAGGAAATTATCACCTCATCTCCGATTCAATTAAAATAAAAATGCTACACGAATGAGGTGAAATGGGAGAACTCACAATGGGCCCACTGCCCGAGTGCTTATGCGAACTATCCGTATACCGTCACAGCTTTATCAAATAAATAATCATTTTCAGTAAGAATGGATTCGCTTGCTTTTAGACCATAGGAACTTCGTCTCACGGTGTCTAATTCATTGGCTAATAATTATGTCCCTTTAAATACTTTAATACTTCTTTACCTATTTTTTTTACCCCTAATAAACAATATAAATATGGTGTTTGTTATATTAATCCTCTTTCCAACTGTATTTTCTACTAGTATTAAACTACAGACTAGTGGTAAACAACATACACATTTTTTTACTGTGAAAATTCCGACTAAATGGAACAACATAATACGAGGGTTGGGTGAAAAGTTTCCGGCCTGACGAAGAAAACACCGTTTTTTTGGTTTTATTTCACAACATAGTCTCCAAGAAGAATATAATAAAGACAATATTAGCGATTTCTAAACGAAAATAAGGTTTAAAGCTCCAAAAATCATAAGGGTTCATGGTTTCATAATAATTTTTATTCTTTATCAGTTTTGTAGTTATCAGTCTTACATATTAAATTTAAATCAGGAACATAGTACCATAGAATTATGAATAAATAAAATAACAAAATGTAGAAAATGACATATCACCCCATCATGCCCGATAGGTCGGGTAAGATGGGGTGGCCCTAATGGGCAAGATGGCGTACAGCCATTCTATTGATTATTTAGAAGTAAAGAACTCGCAAATTAATGTTGCTTCGGCATCATCATCGTCCACCCCTGCGCAGCCACAATGTGACCACTTACCACAAGAAGAACAAGCAATCCAACCTTCCTTGAAGTCTAAGTATAGCCCTGTACAATATAGGCATGGGGTGTTTTCGGTTTCAACATCACTCTCTTCAGAAGACGATTGCCTAATATGTTTCTTTGGATTAGATTTCTTTGTGGCTTTAGTCTTAAGTAGTTTTTGTATCTTTTCCTTTTTCTTTTTTTCCTCCTTTTTTCTCTGTCTGATTTCCTTATTTTGTTTTTTTAACTCTTCTGTGTCACATTTTTTTTTAATCAATTCTTCTAACTCCAGTTTATAGGGTGAAGAGGTTATGATAGCAGTTTTACCGCGTCTTTTTGTCACTCTTAAAGTCTTCCTGGTCACTGGAAGAGGCATTAGTTGCTTTGGGCTGACCAAGGTGAAGTTGCTTTTGTCTTGCACTGGATTAGGTCAATGAGAACATCCTGGAGAAGGGCTCAAATTTGAATCCGTGGTAACTTCAGTTGTCACAACTGTAGAGGTAGCAGGAGATGGAACAACAACTGCAGTGTTCGTTGATGTTGTTGTAGTAGGCACTGCCACAGTATCTACAGTTATTAATGTCACTTGTTGATCTTGATTTATATTAGAAGAAAGATCTCCAACAAAAGGAATTTCTGTGGTCAAAGAGGCAACAAAATCGCTTTCTGAAAAAAACACTGGGATAGTTGTCAAATACCAGTGGTTTTAAATCCGTTTACAGCGGTTGACATTGTAGCTGCTTGAACAAAAGCTTTACCAAATAGTTCAGCTACTTGTTGCACGGTGACTACCATCCCTGGATTGGTCCGAAGCCATGTTGAAACAGCTTGGTCGTAAAAGATGCTCAATGGTCTTATAAAAACTACATCAGCGGGTTGAAGCCGATGAGTGGTGTGCGGAGGAAAACATAAAATTTTAACCCCGTTTGCTCGAGCTTCATTAATTAAATCTATGTTTTGAGTATGTGTACTGTGTCCGTCCAATAGCAATAATACTGGCCGATCTACTGATGCACCACTAAATACAACAAACTGCTTAAACCACTCTAGAAACCGCTCGGCTGTCATCCAACCGGAATCTGTACATACACCCCAAGCTCCTGGTGCAGCATTCAACATCAACTCAGGATTCATCCTTTTTCGTGGGAACACCATCATCGGTGGCATATAATGCCCGTTGGCACTGAAGCATATTTCAACTGTGATAGTTGTTCCTCGTTCAGCAGACACTATTGCATATTATATTATCAGGTGAAGTATTCCCTTATGTTGGAGAGAGTACAGAAGAAATTTCTGAGATTCCTCTACCTGAGGAAGTATGGCTACTACCCGTGGCTCTATCCTACTGACTTTCTCTTGGGCATGCTCGGTATGAACCATCTACGGGTCAGAAGAGATGTGCATATTGTATCACACTTCTTCAAACTGATTCGTGGATGGTTTGAAAATCCGACTATCATGGAGAGTATTAGTCTCTATGTTCCTGATGGTTATCTCCGTCACCGACAGCATAGACTGTTTTATCTCCCGGCCTGCAGGACCAACTTGCCAATGGTCATGCCGGTGGGGAGAGCAGTCTTGCTGTTGAACAGAATTAATTCGGATATCGACATATTTAGCATCGGTGAAGCTGCCTTTAAAAGGCAAGCTCTATTGATGCTGGTATAGTTTATACACCGCTAACTATTATGTAATACCATTTTACAAATGTACTTAAAAACGAAATAAAATGTAATTTTGTAATGTTTTTAAAGGAATAAACAAATTGAATTGAAAATTGAAAAATTGCACCTATTTGTTTTCGGCCTTTTCTAGCTAATATTTTTGATCTTGATTTAGGTACTATAGATACGCCGGTTTCGTCACAATTATATATTCGGTCTGGAGTCAGGCTATGCTTGTCGAAAACATTCGCTAAAAAATTTAAAAAAGTAGTTACAACTACCCTGTTAAAACCAGCAGCTCTGGCGGCCGAAGTATTTTCCGGTTTCCTGATAGATAACTCAGGGTGTCTTTTCAAAAAAATTTTCAGCCAGTCCTTACCAGCTTCAGCCTTCTCAGAATTAAATGGACTAGTTTTATTGTTTCGTACAGAAAGTTGATAAATCAATTGCTTCAAATCTTTTGTTGTAAGGCCAAAAAACCTGCTTTCCATGTCTAGTAAATAATCCACCAGCTCATCCTCTTCTTTTTGCGAAAATACTGGTAATATGGGTCCCAAAGGTACCTTTACATTTTCTATTCTATTCTCGTTTTCACGAGCCTTTTTTACTTTTCGTTCCAATGTGGTTTGTGGGACTGAGAAGGATTTTGCAGCCAACATATATCCCATTTCTCCCTTCAAAACAACTTCTATCGCCTTTTTCATTGCTTCCTCTGACCATTTTCCTCTATCTGACTTTCTTTTATAATTATAAACCATCCTAAAACAATATATAAAAAAATATGTAAATAATCAAAATCATGTCGGGCAAGATGGGGTATATGATACCCCGTCTTTGTCGGGCAAGATGGGGTATATGATACCCCGTCTTTGTCGGGCAAGATGGGGTATATGATACCCCGTCTTTGTCAAGATGGGGTATATGATACCCCGTCTTGCCCGTTGATCCGTTTTAAAATAAATAACCTAACAAACAAATAATATTTGATAACAAAACAAATTATTACCTGTTACTGCAGTGTTCTGTCGATAGGATTTACCAAGATGCCGCTTGAAATTAACCAAATATAAGTTTCATGCACTGCCAAACGTATTTATAAGAAATTTTAATGCCAACAAACGAAATCTAATTTTTGACGATAGCTAAAACAACTGACTTTCCACCGTGTTACTACTCGTGTGACTGAGAACTGTCATGGCGGGCGGTAGCGTGATGGCAGAGCGAACGTGATTGGTCAATTCAAATCACTTGATAGGCCTGATGCCCTGTCTTGCCCGGTGTTCCCCTACATCTTCTCTTCTGGTTTCTTTACCAAACTTTTACACTAAAATGATTGCCAAAAATATTTTTATTTCGTCGATTGTTGTTGGATGCCACGAACTTACAAGGCTTGTCGAAGAATGTGGAGTAAAACTGCTAAATTGCTCAGCAAATATATTTGTTGGATCCACCAACAGTTGGGTCAGTTCTTGATCAAGAAAGTAGTTGAAGAATTCATATTCATCTTTACAATTATTTAGTGCTTCAGGATTCATATTCATGTAAATTCAAATGGTGGTTGCAAAACTTGCCTTCAGAATTTATATCCACCCACTCCTGAGCACTTGTAGGAACGTCTTTTTTATTTTTTTAATTTTTTTATTGTGTTTATTTCTTGCTAGAGCAATCCCGATGAGTTACAGAACTCATTTTAGGACAGGAGGAACTTACAATTCATATGTAGGAGGTAGTAGGTACACTTTTACAACGGTATTTTGATATCAAATATAAGTTTCACATTCAATACAGCATAAAAATTAAAAATTAAAATAATGACACGTTAAGTAGAACAAACAACAATAGAAAACAAGTACAGAAAGAAAAAAAAAAAAAAACATGGATAAGATACAACAAGAAATGACAACACAGTTACATATTTTCATTTTTAAATGTAGTTAAAAAATATTCTTTTAAAGCATTGCTTTGCAATTTTTTATTATGGTGGATGTGTTTGTACATATCTGGAAGCGAATTATATAGTGTATAGGCAATATAGTTCAGTGATTTTAATCCATATTTTGTAGTGTGTGTTAGAGGAATGCAGATTTTATTGTTATTTCGAGTATTGTGGTTGTGGATGTCTTGATTGTAAAGTGGCTTGATGTTGGTGTGAGTTGATTTTTGGGTAATTTGTAGGATGGTGCTTGTGATTTCATATTCAGGAAGGATTGTAATTGGAAGGATACCGGAAACTGAATAGATGTCCCTAACATGAGTGTCCCATGGAAGTTCAAACACATTTCTGAGAGCTCGGTTTTGAACCACCTGCAGGTCAGCTATCAATTTCTTTGAGGCAAAACCTCAGATACAGCAGAGATAGGAAAGGTGTGAATGTACCATGGCATAGTATATTGAAGTTAGTAAAGGAATGGGTAGTAATCCTTGAAGCCTATATAGTACACCAGTTATAGGGGTAATTTTCTCTTTTATATGATTTATATGGAGATCCACGAGAGTTGGGAATCTACGATCAGACCCAAATATTTTGTGTTCATTTTCTTTTCGAGGCAGTTGTCTCCAATTTTAATATCAAGGCTGAAATTTTTCTTGTTACCGAAAAGTATATAATGGGTTTTTTTTACGTTAAGAGTTAGTTTGTTTATTTTCAACCAGTTTGTGAGATGGGAAATATCAGCATTCATCTCCGTTTCAAGCTCCGCTAGGTTCAGTTTATTGTAAAAAATTACCGTATCGTCAACATAAAGTTGTATAGTTCCTTTAATACCCCACTTTGTTATGTCATTCACGTAGATTAGGAATAGCAACGGTCCAAGAATTGATCCCTGTGGTACTCCACATGTTATTTTACCTAATTCACTCATTTCTCCTCCAAATTCTACTGCCGAAAAGCGATTTGATAAATAAGATCGGAGAAGCTCCAGAGGTGTACCAACAATACCCAAATGCTTCAGTTTTTCGATCAATACGTTATGATCCACCGTGTCAAACGCCTTCTTTAGATCAATAAATATTGCCGCCGTAAAATCACCGTCATCTATATGTTTCTGCAGATTTGATATAAAATCGAAGGCTGCACATTTAGTGTTAGATCGTCGTCTGAAACCATATTGTTTTGACGTGAGAATTTTGTTGTGTTCGAGATATTTCAATAGTCTTTCTTTAATGACACATTCAAAAATTTTAGAGATAGCTGGAAGTATAGAGATTGGACGATAATTTTGGACATTTTTTTTACATTCATCTTTATGTACAGGAATAATGTTTGCAATTTTTAGTTTATCTGGAAATATACCCTTTGATAGAGAGAGATTTATTAAGTAAACAAGGTCATCCACCAGTTCACCCTTGCAGTTTTTGAGAAGGAGAGAGGTTACACCATCGGAACCAGCTGCTGCTTTAGACTTAAGGTTAGATATGATCCGTAAGATTTCCTTTTTATTTGTCCTGATCATGTTAAAAGATTGTTTTGCTTGAGGTTCCGTGTAGATCGTATTTACATCAGTTTTTGAGGTTTTTATGACTGATGCTAAACTTTCCCCAACTGAGAGAAAAAATGTGTTAAATGCAGTTGCAATCTCTTTTGGTCCCTTTACTTCTTTGTCATTTATGACTAGAGATTTACAAGCTATTGTTGGGTTTCGCGAGCTATTTGATAGAATGGAATTGATTGTTTTCCATGTTCGTTGTGGCTTATTAATGTTTTCATTAATCAATTTCGTATAATATTTAGATTTAATGTATCTTCTATAGTTGGTGACAGTATTACGAGCTTTATTTTTTTCTATTGTCAAAGGAATACTTTCTTGATTTTGTTTCCAAAGTTTAAATATACTATTTCGTTTTTTAATAAGTGTGTTCAGCATCAAACCATGGAGTATTGTTAAGTCTTTTGTCCCCTGTATTTGTTTTTACTTTTGTTTTGCTTGAATTTATAGCATTCTGGAGATAGTTAGCGAAATTATTATAATTTTTGTTTACATCATCAGACGAATGATCAAATTTACAAGTTTTAAGTGAAGTATTTAATTTTTGATAATTTATTTTGTAAGCATTTGTGAGGTTTATTGCGGATCTGTTATTGGGAAGGTTTTTCAAGGAATTTTCATTATCCAATATAAGTATATTGTGGTCACTAAGGGGATCATCAAAGTTTGAAATTGTGCCGGAAACATTTGTCCTATTTGTTTTGATGTGATCTATCAACGAGCTGGTGTTATTAGTTACCCTTGTGGGAAACATTGTGTTACATAAATAAAAGTTATATGATTTCAAGGTGTGAATATATCTTCGTGTAGCATCAGTGTCTTTTGAGATATCGATATTGAAATCTCCAAAAAGTAATGTGTCTTGTTTGTTATTGTTTAATATTATTTCGAAAGATTCAAAGAAATCTGTTATATTTGAGTTCGGCCTACGGTAAAAAACATACAAATTTAGAGGTTTAATACTTTTTGACGTGACTGTAATTCCTAGAAAGGTATTTTCGCTGCAGCATTTTTCAATCTTCTTACTGTTGAGTGTATTATGCATGTAGATGGCGACCCCTCCTCCTCGGTCCATCTCGCGGGAAGCAAAGATTCCAGAATAGTCAGCAATATTGAAAAAAGTTTCCTCTCCTTTACGTAGCCAGGTTTCCGTAATCACGAGAATATGTACTGTTTGTGTAATGTTTTTGAGGGTTTCTTCGATTTCGTCTATTTTGTTTCTGATGCTTCTAGCGTTCATGTACATAATACGCGTACAGGAATTTATAGTAGTGTATTCTTGTATACTGAAACATTTTTTTTCCTTTATGTTGCCTTTAACAGTGGCCCACGTAGTCTACCCTTTCTCTGAAGCGCTCATCCATTAGCTTCCAGAGTGGGCACTCTGGATTTGTTGCCCGGTGGTTTCTCGTACCTCCACTGCAATTTGAACATGTTGGTTCTTTCGCCTTGTTGGGACATATGTCATATTTATGACATTCGCCACAGTGAAAACAAGTTAGCTTCTCTGTACAGAAGCGTTGGGTGTGACCAAAACCTAGGCACTGATAGCATTGCATCAGCGGTGATTGGTCTTCGACCACAAACCGTTGGTATCCGACGTTTATTCGTCCAGCGTTTACCAAGGATTTCCAGTTTGTAGGGGACGCTTCTAGGACAACGTTACACAGAAGTTTGTTTCTATGGTTTTTTTTATATTTGATTCTTAAATTTTGTGTGAAATCTATTTCACACCCTTTATTTTGATTTTGAAGTGACTTGAGTAAGTCTTCGTCGGAGGCACCTTTTATCAGTCCTTTTATTATAATAAGCGGATCGAGTTGCTTTCCGTCCGTCACTGTTATCTGTCCATGGAGTCCTTTGCTCAACTCCGCTTTGAAATCATTTTTATCTTGTAGTGAGGCCATCCCGGGTCATCTGAGCTAATTACTACAGCGTGACTCTGTTGCGTAGTTCTCGGCCTGGCTGTGACATTCGCGTACGTAATATTGTTGTTCAGTTTAGCCTTAATTTCGTTAATGTTAGTGGAGAGCGATTTGATGGATTCGAAAACCATTTCCAATGGTTTCGGTGAAGAAGTACATACTTGCACCGTAGCCTCCAGGTGATCCATAATGCCACTGACATAGTTCATGAGGGATGTCCGCTTTTCTTTGCTTAAAATATTGATGGTTAGCAAATTCTTTATTTTTTCTTGGAGAGCCCGAGCCTCATTTAAACGGTCGGTCGCAGACGGCAACAAAACAGCGGATTCATTCGTTTCTGCTTTATCGAGAGTCATACTTATATTGACAGATATTTTTTTTTAAACTTTAGAACGGAGTTTTGCATGTTACGCCTATTTAACGTCAAACTGATTATCACAAAATGTCAAGTTTGTTATTTGCAAGTTCTGCACCTGAAATTTAGTTTACCGCAAAAAGCTTATCACTTTCACTTTGCAGTGCGCCTGCGCGAACTTTTGTAGATGTTTGTGACAGTTTGGGTTGATTAGATTAGGTTATGTAGGATAAATTATTTAGGATACGGACAGGTTATTTCCACGGAATTGTTTTGTCGTACTTATTTTTCGATGGATACAAAGAAGAGCGGAAATGAAGAAATAATGCACTGTGTAATTCCTGTAGGTTTCTGTCACAATAAAAACACTAATTGAGATAGTCACTAGAAGTTATCCAGAAAACGACAGAAAATCATCACAGTTTAGCAGTTCAGTTGGCTTATGCTACCAAGAAGGTGGAATAATCCTTTACAACAGACTTCACTATTTATTACGCGCAGAAAACTATAAAAAAAAAGGATTTTTGCGGGAGCAAAACTGACAGCTGTCACTTCTCCATAGAAAAAGTCTTCTACTTCTCTTTCATGTTCATCTTGTGAAGTAGAAAAATCCTCACTTATAGTGGTCTCACTTCCTTCCGGAGGTGCTAATATTTTCATATTCACTCTCACTTGACATATTGGAACACAATAAAAATCAGTTTTTGAATAAACAAAAAGTACATAAACGATATAAATAAGTCTCTAATAAATGGACATACATTCACATAAAGTTCGCTAAATCCGTCATCGTCGTCCGTCAGCTTACTATTGATGATATGGCCCAGATACTTCGTAGCCCCCTTATCGTTGGCTTCATCAACACCATGTTAAATTAGCACAATAACTGTTTGTTTAAGTATATAACACTGCATTTACATTTTACTCTGCAAACACTTACGTATTCATATATTGTGAAATCTTCAGATTTTATTGCATGACTCATTCACCTCTAATTGTGTAGCGGTGGGAAATCATCTCCTAATATTTGGACGAGGGGTTCCCAAACTTATCTATTTTACGCCTCCTTTCTGTAATTTGGTTTTGCCTCAATGACATGAGGTCGGATAAGTTGCTCTTAAATGATTTGATAAAGTTGATTTTGAAAATCGAACACAAAATACTCTGTCAATTGCACTTTTTAAAATTATTATTATTTTTTTTTAAGCATTCGCCAAAATGTCAAAGCAGTTTGCCAGCATGTCAATTTAACAATATTAATATATTACTAAAGCATACATATAATAAGAAATCACAATATTTAAAATAGATACAGAAGAATAACTACAAAACAGAGACATATATAAAAAAGATACAATAGAATAACTTTTAACTTACTACAATACAAAATAATAAAATACAAAGACAGTCAGTTGTAACACAGGCAAATTATATATAAATATATATTCATATGCATAAGATTATAAAGATTATAAATACAGTAGAACCCCGTTAATTCGAACCCCGATAATTCGAAAAAACGCGTAATTCGAAATTTTCGCCAAAAATATTTCCGCAGAAAAATTTTTTCATACAAAATTTTTTTTAATTCGAAATTCGTTAATTCGTAATTCGAAATTTATTTTTGTCCGCGCACGAAAATTTGTTCGTGTAATTCGAAAAAAATTGATTTTTTCGAAAATAAATCATAATATTTCGTAAATGTGAATCTAAAAGTCAGCCGTGGCGGTAAAACGCCGAAAAATGTATTTTTACGTGGTTATACATCGTCCTAATTAGTATTATTATTTTGTAAATCTGAATCGATTTACACTGGAATGTCGTACTTTTTCAAATTTATTTCGAATATCCGAGTTTGAAGGGCCGAGAAAATAAGTTTTACGCGGATATATGTCGTAGTTTTACAAGTTTACACCAAATATCTGAATTTAAAGGGTCGGCCGCGACGAAACTCGGCCGCGAAATTTCGATTTACGCGTAAATGTATCGTATATTTACGAATTTATTTCGAATATTTGAATTTGAACGGAAATCGGCCGCGCATTCTCGATTTACACTGAAATATATCGTATTTTTGCGAATTTATTTCGAATATCTGAATTTAAAGAGCCGGCGGCGACGGAAATCGGCCGCGAAATCTCGATTTACGCGTAAATATATCGTATTTTTACGAATTTATTTCGAATATCTGAATTTTAAAGGGCCCGCCGTGACGGAAATCAGACGCGAAATTTCAATTTACGCGGAAATATATCGTATTTTTACTAACTTTACTTCGAATATCCAAGTTAAAAAATACGGCGCGACGGAAATCGGCCGAAAAATTTCGATTCACGCCGAAATATTACTAATTTTTACGAATTTACTTCAAATATCTGAATTTAAAAGGCCGGCCGCGAAGAAAAACTGCCGATAAAATTCGATTTACGCGGAAATATATCATATTTTTACGAATTTACATCAAATATCTGAATTTAAAGGGTCGGCCGCGACGGAAATCGGCGGCGCATTCTCGATTTACACGGAAATATACGTATTTTTGCGAATTTATTTCGAATACCTGAATTTAAAGAGCCGGCGGCGACGGAATACGGCCGCGAATTCTCGTTTTACGCGGAAATATATCGTATTTTTACGAATTTAAATTCAGATATTTGAAATAAAGGGCCGGCCGCGACGGAAAATTACCGCGAAATCTCGATTTACGCGGAAATATATCGTATTTTTACGAATATCTCAATTTAAAGGGTAGGCCGCGACCGAAATCGGCAGCAAATTCTCGATTTACGCGTAAATATATAGAATTTTTACGAATTTATTGCGAATATCTGAATTTAAAGGGCCCGCCGCTACGGTAATCGGCTGCGAAAATAAAGAAATAATTGGTATTAATACGAATTTACAACTAAAATACCACCCGGATTTGAAGAAAATCGATTTTCGGCGTATTTTTTTTTTCATAAAATTTCGAATTACGTGGGAATTCGTTAATTCGAAATTTGATTTTTGATGTCCCGTGGATTTCGAATTAACGAGGTTCTACTGTATAGTATAAAAAAGCTTGATCTATTGACATATAATAATTTTATATCTCTTTGTGCATAAATACGTTTGTTTACCAAAAGCTTAGTCATGGAGTTTTGAATTGATTGGATGTAACCTATATTTGTCTTGCAGGAGTTTCCCCAGGACGTTATTCCGTATCTGATTGCAGATTCCGCTAGTGACAAATATATTTTTAACGTACTTATTAGGCATGACATAAGTAGGCGTTTGCAGATGTTGCTAACGTGTGTATCCCATTTCATATGTGCATCTACAGTTATCCCCAAACATACATACGTTTGTACCAGTTCAATGGTTCCACATTTACAGGACTGTGAAGAATTGTGTATACACTCAAATGTATGCGACTTTATTATAGGCGTGATGGTGTATTTGTCATGTGGAGATCGTATATGCATCAATTTAGTCTTTTTGGAATTTATTATTAGGCCGGTATCATGTGACCATTTCTGTAAAGAAAAGAAATCATGCTGCATGAGTTTTATTGCAATAGATAATTCTTCATGCGAAATGAATAGCGCCGTATCATCAGCATAAACGTAATGCTTAACAAAGGTGAAAATTTTATTCATGAGTGAAACAAATGTTAAGTATAATGTTGTCCCGAAAATTGACCCCTTTAGGACTCCTGTCATTAGTATCAAATGCTTTGGAGTTGTCTATGAATAATACAAGAAAATGTTTTTTATCATTGAGTTCTTGATTTATGTAATTTGAAAAGTCCTGTAGTAAAATTTCTGTGCTTTTATTTTTTTGAAATCCGTATTGGTTGCTATCAATAATGGAAAAACTTTCTAGGTTTTTTTATTAAATTTACGGAAATATATTTTAGTAGAATTTTTTCAATGGCTCGCAGTATACTGATTGGTCTATAATTCTCCATTTCAGTGTGCTTTCCCCCTTTGTATATTGGCCTAATAATGCTACATTTAAGCTCATTCGGTATAACTGCTTGAGATAAGATTTTATTAATTAAATGAGTAATTACCGGACATAGAATAGTTATATGTTTTTTAATGTCAAACATTATAATATTATCAATCCCTGGCGACTTGGAATTATTTAGTTGACTGATGATCCTGCGTATGTCTTCACAGGTCGCTCTGGACAGGTACATGCTATGCGGCAAATCAACGGGAGCTATGTTAGACGCTTTGTAGTCACATTTGTGTAACATCGAGCTGATACTATTGGTAAACTGCTCAGCGAATCTATTTACAATGATTTCCTCTGTTTGCCCTCTATTATTTAACATATACTTTGAAATAATTTCATCGCAGTTTGTTTTTGTTTTACGTCCCAATAATTTATTAATTTGTTCCCAAGTTTTTTTTGAATTGCTGAAATAGTTTTTAAATGTTTCATTAAAATACGTATTTTTACTTTTTATGATTAATTTGGAAACAGTATTTCGGGTTGATTTGTAATGTTTTTCGTAGGTTTTATTAGTAGGTGACTTTTCCATCTTCTGTACAAGGAGTCTCTTATTTCTAAAATATCATCCGTTATCCATAATTTTATTGCATGTGGTCTTTTTTTGGGTTTTGGATATATAGATCGTTAAAAATGATTTTGAGTTTTTTGTATATGTCAACGCAATTTTCTTCAGCAAGCAGTGCGTTCCAATTAAAACTACGTATGTTGTTCGCGCAATATATAGGGGATTGTTAGGTATGCATCCACAGGCTTAATGGACAAGTGTAATGTCAATACAAAATCCTGCAAATGTCCTACCTACCCTTTTACCCATCCCAAAATGTCACCATGATAAAAATATTGTTGCGACACATGTAAAATCTGACAAGTGGTGTCAGTTGCTTATCAGAGTTCGGAGTGATAATTAATATCAGACAGGGCGATTAAACATATATTTTGTGAAGTTAAATCAACAAATACTCCTGGAGACGTGTGATAGTCATCAACGGGTGAGTCCATCTTTCCTGCTTTCCAATCTGGGCTTATCTTGTGCTCCAGAAGCCCAGATTTATACCTTTGATTATTGCACTGTCCATCGGGTTTGTTGGATGCATAAATCGTCCCATAACCTATCATTCGGAGTAGTTTGGGACTGGTCCTTTGGGCGTGTGGCATATCACACCACCTCTAAAATATATAGTGGAGTCGCAGCTTCGCGACACCATTTTTGGTTCTTTCGAGCCGGATTACCAACGGGGTATTTAAAATTAACATATTTAAAGTTATAAATAAATATTATTTCCTCTTTATACTTTGTTAATTTGTATGTACTAGGTTGCATTTGTAATTATTGTTGTGTTTAAATTCCTACATACAATTAATCATGGCGACTAGCGATAGTACTCAGGATATTAAAATCAAGTTAGTAGAATCGAAGATTAATTTGATGCATAATCGTGTTAATGAATTATACGAGAAAGCGAAAAGTATTGCGGACAGGGAGACGAGAAGTTCGGAGGATTTTCTTAAACAAACGGTTAATATAGCTACATATTATGCACAATTTAACACATTTTGTGATGAATTTCATACACTTCAGTTGAAAAAGGATTCAAATTACAATATAAATTTCGATTTATGGAGTAAATTCGAAAATAAGTACTGTTTTGTAGTTTCTGTGCGCGAAAGCATTATAGCAAAGCAAGATTCATCACGTGATCGACAGAAGTTAAATAATTTACCATTAATTAAGCTCCCACCGATCGAGATGCCATCGTTCGATGGTAATCAAGAGAATTGGTCGATATTTTATGAAGCTTTTAAATTAAACATTCACTCAAATGAAAATTTGAATACGTCGCAGAAGATGCAATATCTGATAGGGAAACTCCAAGGAAAGGCGTTATCAGTTTTTGCGGGAATACTTCCGAACGAACAAAATTATTTTTTAATTTGGGAAGCTCTCGAAAAGAAATATCAGGACAAACGCGTGCTAGGTACCTTTTATCTGAACAATATTTTGAATTTAAAATTATTGGCACCTAGTAACCCAAATGAGTTAAATAATTTTATTGAACGGTTTGCGTCTTCCATAGCTGCACTCAAGGAATTAGGTATTGATGACCTAACCGATTTTATAATATTACATATTGCACTGAAAAAATTAGATATACAGTTGGTGCAAAATTTCGAAATGTCTATACGGGAGAAAGCTATACCTACATATAGCGATTTAATAGAATACATTCGGTCGCATGTCAAAATCCTAGAACGAACTGGGCAAAATGATAATAAAGTTGTTAATAATAAAAACAAAGTTACGCATTCATTCGCTGTGGTCGAACCGAAGTCAAGTAATAATAATCGTAACAGGTGCCGGAAATGTAATCATTCTGATCATGTTGAATTGTTTAAATGTGAACAATTTAACGAATTAAGACCAAATGCTCGCTTTCAGTTTGTGAAATTAAATAATTTATGTGTAAACTGCTTAAGCGATAAACATAAAACTGTGAAATGTCCATCTAAATCGGATTGTAGAATTTGTAAAAAACGACATCACACCGCTCTGCATTTTGAGAGCACGGTGAATACTGAAAGTCAATCGAAAAACGAAGCCATTACATTAATAGCGCGTAGTCATAAACATCATAATAATTTTTCTGCGGGTAATATAGCTACGAATGTACTACTGTCAACCGCGCAGTTATTTGCTTATGACAATAAAAATAATCAAGTAAGCGTAAGGTGTTTAATTGATTGCGCATCGCAACAAAATTTAATCAGTTTAAACACTTGTAATGAATTAAATCTTAAAATATTTCCTTTAAATAATTCAGTAGTTAAAAGTGTTGGTTCAGTAGAGACACCAATATTGGGACACGTTGCGTTAAAAATTAAATCCCGCGTTTCAGAAGATACTTATAAAATTAGTCTATTAGTTGTCGATAAAATAACTGATAAGCTTCCTACACAACATGTTGACACAAAGTCATGTGAGCATTTAGTGGGTTTAAACTTAGCGGATGAATCCTGGAACGTTCCATCCGATGTTGATATCTTATTAGGTGCACAGTTATTTCCATATATTCTGCTGGGGAATAAGGTTTTATCTAAACATAATACGAATGCACCACCGGCTATACAGACAGTATTCGGGTATATTGTAATGGGTGAAATACCTACGTGTACGCCGGAGGTTTCGTGGACGTTCGGCCCCATAACCAATGTAGATTTATATAATGCGTTATCCAAGTTTTGGACGATGGAAGACATGCCTATTAAGTCGTTGATGAGTGCTGAAGATGCAGAATGTGAGAAAATGTACCTCGAGTCAGTCCAACGGGATGAATCGGGAAGGTATATTGTATCTTTACCGTTTAAGATAGATCCTAATAATTTAGGTGATTCGCGCCGTGTCGCGCAGCGTCGATATGAATATTTAGAACGGAAATTTAATACTTCGCCAGAATTGCATTGCAGTTATAATGAAGTAGTTTCTGAATATCTGGAAAAGGGATATATGAGGGTTGAAGTTCCGTCTTCATCTAATATTGATGAGGGATATTTCATTCCTCATCACGCAGTAATTCGTAAAGATAAATCAACAACTAAAACTCGTGTTGTATTAGATGCAAGTACAAAGACCAGTTCAGGGTTGTCACTTAATGATACTTTGTATACAGGTCCAAATTTGCAATCTAATTTATTTACACTTTTAATTAAATTTCGCTTATTCGCTGTAGCATTAACCGCAGATGTTAAGCAAATGTATCTACGTATAATGGTAACGGAAAGCCATCGTAAATATCAAAAAATTCTTTATAGATTTCACGAAGATGAACAAATTGGAGTTTATCAATTTAATTCACTCGCGTTTGGTTTGAACTGTTCACCATTCCTAGCAATGCGAACTATACGGCAGCTAGCGAGCGATGAAAGAAATCGTTATCCGAAAGCGGCGGAAGTTGCAATTAATGATTTATATATGGACGATTTTGTATATTCTGTAAATACTATAAGTGAAGGCATCACTTTGGCTACAGATTTAATGGCGATGTTCAAGTGTGGAGGATTTGAATTAGTCAAATGGTCGAGTAATTCTCCTCATTTACTGGCCCAATTACCAGAGTCGCACCGCGCGACAATGGATTTTTCGGATAAATGTAGCATTTTAGGATTAAAATGGGATCCGATATCTGATTGTTTTCGATTTATGATATGTCCGACGGAGGAAAAAACTATATGTAAAAGATCAATTCTTTCCACAATAGCTCGTTTATTCGATGTATTAGGTTTGGTTGCTCCGGTAATTTTATATGCCAAATTACTTTTACAAGAGCTGTGGTTAGAGAAAGTAGGATGGGACGAGGAACTACCCCAAAGTATTGTTAATAGATATGTCAAATTCAAGGAAGAATTACCGATGCTTTCTAATTTAAATTTACCTCGATATTTGGGAGTAAAGGAGGACTGCACGATAAATATTATCGCCTTCGCAGATGCGAGTATGAAAGCATACGGTTGTGTAATATATCTTCATGTCACGGATAAGGGTGGCAACACTACAATGAATTTGATATGTTCTAAATCCAAGGTGGCCCCTCTGAAAACAGTGTCGCTCGCTCGATTGGAATTATGCGCTGCGCTTATTTTATCTAGACTCGTTAGATCTATTATAGATACTTATAGAAATCGCGTTTCGATAAACGATATATTTGCTTTTTCAGATTCAAAAATAGCACTTTCTTGGATTCACTCGTCCCCTCACCGGTGGCAAACTTTTGTAGCTAATCGAGTTAGTGAAATTCAGGAAAATTTACCCGCGAAACATTTTTATCACATAGATGGCGTTACCAATCCTAGTGATTGTTTATCACGAGGACTACTGCCTGCTCAGCTGGTCGATCATTCTCTTTGGTGGCACGGTCCGCCCTGGGCTGCGAACCCAGTATCCGAGTGGCCTGTCGAAAGATTTTCCCCCTCACGAGAGGAGGAGAATGCTTTGGAATTGAAAAAATCGCATACATTTACAATAACGTCAATAGAGGAAAATTCTCCGATATATAATCTCGCTTTAAAAATTTCCTCATGGCCAAAACTGCTGAGAATTGTGGTATATATTTTACGATTTATGCGAAAGTTATCACGCTCAACAGTTATAAATTCCACGGAATTAAACATTGCTGAAATGAATGTATTAAAAGCTTTACAGAATAGGTATTTTAGTGCCGATATACAATTAATACAGAGGGATAAATTATGCTCACCTTCAATCCGAAAACTAAACCCATTCCTAGATCATAATGGCTTGTTACGTATAGGTGGTAGATTAATAAACGCGAATATACCTTTTGAAAACAAACATCCAGTACTTCTGCCAAGACAGGATCATATTGTCGATATAATTATAGACTTTCACCATCGTATGAATTGTCATACTGGTGCACATCTCCTTATGTCAATAATTAGACAGCGTTATTGGATCTTATCGGGGAGAAATCTAATACGCAAAAGAGTACATGCTTGTAATTTCTGTTTTAAAACTGCACCTTCTAATATTATACCGCTAATGGCAAATTTACCTACAGCTAGAGTTCAGGAAGCAAAGGCATTTACACATACGGGGGTAGATTTTGCCGGACCAATAAATATAACGCTTTCTAGGCGTCGTGGGGTAAAAAGTCAAAAGGCATATATATGTCTATTTATTTGTTTAACAACGAAGGCTATACATATGGAAGTGGTATCAGATCTAAGCACGGACAATTTTTTAAACGCATTTAAGCGTTTTCTATCCAGACGCGGACCGGTTTCGTGTATGTACAGTGACAATGCGACAAATTTCATAGGCGCAAAGAATTGTCTGGATGACTTATATAATTTTTTAGAGGCAAATTCAACTAAAGAAGTTCTTCGCAATGAATTTAACATTCGGAGAATTGAATGGAAGACGATTCCACCCCGCGCTCCTCACTTTGGAGGATTATGGGAGTCAAATATTAAATGCATTAAATCGCATCTGTATAGGGTTGTGGGTACTCAACTTTTATGTTATGAAGAGCTTCTCACAGTTCTGACACAAATAGAGGCTGTACTTAATTCACGGCCATTATGTTTATTAAGCAGTTCTCATTATCCAGAAGCTCTTACTCCGGCTCATTTTCTGATGTCTACCCCGATTCAGCATCTACCTGCTTATGATTTGACTAATGAACGCATTAGTCTACTGAAAAGGAAAGAGCTTTTGGACCACCTCGTTCAATCTTATTGGAAGAAGTGGCATATAGAGTATCTTCACTCTCTGCAGATGAAAAAAAAAAAAAAAAAAAAAAAAAAAAAAAATGGAATAGTCCCGCGAATAACATTCTAGTAGGTACCATAGTATTGGTGCATCAAGAGGATGCGCCTCCACTTTATTGGCCGGTGGGCGTTGTTGAGGAGGTGTTCCCTGGTAAAGACGGAGTGGTTCGTGTCGCACGCGTAAGGACCCCTTCCGGGAACTTTAAACGACCAGTCGTAAAATTGTGTCCTTTGCCTACACAATAAATATTATTTCATAATTTTTTTTAATTTTCGTTTTAACTTTGTAATTTTAATAGCGTATTGATAAGAATATTTATATTTCATCTTACTTCGTTTTACATTTAATTCTTTACTTTATTTGAAAGTACTTAAAATTTCGGAAGGTACTTTCAACGCCGGGAGAATGTTCGCGCAATATATAGGGGATTGTTAGGTATGCATCCACAGGCTTAATGGACAAGTGTAATGTCAATACAAAATCCTGCAAATGTCCTACCTACCCTTTTACCCATCCCAAAATGTCACCATGATAAAAATATTGTTGCGACACATGTAAAATCTGACAAGTGGTGTCAGTTGCTTATCAGAGTTCGGAGTGATAATTAATATCCGACAGGGCGATTAAACATATATTTTGTGAAGTTAAATCAACAAATACTCCTGGAGACGTGTGATAGTCATCAACGGGTGAGTCCATCTTTCCTGCTTTCCAATCTGGGCTTATCTTGTGCTCCAGAAGCCCAGATTTATACCTTTGATTATTGCACTGTCCATCGGGTTTGTTGGATGCATAAATCGTCCCATAACCTATCATTCGGAGTAGTTTGGGACTGGTCCTTTGGGCGTGTGGCATATCACACCACCTCTAAAATATATAGTGGAGTCGCAGCTTCGCGACACCATATGTTTTTATCAATTCGTTTTTGGGATATTATTGAAATACTTTCCCCGCGATGTTTGGTTTTTGTAATTGCGCTACTATATGTGAAGTTAAGAGCTGTCGCGAAGTGATCCGCTATAGTAAAATCACAAATACAAGATGAAAATACGACAGCTTGTTGCTGCCTGCTGTTGAACCTTATAAAAATGTGATCTATGCATCTTGCTTTATAAATTTATATTTCTTGTTGCCGCATTTCCTAAAATTTTAGGGACGGGCTTGGTGGAGCACTCTTAGTACCTCTTATACAGCTCTCCTCCATATAAATGTCTAAAGGATAAAGTGTTATTCAATAATTGATAGCAGACTGTTGTCTTTCAATTTAATTTTGCCTCCTTCAATTCCATTGAATTATAGGTTTTACATTACAGATTGTTAATAATTAGTGAATGTATTTGGTTCTCTCGTGACAGAGTCAATGGTCTCTATATCACTTGGGTATATCGGCATTATCTGCAGGTTCAGATGTCTCCACGCTGTCACAAGAAGTCTATTACCAATGTTTTTTACTCTGCAGGTAGGTAGGTTACACTGCCATCTAACGGTGGGAAATCATCACCCATCTCTAATAAGAAATATGTGATAAATATAATGATGAGGTATAATGGGAGAACTCACAATGGGCCCACAGCCTGAGTGCTTATGGGAACTATCCGTATCCCGTCTCAGCTATATTAAATAAATGATCCTTTTCAGCAAGAATTGATTCGCTTGCTTTTACACCATCGAAACTTTGCCTGACGGTGTCTAATTCTTTAGCTAAAAATAAATTTTTTAAAAAATAAGCCAAAAGCTTATCTCCGCACCCCCCGACACCGGGTGTACCCCTACATCCGGTGTCGGGTGGCCGGGTCGAAGCCGGACACGCTCACTGTGCGCCTGGCTGCCGGATTTGCCGGCTTTTTTCGTGTACTGGGATATGGAACACGATGACCGCAGTACAAACTCATACAAATAATGTTCTCTACTGAATTCCCCCACAATATTCAATAGCCGGGTTGCTAATGTAGGCAACATTTCAAAGTTTCCCTAGATTCTTATTTTTTCTCTTTTCCCTAAAAGAAGTTTTTCTTCTAGATCTTGGGATTTCCCTATTGTACTGGACAGGAGTCCGCACAAGACTGTAGATTTGGGCGCCGGGTCCAAACTGTGTCTCCAACCGACGAGAATGCTCCTTTACGGCCGATTATGATGATAGTTGTAAAGTTTATGGCAATCTGCCTCCCGCACCCGGTGCTCGGTGAATGTTGGGCACTGGGTGTGCTTTCATTTCTGCTCTCTTCTGGCGTTTGGCGTTTTTCCTAGCTGGGCCGGCTGGTCTTGAAAAGGTGACTAGGAAGACCAGAAGACTAGGTAAGGTGAGGCAGGTGAAGGGCAGGAGTCACTTGTAAGTAAAACACTTGTTTTGATGGTAAAGATGAACTGACTTAATTTTATTTTTGTCGCTGCTTATATCCTATAAGGTCGACTCTCGGCCGAAATTTGGCTGTCGACCGAAAAGGGGTGGGGATTTTACCCACGCTACATGAGACTACATAAGCCACCGCAAAATGTTGCACATTCATTTTGTCGGTGTGGTTTGCTGAAGGCGGACGCTTAAAATTGACACTTTGCAAAGATTTTGCAAGCTCGCCTGTATTACAATTACATAGATAAGTAAGTGAAGTATGGGTTTTTATTTCTGGTGTAATATATACCTTAACATTAGGGGATCTTATGTGTAACAATTTAGTTTTTTTGGCATTTATGATTAAGTCAGAGTCATGAGACCATTTTAAGAGTTCAATGTAGTATTTTTTTAAAAGGTCTATACAAGTTTGCAAATCACTGCTAGAAATCACTAAAGCAGTATCGTTCGCATATAAAAAGTGCTTTACATGTCTAAAAATGTATTTAATAAAAGATACATATATAATATACAGAATTGGACCTAATATGGAACCTTGAGGAACGCCGGCAAAAAACTTTTTTTTTTGCTTAAAGAGTTTAAGAGTTTCACCTCTCTTATATTGTTAGCAATAATAAAACGCTAATAGATGTTTGAGATGAAATATATTGGTCAAGTCTCCACGGTATTACAATCAAAAACTTTGTTTGCTCTTTATTCGCTCAGCGTGACTGTGCTAATGTCTTGATTGCTTGCAATCAAGACATATTATTATAATATTATGATATTATAACATTCTAGGCCTTAATAGAATTTACTTTATATTAATTACTATTCATTATCATAAACACCTCATACCTCGATTTATGTCAGGTCTTATACAAACCTAGTATTCATTCAACTATTACTACACTAGTAGATATTTCTTTTAATTATGTATTGTTTAGCTGCACTTCTATTGACAACTGTATTACTTGCAACAATATTTTTGTGTAAACATTACTTGTTCTGTAATCACTCTATTGTAAAAGCCATTTTATGGCGTTTAAATAAATAAATAAATCCTTGCTCGCCTCGCGGGTAGCTGGTAGGTGGGGGTGGGGGAGTGGCTCCCGCCTTATAAACCAGCAGCGCCTCTGCCGGCCGTACCGCGAACCACTCAAATGCCCCTTCTTTAGAATTATCCAAAGAACACGATCTGTGGGAGAAAGCAAGAATTCCTGAAGGCCTATTGAATCTTCGAAGTTTAATAAAGTATTTGGCAGATGCATGAGATAGGTTCGTCCCTCATCGCGGTAAATCAAGTCAGCGTGTCTGCTCTGTTCCTCCACTGCCTTGGAGAACTCTGGCCCCAGCCACCGCATCACCTGCTTCAGTCGGTTTGCAAGTAATTGTTTAGACTCACAGATTATTTTTCTATTATTGTGATTGATTTTAAAATGGGGAAATAAATTACTGTTTTTCAATTCAAGTTTTTTACCTCAACTAATTTAGTTAAAACTTCAAATTTTCTTTGATGTTTTTGAATAATCACTAACCGGTTGAGAATTTAAAATTCGTCTTCAGAGAAAGCGTCAAAATGAATTACGGCTGAAATTTCAGCTTCTGATTGAGGTCTGGTAGGGACCACGTTATACCGCTTAGCTATTTTTTTTTATTAAATCCTCAAAATCTGAGTGGTAATTATTGACGCGGTTCAAAGTTTCTTTTCCAAAAAGGCGAGTAAATTCAGCCCTGTCCTTCGCCCAGTCCAATACTTCGCTTATATTCGGTGAGTTTTGTTTAAAAGAATTCGTGAAATTACAAATTTCACGAGTTTTTAGATTATACTGAATGGTTTTATTATCTATCGAACTAAAGGTGGTGGCGCAGGTGCTTAGCAGTGTCCCCCAAAGAAAATAAAACAAAGCTCCAACGGTGTATGCAAGGACAAGGCCCGGTGTCCAACCCCATATGGGGAAAAAAAAGACAAAACAAGACAAACAACGGAGTTCAGTTCTAGCCTGAAAACACGTTGCCGTTACTGAAAGAAATAAACAATAAGAGAAATTATAAAAATAAAATATATGCATGGTTAGCAAAGAAAAACAGTGCGCAAAACGATAACATAAGATTACAGTAAGGTGTGTAAGTAGAGTAAGAAAAGAAAAATAAAAGAAGAAAAGAAAAACTCTGCGGAAGCTGGTACTTCGAGGAAGATCTAAAGAAGAAAACAAGAAAAACAGAAGAAAAAAAGAAAAGCAGTAAATAGATAACTACAATATCGAAAGTGTAAAAGAACAAATGAAAAAAGAAAGAACAAAAGAGAGTAACAGAGAGACATAACTGAAAAATTAAAAAAAAAGTAACAGAGTAAGCGTGTATAATATACTCATTAATATAAATAGTAAGAACAAAAAAATGAAATAAACATGTATAGCATAAACAGTAGTGAGAGAATGATCAGAGAGTAAACGTGGAATAAGGAGCAATACACCTGGCTTCTAGCATTTCCTCTCTTGCATCCTTCAAGATCTCACAGTGCCACAGAATGTGCTAGGCCGACTGGTATGTATTGCCACAAGCGCAATTGGGATGGGTGGACAGGGCAAGGCTGTGAAGCTTCCCCCTGAATTCCCCATGTCCCGAGAGGAGCTGCGTCATGTGGTGGTCCAGTTTAAGGAAGGCCTCTTCCATTCTGATTTTAACTGATGGGAAGAAGGAGAAGGTTCATCTTCCCATGTTCGACCTATCCCAACGGACCTGCCACTCTTTGAGCCATAGGTCCCTCATCGTCCGAAGCAGCCCAGGGAGAGTTCCCGGTCCACCCGGTGTCAGAACGACACCAAGATGGGTTGCCGGGGATCCTCTGGTTAGTCTCTGCTTGGTTAAGACTTCCCTAATCTCAAGATCGATTGGCAAAATGCCGGCCAGAACTGGCAAAGCGTCCGAAGCAACAGTGCGGTATGCGCCAGATAGTGCCAGCAGGGGAGTACGTTGGCCTCTAGAGAGAGCGAGGAGTATTAGGCAGTTATCCAGGCGGTGCTCCCAAACAGAGGCAGCATACGAAACTTGCGCAACATATACGCTCCTGTACAAAGCACGTAGAGCCGGTCTGCGAAGTCCCCATTCAGCAGTGGAGAGTCTCCTCAGCTTTAGGAAGAACGCCTGAGCCTTGCTGGATACATCTTTGACATATGCCAGAAAAGAGGACGATCGATCGAGTGTCACACCTAGGTACTTGACATTGTCTACAAATTTGATATTGGTGTCTCCCATACGGATGGAAGGGTTTCTTTCTCTACTGAAAGAGCCCTTCATCAGGAGACCCATTGTCTTATGGGGAGCGAAGGTCATCTTGTTCCTCTCCCCCCATTTAAGGAGGGTGTTCAAACCTTCACCAGCCTTAGATTCAACTTCCTTTCTGCTGTTCCCCGAGACAAGATACATCTTATCATCCGCGTAGTCGATCATGATACATCCTTCAGGCAAGGGTAACCTAGAGGAGTCATCAAAGGTTATATTCCACAAATCAGGTCCCAGAACAGAGCCCTGAGGACACCCCATATTAACCTCTCGTTCGATCACGAAGTCACCGTGGGATATTGAGATGGTACGACCCGACAGGTAGTTGTCCACCGATTTAAATAGAAGCTTCGGACAGTTCCTACTTTTAACCTTTGTGCGTATCATGTCCCACCACGCGAAGTCGAAGGCACTTGTGATATCTAAGAAGATTTCTACGACATACCTCTTCGTACAGATCCTCACCCAATTAAGCGCATGCGAAATGGCGTGCACAGTGGATTTAAGAGGGACGAAGCCAAATTGTAGGTCGCTGGACGGTGAAAGTGTATTACGGAGTCTCTGCCGGATTAGTATTTCCAGGATCTTGCCGAGGACTAGGGAGCAAGGTTATCGGTCGATATGCCTTGACATCGGTGAGTGGCTTGCCGTTCCCTTTTGGTATAACCCTTAGCACTCCCCTCTTCCATTCAGAAGGGAAAACTCCTCTTCTCATGCATGTTTCCATCACTTGGAAGAGCTCGATAAAAAAAAAACACTGAAATCACTAATAATAGTACTAAAAATCACTAAACACTGAAACTAAAAATATAGGCGGTAAGCCCGTAAAAAACTACACCGATTGGCGCTATGGGGGTTGCGAAAATTTGATCCGTTACCGATATTTAAATAGGTTATTGCGGAGCAAAATTTTTGCGTGCTCTCACCTTAAAGGCAAGAACTGAACTGTCGTATGTCTATGGTAATGTTCATCTCGTATTTTATTCAACATGTTCTTTGCACCCGGGCTGTCAAATACCACGGTCTTAGCGTACAACCCTCTGCTGGTATTCTTCATTAGTACTCCGTCCGATACATTCACTGAAATACCCGTTAGTCCAGCCCGGTTGGAGCCAGTCGTCAGGAGTCGCCAGCCCAGCCAAATTTTCTTTGATGCTTTTGAATAATCACTAACCGGTTGAGAATTTAAAATTCGTCTTCAGAGAAAGCGTCATAATGAATTACGGCTGAAATTTCAGCTTCTGATTGAGGTCCCGTAGGGACCACGTTATACCGCTTAGCTATTTTATTTATTTTTTCTATTAAATCCTCAAAATCTGAGTGGTAATTATCGACGCGGTTCAAAGCTTCTTTTCCTAAAAGGCGAGAAAATTCAGCCCTGTCCTTCGCCCAATCCAATACTTCGCTTATATTTGGTGATTTAAAAGAATTCGTGAAATTACAAATTTCATGAGTTTTTAGATTATGCAGAATGGTTTTACTATCTATCGAACTAAAGCTAGGAAGACATATAAAACATATGTGCGACCTCTCCTGGAATATGCTTTCCAAATATGGAGTCCTTACTTCGCAAAGGATATAAATCTGTTAGAGAGAGTACAGAGACGTTTCACTAAAATACCAAGAGCTCTGAAAGATCTACGATACGAAGATAGACTCAAGGAACTAAGATTACCAACCTTACAAGAAAGAAGAGAAAGGGGTAACTTGATCGAGACTTTCAAAATTTTATCTGGACATTACAGTTGCCCTAGCATCCAAGAAATCTTCACTAGTAATAAAAATATAAATCTCCTTGGACAGTCAAAAAAAATTACCAAAACGCCTTTTGCATCTAATCCTAGAAAACACTTCCTTGCAAATAGAGTAGTGGATGCTTGGAACAAACTCCCACAACATGTCATCGATGCAACAAATATAAATCAATTCAAAGCTCTATTGGATTCACATTTGGAGAGAAGAAAGGACTTAGTTCAAACTTAAAACAACTCAATTACTGTCAAACTTGTTGTGAAATCAGATATGAGCGCATCAGCAGAATGCTGCCTGCTCATTACATAATAATAATAATAATAATAATAATACATCAATGAAAACACGATATACCCTTCCGACATGCGCACCTCAAGTGTTGATACGGTTTGGTGCCGAAACGTAAACTGTAATGTCCAACCAGTCCAAATCAGTCGTATGTCTATGGTAATGTTCATCTCGTATTTTATTCAACATGTTCTTTGTAGTCCAGCCCGGTTGGAGCCAGTCGTCAGGAGTCGCCAGCCCAGACAAATTTTCTTTGATGCTTTTGAATAATCACTAACCGGTTGAGAATTTAAAATTCGTCTTCAGAGAAAGCGTCAAAATTAATTACGGCTGGAATTTCAGTGTCTGATTGAGGTCCGGTAGGGACCACGTTATACCGCTTAGCTATTTTATTTATTGTTTCTATTAAATCCTCAAAATCTGAGTGGTAATTATTGACGCGGTTCAAAGCTTCTTTTCCAAAAAGGCGAGAAAATTCAGCCCTGTCCTTCGCCCAGTCCAATACTTCGCTTATATTTGGTGATTTAAAAGAATTCGTGAAATTTCAAATTTCATCTGTTTTTAGATTATACAGAATGGTTTTGTTATCTATCGAACTAAAGCTAGATACATCAATGAAAACACGATATACCCTTCCGACATGCGCACCGCAAGTGTTGATACGGTTTGGTGCCGAAACGTAAACTGTAATGTCCAACGAGTCCAAATCAGTCGTATGTCTATGGTAATGTTCATCTCGTATTTTATTCAACATGCTCTTTGCACCCGGGCTGTCAAATACCACGGTCTTAACGTGCAACCCTCTGCTGGTATTCTTCTTTAGTACTCCGTCCGATACATTCAGCCACTTCGCCGTGAACGCCGTTACTTGCGCCAACCAGCCTCCAAGTGAGTGCCCCGACGTTGTAATATTATAACTTCTCCCGTGTTTAGTATTAACAAAATGTAAAACTTGCCTTATTTGGTCATCAAAAGTGATTGCGGAGTTCATGTGGGCCGTGTATTGGGTTCTGCAAATTCCTAAACCATCTGTGAGTAGCGCTCCCGTGTTAGTTAGAATGGTCCCGTGGTGGGCTACCACAACTTGCTGCGACTTAACGTCCACAAACGCTGAACTGAAGTACCCGTTAGTCCAGCCCGGGCTGCAGCCAGTCGTCAGGAGTCACCAGCCCAGCCAAATTTTCTTTGATGCTTTTGAATAATCACTAACCGGTTGAGAATTTAAAATTCGTCTTCAGAGAAAGCGTCAAAATGAATTACGGCTGAAATTTCAGCTTCTGATTGAGATCCGGTAGGGACAACGTTATACCGCTTAGCTATTTTTTTCTATTAAATCTTCAAAATCTGAGTGATAATTATTGACGCGGTTCAAAACTTCTTTTCCAAAAAGGCGAGAAAATTCAGCCCTGTCCTTCGCCCAGTCCAATACTTCGCTTATATTCGGTGATTTAAAAGAATTCGTGAAATTACAAATTTCATGAGTTTTTAGATTATACAGAATGGTTTTATTATCTATCGAACTAAAGCTAGAAACATCAATGAAAACACGATATACCCTTCCGACATGCGCACCGCAAGTGTGTTTATGTTTATGGTTAAAAACTGAGTTTATGGTCAGCTTGATGCCGTGCTCTTCATAGAAAGCACGCATCGCTTTCGAAGTAAAAGCTGTACCTCGATCGCAAACAAGTCTCCGTGGCACCCCGAAAAGGTACGCCATCGCCGAAAGTGGTTTTATGACACCTTTCTCTGCCACGGCCTCTAAGAAGCAGTATTTCGTGAAGCCATCCTGGAGAGCAATGACGTACTGCATTCCCTCCACACTCTTCACGAAGGGCTTAAAAGGGTCCACATGCACAACGGCAAAAGGAATCTCTATTTTGGGAATGGGATGTAATACCCCAGGCTTTCGACCGGTATCGCTTTTCCCAACTAGACATTTTAAACAGTTTTTCACGTATTTCGTGATAACATTCCTCATCCGCGGAAACCAGTGATGGCAGCCAGTGTTCTATCAACACATTGATGCCCACTATCGTCATGGAGGATCCTAAGAACGCCTCATCTGGCATTTCTAGGCACGAACCACTTCGAACCAATTGACGTCTTACAGAAAAATCTGTCTTCCTTTATCTCGTAGTCAATAAAATATTGCTTGCGGTCTTTTGCCTCTTTGCCACTTTTTAGGATATTCTTTATGTTGGAAATTTCCGGATCGGCGGTTTGCATATCCAACAGATGCTCCTGGGTAGTCCATTCGTATGTCAAACATACAGGGTTTCTGCTTAAGTAGTCGAAATATGCTACTCTTTTGCCCGCACGATATTCAATGTCAAATTGGTAATCTTGTAAAAATATCCACCACCGTGCCACACGTGCATTAATATCCTTCTAAGTCATCGTAGCCCGGACTGCATTACAATCTGTTACCACTTTGAATCGGGTTCCGATCAGGTATACGCGGAAGTGTTTCAAGGCTCGTGTTACAGCTAACGTTTTGAGGTCATAGAAATGATACATAGATTCATCCGGAGATGTACGACGGCTATAGTAAGCCACAGGATGCATTTTCATATCTTGACCTTGCTGTTATAAGATTGCTCCCAGTCGACATTGATTGAGAGGTTCAACTGACGATGATGTGGAAGAAAAGTGTATTGATCGACTATCTAGCCATTTGACAATACATATCTTATTGTCTCCTCTTACCACACATTCATGGGAACCTCGACCAGCTCGTTTCATTTGAGAGTCTGATTTAATGGATATTCCTTTTGGTATCCGGTTCAGCATTAACGTACCACTTCCAAGAATGCCTCTGCTGTGCAAATTTTCTAGTAGTGGAATAGATGTGAAATACCTATCAGTATACACAGTGCAGCCAGTAGGAAGTGTATCTGCCAACTTTAATACAAATCGGGCTCCAACATGAATTTTTTCAGGCATTGGGAATAAAGCGGACTCCACCGATGTTCCTTTACCTTCGTACAAGTAAAAATCCAAAGGTATACCCTGCGAAGTAGTCATAACAAAATTTTTGATTCCTACTTTTTTTTTTTTTTTTTTTTTTTTATATTTACTCCACACAGGAGGCCCTGAAGAAAATAATTTCCCTCAGGGCCTATGTCATCTTTGGGGATGCTGTGTGGAGGGTCTTTTTGTGGAGAGGAAGGAGTGAACATGGGTCTTGAAGAGTCCCATGTTGTAGGAGGGAGGAAACACAGAGGCCGGCAGTTCGTTCCACAGCCGAGCTGTTGAACTTAAGAACGAATCGTAGAAGCGACCCGTTCTCATGTGACAAGTGTCAACTGTGTACAAATGTTGGGCGCGCGTTTGGCGTGTATCCCGACTACGCACCGGCGCCGAAGGGATCAATGACGCTAGTTCCTCAGAGCATCTTCCATTGTAATACCGATAGAACAAGGACAGCATACCTACCCGACGTCTGTGCTCTAAAGATTGCAGTCCGTTTGTTAAGATTGGGGAATCTATCAAACGGACCGCCCGTTTCTGCACAGAGTCAAGGGTTTTTTTCAGGTATTTTGGGGCTCCAGACCAGAGATGGCTGCCAAATTCGACAGTAGGGCGCACTTGCGATTTGTACAGGGTGAGCAGTTGTGTACTATTAAAGTATCTGCGGGCCCTGTACAGTACGCCCAGCTTCTGAGAGGCCAACTTTACTCTGGCTTCGATGGAGCCCCCGTACCTGAGCTGGTCACTTATAGTTACACCAAGCATATCAATGGAAGGCCTGTTCGGAAGATTGCTTCCGTTGAAAGAGACTAGATTATCATTTGGATCCCTTTTAGACGTAATCAGACAGGATTGGGTCTTTGAAACATTAAATTCGACGAGATTATTTTTACCCCAGGAGGAAATACTCTCGAGATAACCGTCCATTCTCTGCTTCAAAGCCCTCCGAGCCGTTGGAGTTTGTGTGCCCTTTGGGGGCTTGTCAAACAAAAAGCTATCATGAACTGTACTGTCATCCGCGTAACAATGAATCGGTGCACATGTCAAAAGGTCATTGATGTGCAACAAAAACAAAGTCGGAGACAGAACCGATCCCTGTGGGACGCCAGCATTTATGGAGTGCGAGGAAGAGGTGAAACCGTCAGCAACCGCCTGAATCGACCTATCCCTTAAAAAGTCAGCAATCCACGTACACAGGGATGCGGGAAGTCCGTAAGAATGCAATTTGTTGATAAGTCCTCGGTGCCAGACCCGGTCAAAGGATTACTGGATTAGGTTTACCGCGAATGACTTGCCTATTCTTGCATTTACCTTGAAAGGGTATCATTTGTTCATCAATAGAAATATTTTTTGTTCTATCATTTTGTAGGCAACCTTTTTGAACCCGTAGTACAATTGGTCTGACCTTCCAAAAGCTGTCAAGTTGTTTTTCTGATTCTGACACACGATTATCATCGACAAGTTTTAAGTTTGAGCGTATATAAAAAATCTTTCGCGTGAAATGTTGTCAGCAACTATAGGGATTCTAGTTTTTTGTGCCCAATTCTGGCGGATGCGAGGAAGACCCAAAAGGCTGATAATTATACTGATTCCAATAAAGCCTTTTATTTCAGTACCTATCGTGTCCAAAGTCTTGCCTGTGCTCCTTACAAATTTCCTATTAGTGTGTAATGAATTTCATCAAAAAAATTGTTATCAATGTACTTAGAAAAGTATTCAATGGGTTCTCTTGATTCACAGCTTTGTATTTCAACATCTATTGGGTGCCATCCATTTATGAAATGTAAATTTGTAGCGACAAAATTAGGTTTATGTTTCCACTTATTAACTGGATCATGCAGATTCACATTTTGGAGATCTACTAGTGGCACATCATCAGCTTCGCTCCAATCTTCTTCATCTTCTACTTGTAAAGGGCTAAGAGGTCTCCGAATTTCGAATTGCTCCTCACTATCCTCATCACCCAGCCAACCATAATCAAATTCCAAATCGGAATCATTTGGATCCATAGGACCAACTCAACCAACCCTAAAATGAAAATAAAAGATGTCATAGAGGCCCACGGTATCACCTATGATACTTCAGTTTAAAATGTCCCTAAATCTAACAAAAACGCTGATAGCTATATTTTTTTTTTATTAAACGATAGTGAATTGAACAAACAACAATTTTAATAACAATTGGATGATTAAAATAATAAAATAACACCTTACCTGCATTTTCTCTCCGAGGCATTTTGACAGCTACAAATAACGATGTTTCAAAGACAATAGTTCACTCAAACTAACTTCAAATCAGTCCAAATGCTCCTAGCCGGTAAGGTAGGAATCTTCATTATCAGATACTTTGGATCTCCATTGGAAATAATGACTTGGAAATATTTTGTGAACAGTGAGTATCACATATGATACCCGGGGCCCGAAGAGGATAAGTACCTCGTCGTTTAAATTGGCTAATACTTTATTTAGTGTTCGTTGAAATACTGAAGGGGCATTAGCAATACAGAAAGGTGTTCTCGAAAATCCATAATGTCCGTCAGGAGTCACAAACCCAGTTTTCTCAATCGAGTCTTCTTCAATGGGAATTTAGTAGAAGCCATCCTTCTTTTTGACGAGCAGAATAGGGCTTGTGTAGGGTGATGAACTTGGTCGGACAATGTTGGCCTCAATGATCTCCGAAATCTTGGCCTTCACCTTGTTCCTCTCAACTAGTGACAATCGACGAGGTCTCACAAAAATGGGCACATTTGAATTCAGCAAGATCTTTAGGCTGCCAACTTTAGAGCATCCGATATCTTCAAGGATCTACTATTGTGAGATCCCAATAGTTTTTCATGAGCTTATGAAGGGATGTAACTCCTACCTCTGACTGAGCTCCAGTGGGAAGATCAGTCACCTCAACCACATGATCGGGCTGCACCTCCTTGTATTGAAGTCTTACTCCGTCCTTGTCAGCCAACACTTCGAAACTGAGATGGCGCAGGATGTCTCTCGCAACGAGAAGATCAACTGGCAGGTCCTTATCTTCCATCACCAAGGCCTCCATTTGAATTCCAATCCCCTGAGATGTTATGTGGCATTTGGTCTGCCCCTATTGCTGGTACGATGGCACCATTGATGCCACTCATGAGCGCAGTGGATGGTACCAGATGCAGGCCAAGGGAACTTGCTCTTTTCTCCCGCATCAAAGTACAGGAACTGCCGTTGTCAATGATGGCATCGATAACGGTGCCGTTAATGTTACATTTTGTTGTCATGTGCAACAACTTATCACCACACAAATTCACTGGCTTCAACTTCCTGAAGCATGTTTCCTCGGTGTGGCCTTCCATCTTGCAATGTGTGCATTTAGGCCTTTGCGAAGCCCCACTGCTGGCAGCACTTTTGCACTCATTGCGCTTGTGGCCAGTGCGTCCACACTTGTAACAGGTGACCAAACTGTGAAAAACGCTTTTTTAGTGGCTGCATCCGTTTGTCGACTAGTGGGGGCCATAGGGCCGGGCTTTACCGCTGGCGCATCAATCCTCGCCGCCATCGAGGGACGCGACATCTGGCTGACCAGGGACTGCATCGTCTCGCAGCTCTCCAAAACGACGCTCAGGCTCTTATCGCTGGTGCCACCTAGCATCACGTCCATCTATTGCCTCTCTGTCGGCTTCAAACCGAGCCTCTCATTTTTGCCGGTCATGCGCCCAGCATACAGTACAAGCGACTTCGCTTGGCAGCTTTTATACTTGACGATATCTTCGATCATCGCATAGAAGTTCGGTTCCCGAGGATACGACAAAGCAAGGTCTTCTTGGAAGGTCTTCCAGATATGCTTGGGCGGCGTCCACAGGTTGAACCATGCTCTGCCTTCTCCCTCCAAGGCTTGAGTAGCGCGGTATAATTTACGCCGCTCGCTCCATGAATACGCGATGGCCACCTCATCCACTTGACAAATCCATTCCACCACATATGCGTTTTCACGCGCGGGATTGAAATGCGAAACCAATCCCAATTCCGGGGTTTCGGATGTGCCCCGGTAACGCTTGTGCATTCGGGTTGTGATTCCGATCGGGAGCGAGATCGCATGCGAAATCTACGATGATTACGGCTTCTCTGCGAGTTGCGGCGGGAACGTGAACGACGTGGCGGAGTATAGCATTCCTCCGAGTCTTCACTGCAATTACGCGGCATTATCGTGATTCGCAATAATGAGTATTGTCCAATATTCTATGTTTCACTCTTACTCACAAAAGTCACTAGTTATAAACGAAAAAGTATGTAAACACAAAACAAGCTTGGTGACGCGCAATGGCGGATCGCCAAGCGGCGCTTGTTTTCAAAACACGAAGTTTGAAAAGTCAGTAGAGCGAACTGATATGTTGAAGTATTTGTTTATACGAATCCCACTTCTGATGTTAGAAATAATAAAACGCTAATAGATGTTTGAGATAAAATATATTGGTCAAGTCTCCACGGTATTACAATCAATAACTTTGTTTGCTCTGTATTCGCTCAGCGTGGCCGTGCTAATGTCTTGATCGCTTGCAATCCTTGCTCGTCCCACGGGTGGCCGGTAGGTTGGCGGGGGAGTAGCTCCCGCCTTAAACCATCAGCGCCTCTGCCGGCCATACCGCGAACCACTCGCCAAGTGTAGATCCCTGGTTGGCCGTCGGTGATGAGAGTGGCGCCTCTGGCAGCCAATTGGTGAACTAAACACTGTGGCGACAGTATTTGAATACGCCGATAACTATATATAGGTCTTATAATACTACATTTTAAGTCAGCGGGAATTTTCGCTTCAAATAAGATCTATATCTTTCTATATCCGCCGCTGTTGCCCTCGGTAGGTACATGCTTTCAGGCATCTTTTCTGGTTCAAATTCAATTGTCTTATGGTTGCACTTATGTAACATATTTTAAACACTTTCAGATAAATAATCACCAAAATCATTAGTTAAACTTTCTTTTGTTCAATCTTTCATCAGATATTTGGAAGCATTTTCATCACAGTCATTTTTACATTTAGTTCCTAAAATTTTATTACACTCCTCCCATGTTTTTTTTTTGAGTCTTGAAAATATTTTTTGAATTTATCATTATAATGTAAGAAGTTTTTAATTTAACTAATACATATATATTCTTTCTCGTAATATTTGTTTGTTGGAGCATTTTTTCAACATATAAGTTATCTCTTTTTTTAATTTTACATGAAATATCGGAATATCCAATCGTTTTTCGCATAAGGCCGGGTTTTGGATTTTTTACTTGTCACAATTGTGCTATTTTTATGCAAGTCATCAAAATAATTCTGAAATTTTGAATAAATAATAGAACAGTAATTTTCTTCTGGAAGTGATTTCCAATCATAATTTTGGATAATATTGTCGATATGTCTCTGCGAAAGAATCGTTATATTTTCAGTTTTGTTGAAGTTTACTTGTTCTATAGAATCTAACTGAACATTAATAGCCGTAGTGTGGTGATCTGCAATGTTATAATCACATACGTATGAGCAGGGACCGCGGAAGTACTCTGTGACGGGGGGGGGGCAAACTTGTTGTTGTTGTTGTTGTTTTTTTTTTTTTTTTTTTTTTTTTTTTTTTTTTTTTTTTTTTTTTTTTTTTTTTTTTTTTTTTTTTTTTTTTTTTTTTTTATTGACTTTTGATTTACTTTATTGTACAGAGTTCCTAAACAATGAGTTTACTGACTCTAACATAATTATAATTGATTATCTAGATACTTTACTGTTATTTTTATTATTATAGTGGTGTTGAAAAAGAGCTTAAAAACTATACTGCGGCTGTAGGCAGGTTATTATTCCTTCCGGAGGACTAACTTGGGTTTTTTAAATTTAAATTTATCGTTTTCGCTATATTTGGAAAGTGAATTTATTGTTGGATTAGTGTGGTTGGAAAGACCGGCATAAAATTTGGTAGCTTGAGAAACAATTAAGTCCTTTATCAACGGAATGTTGGTGTCATTATGGATAGAAGAAATTCTAATCCATTTAGGTGCATCTAAAGCAAGTCTAATGGCTTTATTTTGAAATAGTTGAATCTTTTGTATTAGACTTGGAGCGGCGTGCCCCCAAATGGGGCATCCGTACGTGAAACCTGGTCTTATTGTTGTTTTATAAAGAAGTAATTTATTATCCGTTGATAAACGACTTTTCTTCCCCATCATTGGATAAAGTGATGCTAGACATTTATTTGCTGCTGTTATTTTTCCAGTTATATGTTTCTTCCAGGTGAGTTTGGAGTCAAGCGTTACACCTAGGTATTTAATTGACTTTTCCCATGGAACCTTTTCCCCAAACAGTCTTATGAATGGGGGCCATTTAGGCCGTGTTTTTGAGAAAACGGTCGCGGCGCTTTTAGTAGGGTTTATTGAAATTCTCCACTTTTTGCACCACTCTTCAGTTAGAGTGGCCTGTCTCTGAACACGCTTTGTGGCGATGCTCTCGACTTTTGAACTAGACATGATGTTAGTGTCATCCGCAAATTGAGTGATTTTAATGTTATGGTCAATGGGTTTAGGAATGTCACTAGAGTAGATGTTATACAAGGATGGAGAGAGTTGACTGCCTTGAGGGACCCCAGCTGATAAGGGGCGGGTTGTGGAGAAGACGTTTTCTGACTTGACTTTAAAGCATCTATCTCTCAGGTAGCTAGCTATTAATTGCGTAAGTTTCAAAGGATACCCGAGAGCGTTCATTTTATATAAAAGGCCGTTGTGCCAGACTTTATCGAAGGCTTTACTTACGTCGAGTGAGAGGATTACTGTTTTTTTCCTAGTATTAAATCCCTCCGTGATGTGTTCCACAACACGCAGTAGTTGGTGAGAGGTGGAATGACCTGCTCTGAAACCATGTTGAAAGTCTGGCAAGAATTTACTGTCCTGAGTGAAGGAGTTTAATCTTGATAGTATAACTTTTTCCAGGATTTTACCTAGGCAAGGAAGGAGGCTAATAGGCTGATGATTCTCCGTTAATAGTGGGTCCTTGCCTGGTTTGGGAATTAAAATTACGTCAGCTTCTTTAAAATCCTTTGGAAAGCAACGTAATCTCAGCGACGCGTTGCAGATGGCTGTAATAGCGCAGATGCCTTTCTTTGGCAGATATTTTAAGATTTTATTTGAGATGCCGTCAGGACCGGCTGCTTTTTTTTTCTTTAATTTTTTAATTATGTTGTTTATTTCCTTAGGAGTTGCGAACCTGATTGGAGGGTCTTCAGGATCTAGACTTAAGATTGATTCTACTTTTGAATCCACCTTTGCTACGAAGGCTGGGTCGTCGTAGTCTGTATTGGGAGAGAATTGACTTTGAAGGCTATCTGCGAAGGCTTCAGCCTTGTCTGCAGCGGAGTATACTAATCCGTTGGGGCCTTTAATCGGAGAGATTTTAGTTTTAGGGCCTCTAAGTGCTTTAGAGAGCTACCAGTATGCTGTTCTATCGTCTTCGAGAGTTGAAATGAAGTCGTGCCATCGCTCGTTGCGGAATTTGCTGAGGGCCTCACGCACTTCTCTGTTGAGTCTATTAAAATGATGCTTTACTATTGGATTGCAAGATCTCTGCCACTCTTTCCTAACAAGATTTTTTTCCCTAATAAGATCTTTGATCTCTTCAGGTATTCCATGTCGTGTGGTGTCGGTAGGAATCTCAACGGACGCCTCGTTGATGCACGATTTTAATGTTTGAATTAAGACGGAGGTAGCAGCGTTAAGAGTGGCTTCGTCGGGAATTGATGTGGGAATTGTTATGTTTTTATTCATTATTTCGTTAAGTTTATTCCATTTAATTTTAGTGCGTAGAGGATTAACGGGGACCAGAGGGTTAGAGCCTCCTGTTAGAGAGAGGAGAACTGGATCGTGGTCAGATGAAAGTTCGTTAAGTACTCGGAGGGAGTGTAGGTGGCTAGTGTTTTTAAGAATGACGATGTCAATCACGTCCGGATTACCGGCATGGTGATGAATCGTCGGTCTATCTGGAGCATCGACTACGATAGGATGGGTACTCGCGTAATTTGCGAGTACGTTACCTTTGGTGTTATTTTTTAGGCTGTGCCACGATCTGTGCTTTGCGTTCATGTCCCCAGTTATTATAGTGGGGACATTTTCAGACAAGAGATTGTCTAATTCTGCTGGAATTAATTTGCGGGTAGGGGGTGCGTAGACAGAAATAAATTTAAGTGGTCCGGAAGAGGTATTGATTATTACCGAGGTGGATTCAATGTTACTACTAGAGAATGAATGTGCTAGACGGTGGTCAATATTATTCTTAACCAAGATGGCGGTTCCGCCTCCTCTGTTGGCTAGTCTGTCGTCACGGTAAGTTATGTAATTTGGTATTCTGAAGTTCCTGGAAGGCTTGAGCCAGGTCTCGTTAATGAGGAATACTTCAACACTATAATCGTGAAGGAATTCAATTATTTCCTCCTTGTGAGCTAGGACAGAGCCATTGGCGTTCCAAAAGGCCGTCTGTAGGTTATTTAATTTAACATTTTGTCTAGACATTGTGATTTCTTAACAGTTCTTGAATTTTTGCCAGCTCTTTGGTGGCATGTTGAATAGAAAATTGAAGCGCCGTGGCCTGTTCAATGAGTGCCTGGACATGTGTGGGATCCAGGGGTCGTGGAGGAGAGTTGGGAGAGGAGTCTTGGGGAGTTGGTTTTGGATCGGGCTGGCGCTCTAACCTGTATTGTTGGCTACTGCCCTGTGTGATGGGCGCCCTTTGTTCCCTCTGGGAATTTCGGGGATTGAAGAAGTGTGGCTCGGGCCACCTGCGGTGAGAGGGAAGTAGGAGGGGGAATTCAGCTTGCGAGGCTGCGGGAACTTTGGGAGCTTGAGTTTGATTTTTATTAATCTGATTCCGCTTTTGCGGTTGGCTATGCTGGCCCTGTCTGGCTGAACGGTTATGATTGAATTTATTTTCGTTAAAATTTCGAATATAATTGTTATTTTTGTTTCTGTTGTAGTTTATATTTTTTTGGGGCCTGGCGGGGCACCCACCGTAGTGTGCCGTGTGCGCTCCTTCGCACAGGGCACATTTAGCCGGGGTATCCCTCGGCTTTTTACAGTCTGAGGACCTATGTGGTCCTCCGCATTTCACACATCTTTCGCTGCCATGGCAGCAAGTAGCCGAATGTCCGTGAACCTGGCAACGGTAACATTGCCCTATCCTTCCCTTGTTGCGAAGGGACTCTACTTGTATTCTTAGCCTGAATAGAGACGTTACATTGTTAAAAATGTCTTTGCCCGCTTCGTTCTTAGTAAGCGTAACAAGAACTAATGGGATGGGTTTATTAGTACGCCCGTCCTTCATCCTATGGACGGCAATAATTGGGTATTTTCTTATAAGCTCCTCCTTGATCTCCTCAGAGGAGATGTCCTCCGGAATGCCTCTGAGGACGACCCTCAGCGGCTTTTCTTCGGGCAGTCTAAATGTGTGGAATTCTATATTCCTTGCTAAGAGATTTCTTGTGACGGCGTGATGGTCACGCGGCGATTTCGTCAAGATATGGAGACCAGTCCCCATATTCTTCGCCGAGAAATCTATCCCTTTGTCTTCAAGTGAACAAAGAAGGGATGTTGTTTCGCTTTTTTTGTGCAAAACTATCAAGGGAATACGCGCGAATTTACGAGGCGCTGTCTCTACTTCAGAAGTCCCTGCTTGTTGGGTAGCTGAAGTAGGGGTCGGGGACGGCGATCTTAGAACGTCAAATTTATTATTAAAATTATTAATAGCCGCCTCGGCTCTAGGCGACTGAGAGCCGGTTTTTTTTTTTAGAAGTGGGGATGAACGTGGGGAACTGACAGGAGTCAATGACCTGTTGGAGTTGGTACGCGATCTTTTGCGCCTGGCTACTAATTCATAACCTGATTCGTCAGACGATGAATTATAGTCCTCCATCTCAACAAGATTTTGGTGTTCCCAACCACGAGTGCCACTCTGTTGAGATGGGGTGAGCTGTTTGGGAGAGGTTTCAGCGGTCTCCTCTAGATATGTTTTTAAAACAATGCTGGCGAGGTGATCTTTCTCCTCCGAAGAAAGATCACGCCCCAGGCGGTTTGCCAAAAAAGACCTGACATCGGTTTCTAAGGGACCTTGGTAGGAAGACATAATTGGGTTTATTCGATTTATTTGATTTTAATTGAATGAAAAATATGGGCTTTGTATGCGCTTGGTTGCTAAGTGGTGCTGAAGGCTAATTGATATTTACTTGTAAAATTCTGGGAATGAAAGCAGTTCGGTGCGCGGCTAATTGGTTTTTAATGAGTTATGTTGCCGGGCGAGCGGATTCTACGAATTGGGTAATTTGACGGCTTGTTACTAACTGGTGAATTATTAGGAATGAGTCACAGGAAAAAACGCGGCAATTGACCGTAAAAATATTTGCAAATGCTGTATTTTAAAAATAAAAAGCAGGATTTTATCTAAAAACGGGCGAAAAACTCTGTAACATACGAATTAAATAAATGAAGGAATCACTGAGCGGATATAAAAATGAAAGACTTACGGGACCTTAGAGGGCCGACGTGAAGCACTTAATACACTTAAAAACTTGAAACTTCACCACAGACAACACAATACTGATCACTGAATATTTACGACAACACACTACTTAGCGGCTGGACCACGACGTGGAAATCCTCCCTGAGGCATAAACACTCGTAATACGGTCCGGCGATGTGTACCACAGATTTTTTTTGTGCGAGAATTGAAGCAATTATAGCTAAATAAATGCGGAACGCAATTACTGAGCGAGAACTGAACAAGTAACTGTTTAGGCAAGCGTGAACGATAATTTGGTACAATATTTTTTACATTTTAAGTTTTCCAGTAATGTAGGCCTCACTGGGTGGCTTGCCCGTGCTGAGGCCTTCATTTTATAATATGGAAATATAATCTACATATTACATTTAAAGAGAAAATAATACATTTTAAAAGAAAATAATACATTTAAAATTAAAAATACGTAATACATAATAATTCATTTAAAATTAACAAATAATACATTGAAAATAATCTTGCGTGTTTGTGAGTGATGTGTGTTTATATTGGTTTTGTGTGTTACGTGTAGGTTTTATTTTTATTTTATGCTATGACATTTTGGTAATATTAGTCACCCTCTTCCTTCAGTCTCCTCTCCAGTCAATCAACTAGTTATAAATAAGACAAAACGGAGATGACTAGGTCAAACAAATAACAGGTTCAGTGAATAAAAAACTTTTTTTTTTAAATATTGCTTTATTGCATTCGTTGAACGATACAAAAAACGTTGCGTCTCTCAGCCGTCTTTGAAGCAAATTCCCTAAGAATTTCATTTAAATCTAAACTAAATGTTTCCGCCTTATGCACGTGCAGTATTGCTAGATAAGTAAGTCTTCTCTGCTTCATTGGTAGTCGGAGGAATGTTCCGATGCGTCGGAGGGCACTCAGAGACCTTTCACACGACGTAGACGTAGCTGGCACGGTGAGGAGCAAGACTACTAACTTTTCTACTTCATTAATCATTGCTCTTGAAACTTTAGGTAGATTAGCCAGTTCTCTTGCGTACTCTCGGACAGTCTTCACGTGAGGTATTGCTTTCTTAGCTATCTTCATTTGCAGTGCTAGTGAGTCAATATCAAAATCAGTTGCGTGAACGCCTAATTCGGCCTGGATGTCGCTTGCTGATAATTCCTTTGAACGGTTAAGTAGAACAGATTCGAGCTGGGCGAGGCGATTCATTCCAGGCTGTTCAAACCTTCTTTCCAACTCGTTTTTAGACCAGTCTAACACTGATATAAATTTTTGGCGGAGACTTTCCCTAGGCGACAACTGCACAGCTGGAGCTCTGCCACTGAAGCGTTTTGGAGGGTCTCGAGCACGGGGCATAGTAGGCATAGTGAGTTCCATATTTTGATCGGTATTAGCCTTTTCCGTATCTGTCCATATGCGATTGAAATCGTGTTCACCCATCGAGTTGTACACATTCCACAATGACCGCGTAGATTGTTGCGCCCTGGTAGCAGTATAATCAACACTCTGCAGGGCCTTAGCCAGCTGCTCCGCCGGCTCACAAATGGCAAGGGCAATATTTAGTGCAAGCAGGGTGGTAAATTCGCCCATTTTCCCTTGATAGCCGCGAAGTGTCGCCCTGCGCTCATCACTAATATTACATGACTTGTCGTCGTCTAGCATTACCACAAGGGTCTCCTGAACTCGAACATAATTTTTTTTTTTTTTTTTTTAATGTATATTTTATTTAGTTATAAGAGTTTACATCTTATACCTAATATATTATTTTCTATGACTACTACAATATTATTTACTTCTTACATACTAAAATTTAGATTTCACAACATTGAGACATAATCCACGAAAAACTGCAAGACTTTTAGCTTCCTTAACAATTACCGGGAGTTCATTGAACATTTTAAAACAAATTTTGTACAAAGCGCCTCATTGATTTTGCTCGGACGCACCATCTTGTAGGGCATAATGCGATTAGCCGATTCGGTTTTAGGGGAGAATTATCATCTTCAGTGCATGGCTCCAAGACAATGTTAGAGAATATGTTCTTCCGTTTGGATGACTCCAGGATTGCATTTGAAACGTCTTTTACAAGAGCAATGGAATTAGATATAAGTTCACATTTTCTAGCAACTTCCTGAATGACTAAGTCGAGGGAGTGGTTGGAGCAGTGCACAAATATCGACTTCGGTTGATCATCTGTCAAAAGCTTTTGTAATCCGTTAAGGCGGCCAGACATAGCTGCTGCGCCGTCAAAACAGTGCCCCCTAAGATTTTCAATCGGCAGTGAAGAACGTAGCATGACATCACAAACTGTTTTGTGAAGTGTTTTAGAAGTCCCATCATCGGCATTATACAAGCCCATGAAAATTTCCTTTGGTTGCAAAGTGTCTAATTCTACGTATCGAAAACAGGTAGAGAACTGCTCATCACCAGTTCTATCAGTGGTGCAATCAGCCATAAGAACAAAAAAAGGACTGCTGTTTATATCACGAATAAGTTTACGTTGCACTTGATGAGTCATTAATTGAATTATTTAATCTTGAATATCATGACTTACCCACTTGTCCCGACGTTTGATCCAGTTCGCTAAGTCAGGGCAATCAAGAGCTCTTTCATGCAAAAGATCCATTAAGTTTCCCTTATCAGCAGTCGATCCTTGCAGTGCCTGACCAGAACGTGTAAGATAGCGAATAGAACTGATGATAGGGCGCATAGCGACACGTGCAGACTGCTGTTCTTGTTTCAGTTGCGTACTAAGGCGAACTGCCACTGACTCCCTTTTCAATACTTGACAAACATAATGGGCGGATTCACGATGAAAATGACTAGAATCATGTTTTTGCAGTTTCTCCAAAGTCTTCCGCCAGTTTCGAACTCCCTCGCTGGTAAATGCTTCCTCATTACCTCGCGAGGTGCCGGGTCTTCCGAGGCGACGGGCTTGGATGCAAGTGAAGCACCGAACGCTGTCCTTGGTTTGATCGTAGTGCAGCCACTTGAACTTAGAGAACCAGTCCAGAACGCAAGAGCGGCCGCTGTCGTTCTTAGGGAACTTAAAGTTTTGCGACGGAACGAACTGTTCCACTGGCTCAGGTTCCGCGGATCCAGCGGCTGCGACGTCTGCGAGCTCTACAAACAAAATCAAATCAAATATATGGTCGAGTGACAGAGGCCTGACCGTAGTTTTTATTATTAAACAGTGAAAATAGACTTACGTGCACAGGTATCATCAGGCGTTCGCGTTTGTACCGTCTGTTCTATGTCTGGGGCGTTGTCCAAGCTACCTTCCTTTCTGGGACTCTTGGCCCGTTTTGGCGGCAGAGTATCCACTGCCGAGTCACCACCTTGTCGGAAACCAAAAGCGAATTAACTTAACGCACTGGATCGCCAGATTCTTATTTGTTTAACTGTTTTGATAACACAAAATGAACGTAAAGTAATACCTAACAAGTAATACCGTCACCGCCACACTATTGCGTCTTCTTCCGCCTCAATATAAAAAAAGTCCTCGAATGCTTTGATTATTTAAATAATCAAAGCTCTAATGCTATCTCTTGACAATTTTTCTTGTATACAACAAACACTTTTTCATTTATGAAAAAAAGCACTGTGAAGGATACAGATAATCTTTACCAGCACAGATAATCCTTCTTTACCCAGGTAGTAAAATTGGAGGGGGCGCGGCCCCCCCCCATTTGATTTTAGGGGGGCATTTGGCCCCCTCTGCCCCCCACTTCCGCGGTCGCTGCGTATGAGGAGATTGAACTCACACCTGCAAAAGCTCCAGCAGATTGTCTTCCGCTAATCCTTACAAAAAATGATCGATACACAAGCTATTTATTTTCTGTTGAACTATAACTTCTCTTTTACATCATCTATACATTTTATTAAATAATTATTTGAAAGGATATTTTCATAAGTTATTATGACTGAATCATTTTTATTTAATAAGTTTAAATCGATGCCACCAAAATATATAACACTTTCATTTGGGTCAATATAATTTTTAAACCCAGAAGATACATCAGACAAAAATGCTTGTTTATTGAGATTCGGAGGTCGGTATATAGGTAAAAGATTTAAAATTTAGTTTCTTTTAAGTGTCAATTTTCCAAAAACGTTTTTAAAACATTTTGTGTCTATAAATATTTGCGAGAAGGCGAGATTATTTTTAAAATATCTCAGTTCTTTGACAAAATATCTCCACCGGATTTGTAACTTCTGCAAGAGTAATACGAATTAAATCCGGGAATTTCATAGAAACCAACTTGTTCCGAACGTATTGCTGTTTCACAAAGCATAAGTTAAGTATGTCAATGTGATTTATACTGTTTTTAAAATAAGCATGAAAGAGATCCCAGTACTTGCATATTGACCTAATGTTTAGTTCTAAACAAGTTAGATTATTTGTTTCACATTTTCTTGTAGTCTGTATTTGAATCCATTCATGCAAATTACTAACTTTACAATCATTTACGTCTCTTTCATCATCAATATAACTGTAGGATCGAATGTCTATGGCGGGATCCACGGGAGAAGGAATCAGAAGGTAGTTGAAGGAAAACACAATTGATTGTTGATTGATTTATTTACGTCTCAGGAGAAGCTCTGAGCGTCAAGTTAAAGTAAACTGTTGACCGCGGGACGGGTACGTGGCTTCTGGCCGGCGTGGTGCGCTGCGCGTTCTCTCCTCCTGGCGGCGCTGTCATCGCAGTCACGTGATGGTTGGGGCCGTGTGCAAGACCTCCAGGGTTGTCGCAGAAAGGTAGGGTTGCCCCCTACAGTACTCCGCCCCCAGTAGCTGAGTCGGCTTGAGATTGAAGATTGAGGATTGAAGACGCAGCTGCGATACCTTTGAAGTCGGCCGTTGAAATCGATCAGACACGGTTATTGTTGAATCGGGTTGTTTGGTGCGCCTTCTTTCAGGATTTGTCTTCTAATCCTATTGCGGCACCATTTCCACGTGAGGTATACTATGCCGGCGGTTACTAAGATGCAGAGTATGACGAGTGTAGAAAGCGAGAAGTGCTGTACGGTCGTATTCCCATCTTGGGTGACAAAGATCTCTTCCTTGGTCTGTTGTGAACCCATTGTTGGTTATTTTCGAACTGAAGATTGTTTGACTAATGCAAACTATATAGTACAGCCTTAGGTACGTACTCAGCGAATTCGTCGGCAGAAGCGATTTTGCTAAATCTGCTTTTCGTTGTACTCTTGTATATGAAGGAATTCTGCGAAATGCGCTGTGAATGTTTTGTTTATGTAAGCCGTCGTCAGCATGATGTCATGCCGTCCATTGTTCTCGAGAATGTTTTGAAATGCCTGGCGTCAGCGCTTATCGGAATGTGGCTTGTACCCGTGTTGTTGATAATAAGTTCAATACAGGGGTAACCAATCGTTGGTTAGTGATCTGTACGAAAATAAAAAAAAATTATCCCAAAAAATCTTGTCACTTGTCGAGGCGATCCGGGAATCGCACACGTCGGCCTGAGCGTGTTGTGGTGTGAGTTCGATCAGTTTTCTCGAAGGTGTTGGGTGTGGTGTTTGTCGTGTTTGTCGTTGTTGCTGCCATTTCTGTCGGTTCGGAGGTAATGTAGGCTGGTTTTAGTCGGTCGATAGTCATGGTGACTTCTCTGCCTTTAACACGAATCGTATACGTGCGTTCACTGCGGCGAATGACTTCGTGCGGACCACTGTACGGTAGCTGGAGTGGATTTTTTACCGTGTCGTCTCTCAGGAAGACGTGAGTTGCTGTTGGTAGGTCCTTAAAGATGAATTGTCGCTTTACACCATGGCGAGTGCCTTCTACTGGCCTTAAATTGTCGAAATGCTGTCTCAGTTCCTTGAGAAAGTTGCCGGTGTCGACTTCGGGTGCTGATGATGGACGTGCAATCAGAAATTCTCCTGGTGGGCGAAGTGGTTTAGAATATACCAGTTCGGCTGACGAGGTTGCGAGATCGGAAGAGTTGGAAGTACTTGTTTCCAGCGGTTACTCTGATGGCATTTGATCGCTGCCTTCAGCTGGCGGTGTAATCGCTCCACCATACCGTTTGCTGCCGGGTGGTACGCGGTGGTGCGTATTTGGGTCGTTCCTGCCAGGTAATTTAATTGCCTGAACAGCTTCGACTCAAACTGTCTACCTTGGTCGGTCGTGATGCGGAGTGGTGTGCCAAATCTGGTTATCCATCCTTCGTAAAATGCGCGTACTACTGTCTCTGCCTCTTGGTCCTTGATGGGGAATGCCTCCGGCCACCTGGTGAATCTGTCTACGCATGTCAGACAATATCGACATCCCTCTGACATGGGCATGATGACGATGTCCACGTGGACATGCTCGAATCTGGATGCGGTTGTGGGGAAATCTCCAAGAGGTGCTGATACGTGTCTCGACACCTTGCTCCGTTGGCACTGGAGACAGTTACGTGCCCAATTCGTGGTGTCGGCTTTGATGGCTGGCCAGACATAACGTTGAGTCATGAGTTTGGTCGTTGCCCTGATGCCTGGGTGAGCCAGTTGATGAACCGCATTGAATGCTGCCGGTCGAAACTTTTTCGTGACAAAGGGTCTGACTGGTGTTGTGGAGACGTCACAGTAGAGGTCTGCATCGGTACCGGGGATGCGCACCTTTTTGAGCTGCAGATTGGATCCTCCCTGAAGGCAATTCTCTAATTCTGCGTCGTTAACTTGGTCCGCTGCCAGCGCTGCGTAGTCCAGAGGAGTATCGATTGCTTCGACTCTGGAGAGGGCATCTGCGACGATGTTATCCTTGCCTGCCACGTGACGTATGTCGGTTGTAAACTGGCTGATGTAGTCCAGGTGTCGGAATTGCCTTGGCGAGCATTTTTCAGCTTTCTGCTGGAAGGCAAAAGTGATTGGTTTGTGATCCGTAAAGATCGTAAACATCCTGCCTTCTACCATGTGCTTGAAGTGTTTGACGGCAAGGTATATGGCAAGAAGTTCTCTATCGTAGGCTCCGTACTTTCGTTCGGTTGGGCTGAATTTCTTCGAGAAAAATCCAAGTGGCTCCCAGTTTCCGTTGACGCGCTGCTGAAGTGCGGCTCCAGCTGTGGTGTCAGAAGCGTCGCTAATGATGGATAGAGGAGCTTCGCACTTTGGGTGGGCGATTAAAGTTGCCTGAGCAAGGGCTTCTTTGCATTTTTCAAAGGCTTCTATGTTCTTCGGTGTCCAGGGAACGGGTTGTTTGCCTTTTAGGTTCCCTTGTAGGAAATCGTTGAGTGGTGACTGGTCCTCTGCAGCGTGGGGCAGAAATCTCCTGTAGAAATTTAGTGCTCCCAGAAAGTGTCGAAGATCTTTGATCGTTGGGGTCGGTTGTAGCTCCTGATCGCTTCCACCTTCTCGGGAAGGGGTGTGGTACCCTTGCTGGACACCAAGTACCCCAGGAATTGACCTTGTGTACACCGAAGTGGCATTTTGCGACGTTGATGACAACACCGTATTCCTGTAAGCGTTGGAATAATACTTCGAGGTGTGCCATGTGTTCCTCTTCTGATGATGAGGCTATGAGGATGTCATCAATGTAGGCGTAGCAGAAGTCGAGTCCACGCGTGACTTCGTCGATGAAACGTTGGAAGGTTTGGGCTGCGTTGCGGAGGCCGAAGGACATCATGGGCAACTCAAACAGGCCAAACGGTGTGGATATGGCCGTTTTCGGGATATCTTCCTGTGCCACTGGAATTTGGTTGTACGCTCTCACGAGGTTGATGATGGAGAATATTAGAGTGCCGCTCAACGACTGAGCAAAATCCTGAATGTGGCGAACAGGGTAGCGGTCTGGAATAGTCCTGGCGTTCAGGCTCCGATAATCTCCGCACGGTCGCCATTGGTCGTCTTTCTTGGGTACCATGTGTAGTGGCGATGCCCAACAACTCTCAGAAGGACGAGCTATTCCAAGGTATACCATTGTCTCAAACTCCTTTTTGGCCAGCTTCAACCTCTCGGGGGCGAGGCGGCGTGGTCGTTCGCTTATTGGAGGTCCTGGAGTGGTTCTGATGTGGTGCCTAGTCTCGTGTCGCACTTCCCTCCTGGTACCGTCCGGGCGCGTCAGGTCAAGAAATCGTTGCAACAGAATGTGGTAGGGTGACGTACCTGTGACTATCTTTATGGAAGGAGTGTTGTCGTTGCTCCTGGTCCCTGTCGTGGTCAGGTTCGTCACTTGATCGAGTAGTTTTCCGTTGCGAACGTCAACCAGCAAGTTGAATTTTGCCAAGAAGTCCACGCCGATGATAGGCTTGGAGACATCAGCGATGACGAAACTCCAGGTGAAGTCACGTCTAAGCCCCAAATTAAGGGTAACTGGGCGTTTCCCTGTGCGTATTTACAGGGCTCCCGGCACCGTTGGGCACTAGCTCCGAACGTTGCGTGGTACCAGCATACGTCCGATGGTTGCGTACCCCTGGCACGACTGCGGTTACGGAAAAGTCGCGACCTAGAGCGGTTATCGCGGCGAACTGGGCTCATCCATGGGTTGACGATCCCTGATTTCGAGGGCGGCGATTTTCCCGTGCAGTTCGGCTATCGCATCCATTAAATTTGCCTCCGTGATCGATCTTGGAGAGAAAACTTCTCTGGCGGAGGGCATTGTCGCAAGGTCGTCGATGGCATCGGCGAGGTTAGCCATTTTATCCAGCGGGGTGTCCTGTTGTGGGGCGAGGACCACCCGTGTGCTGTGAGGTAGTCAGCCCATCCACAGAGTCCTCAATATCTCGTCAGACACTGTGTTGCCGGCGAAGGTGCGCAGGTGCCGGAGGAACTGGGACGGCCGCCGATCTCCTCGTTCCTCGTGCTCCAGGAGCCTCCTCGTCTTCTGCTCTTGCGTGACACTGAGGCGTTGAATGAGCTCACTCTTGAGCAAAGCGTAGGCTCCGACATCCGGTGGTGCCACTATTATGTCTCGCACTTCCTGGGCATAAGCTGAATCTAGGGCTCCCAGGACGAAACCGAACTTGGAGGCATCTACCGTCACCCTTGCCGCCTCGAAACTGCGCTCTACCATCGCGAACCACAGTTCCGGATCCGTTGGGCAAAAAGGCGAGATGCGAACCGCCACGCGGTCCACTTCAGGCGCGGCGGTTGGTGCGGGCGTGGGTGTAGATGCGGCCGTGGCGGTCGGTGTGGGGGTGAGGGGTTCGGCCGGTGCAGGCGGCACGCTGCCGCCTTGTTGCGTCATCTTTTTGCTGCACAAAATCACTCACTTAACCAATATACAACTGATGTAAATGTTCATCTGATACTCCTGACGCAGTGATCGTCTCTTTGGCACTCGGGAATGCGCCAGGAGGAAAGTTCAGATGATTACACTTCACTAGATCGCGTGTTCACTGTCGGAAGGTCACCAATGTAGGATCGAATATAAAGTGAATTAGTTTTAGTTATACAGTTTGATATATACATTTAAAACTATACATTCATTTGCTGCCAACAGTATAGTGTGCGTTCACATATCACATACACACGTATATTAAATTGATTATTTTTATTGATGTTAATTATCAAAATACTAAAATATAACACAGGATTCTTATTTAAAATATACTGCAGCATTTTTTTTATATGTAAAATTTAATATTCAATATTTTGTTCAGCGATTGCGAGCATTTTTTTATATACCTAACAGTTGTGTTTGTCATTTGCCTAACTAATAATTAACTGGAAATGTCATTTTGAATACTACAATTTTTGCAATTTAATTGTTTATTCTTGCTCCCGCATTCGCTGTATGTGTGATCGAGACCGCAGTAACTGCAAACAGGCTTTTCGTCCTTCTCTCTCTGCAGACATCTTGCAGTACCATGTCCGAAGCGTTGACAGTGGTAACATTGCATAACTGGATGTGCGTCTTCAACAAAGATTCTTTGGTATCCGATTTCTCCAATTGTCATATTCCACTGCTGATTTCATGTTGCAATCCTTCCATTCACCCCGAGCCCCTTCTCCCAAAATATAAGGCAGCTTCTCCAATTGTCATATTCCACTGCTGATTTCATGTTGCAATCCTTCCATTCACCCCGAGCCCCTGCTCCCAAAATATAAGGCCGCTTGTCGAATTGTCATATTCTTTTCACGAACGTATTCCACTACTGATTTCATATTACAATCCTTCCATTCACCCCGAGTCCCTTCTCCCAAAATATAAGGCAGCTTCTCGAATTGTCACCCTCTTTTCACGAACGTATTCCACTGCTGATTTCATGTTGCAATTAGGGCTGCCACCTTTCTAAAACAGTACCTAGACCCGGAGATTTTAGAAATATAATTTTTTTATTAAAATAAAACTTTTTTAGTATGAATTATTTAATTAAGTCAAAATGTCATGGTAAATTACCATTGGTAATGTTTTTTTAAAAATATAAATGACCTAGCTAGTGCTAAGCTGACTTGGACCAGCTTGACACTTAAAACTATATTTTTCATTCTGAAGAGATTGTTTAAGCATCTTTTCTTGCTCAGGTTTCTTCAAAAACTTAATAAATTCTTGGCAATTCATATTTTAATTAATTTTCACAATTAACTCTGCCTTCACTATGTCCACTGACAAGCAGTTTCGCTCGTCTGTCCACAAATTTCCCATTAAAGAAAAGACGCTTTCAACAAAAGCATTGCATATAGGGATTGAAAAAAATTTCCAATTATTTTTGGCAGTTCGGTGAAGGTTGAGGTGACTGAATCCATCGTAAATCAACAGGCAATGTTGAATCACTAGATTGTACGAACTGAGGAAATACTTGGTTTAATTTTCGGGTCTCGTCATAAAGTTTATCTTCGTCGACATTTTTCAAACCAAGTGATTCGACAGCTTCCACAGTATCTTCGTAACTTACTGCACTTTTTAGATAGAATTTGGAAAAGATTTTGAATACAGAATCCTCTAAATCATAATATTTCTGTATCTATTCAAGGGTTCTCCTGTAAACCGCCTAAGGCCAGAAGGCCTCAAAAACTTTATGTTTCTCATTATTTTGGCACCGTAAAATTCATCATGCAGTCGGCTTTCAACCTTGTCTTTTATGTTCCTCATAATTGGGTGCAATTCAGCAGCTGTCACGGAGTTTTTTTCTAGCAATAGTATGGCTTCTGTCAGCATATTCATGTAATGATGAATGAAATATAAATACCATTCCTGTAGTGCTTCATCGTCTTAGCTGCTTCACCACGACTTTTAAAATACGCTGTACAGCAGGCCACGACAATATCAATCGATCAACAGCTCTCCCCAAACTTAACCATCTAGTTGGCCCATGTAGTAAAACTTTTCTGTATTCAATTTCTAGTTGGCTTCTTTCGTTTTCACGCCAAGGATTGGCTTGCCGTTTGAGAGAGATTGAGAGGTTTGCTTCTGAGTAAAACACTTGTGTTTTTTCTTGATATGTTTTAATATGTCACAAAGCAGAGGGTAGACCTTAAAACTTAGAAAGAGAAGCGAGAGCTGGTTGATAATGAATGTTGAATGAATGATAATGTAGAATTGAATCGTGGTTTGGAATCACAACACGCTATTTATAAACAAACCAATATTTGACGTGACTACAGACACAAGATATTATAGACGCGAAATTCATGACAATATTACACTATGACGTGCCATAGACAAAAATATTTAACATAAAAGGTGGCATAGACAGAAAAAGATAATGTAAAAGGCTCTACACATCGAGATTATAACATGAGAAAATGAAAGAGTTTAGGCTTGACTGAATTTAAACATAAAACAGGACAATCACAAGATACGACACGCAACACACTCTACCAGGGCGAAGGGAACAGCCTGCCGCACTCCTCTTGGAAGTAAATCCAAACCTCAATAAAACTCCTGCTCTCGATGATAGATATAATAAGCTCAGATGGCTTCTTAACAGGCGGTAGAAATAATCTAAACCACAAACTTAATGTTGCAATACTGACTCTTGAAAAGGCGGGTGTTTCGGCATTATCTGTAGGGAACTGATATCTATGCTGTGACGAGGAAGTCATAATTCATAAGTCTAGGAATATATGATGAAACACCGGGTAGCCAGCATTGAAATTGAGTATCGCACAGTTTGCGTGCTTAACCCTTTAAGTATTCATTTAGTCATCGGTGTTTACACTGCCATCCAGCGGCGGGAAATCATCTCCGAGTATTTAGACGAGGGGTTCCCAAACTTATGACTCTAACGCCACCTTTCTACCAAAAAAACATCTCCGCCGGGTCAATGTAGTGGGGTACGGAACACGATGGCCGCAGTACTAACTCGTGCAAATGAGGGTACTCATTAAATAATTTAGAAAAAGTCGCAATGAATGAGTATTTTGTGTTTGATTTTCAAAATCAACATAATCAAATCATTTTAGAGCAACTTATCCAACCTCATGTCTGTTTCTGCTATTGTGGTACGAGAACACGCTGTCAGATGGAATGCAGGAAAACACTTCTTCTTCTTGACATATAAATTTATTAATTCACAATATAATTGCAGAGGATCTTATTTTCCTCTGCTCAAACTTAAACTGAAAGAAATAAAGGTCTAGTTTCCGTTATTCTTCAGTTTTCTCTAGGTTTACATAAACCTAGTAATTATCTCACGACTGACTGCGTTGGTACGCATGTACCTACCAGTTATATCAATACTGCCTTTTTTCTGGGAGGTATCTGTATTTAAACTAAATTCTGAAGAACATATTACAAAAATAAAGTTGTTCCACCCGCTCGTCGGCAAACAACATTCTTAAACATAAAATATAATGCACTTAACTATCCTAAATAATACAGACGTGACTTAAACAATACAAATATTTTAACCCTTTGCACTCCTAATTTTTTTTTTAATTACCTACTACCAACTCCTTAATTAATTTACAAAAAAGGGATAAAAAGTGGCCTCAATAAAAAGTTAAACAAAAATTTTTAAAATATGTAATTTTTATTACTCTTTCTTTACATAGAGTACAAAAAACATAGAAATATATAAAATTAACAACTTAATATGCCCTTATTCACTTAAACTTTTTCAGTGTGTGGTATTTCTTGAAACATTCTCCTGGATGGAGGCCAGGTTTCCTATCACAAGTTTCACAATAGAACGTTGTTTCTTTTCTCCCTCCCCGAATTTTCCGATTGGAACACACTATACAGTCTTTATGTTTCTTATGTGAAAAACAAGTAAACGAAGTTCACTGTCTATTTCAAGCATGTATTGGTCATCACCACTTTCATATTCATTGATCACAGATTGTTTTTTTTTTATCCGGGGCATTTTTATTTTATTCAAGGTATATAATAAAGCACGTTAAATTATTACTAACAAATCACTAATTATGAAGAAAAAGAAATGTAAAACTATATTTTCACCTAATTACTGAGTATTATTTTCAAGACCGAACGACACATGTGCTTTCTCGGCCACGAAATATTTGCTACTAAAAACAGTAAAAACAAATGTAAATACACAAACAGAACAAAATATTATGTGATAACAAGTGAATAGGTATAAGAATCCTTTGTTATGTGTTGGGAGAAATCCCTCAGCGCTTCCTATTGTTACGCAGGTAGACAGGCAAGTACCTACCTACTTACATGCGTCGCAACCAAATAACTGCGCAGTGCATTTACAAGGTTAAAAATAATACGATTTTAAAAATTATCTAAAAGGCGAAACTTGACGAGATATATGTATTTTGCGTATTCGGAATATTCAGAATGAGATATAAAGTGTTTAAAAGAAAAAAAAATACATTTGATAATTTAAATTATTTTTCGAAATTGCGTTACTATAATGTCGAGTATGACTCGACATAGGAGTTGGTGTAAGAAATATAATGTCGAGCCACACTCGACAAAGGAGTGGTATGAGTTAAAGGGATTATTTTAAGGGAGATGAAACTTTATTTGGGGTTTTTATTACTATGGGACAGGGGTGGGAAAGGTATTGGCAAATATTTTTAGGCATAATGGTTTAACTAGGGTGATCATGAAATGGAGAGCGAACAGCTCTATTTGAAAGCCGCCGCCGCTTGAAGTAAAATGTCACGAATTCTTAAATCATAAATGATACACAAACAAGACAATATTTTTATAAAAATACCAGGCCAATGAATTGTTTTATTGTAGGGTCAAATGTGCAAATGTGGGAAACTACGCTAACTTTGAAAATACGAGCTGTGGGAACGGGCCTGAAGGCTAAATTTTATTGAGCAATATATAAAAGTCGCATCCTGGAAGATCCAATGTCGTTAAGGCAAAACCAAATTGAATAATAATATATAACTTTATTTAAGAATGTTTGCACATTACAACTAAAAATGCATATTACGATGTTTATTGTACATTGATTTATAATTTTCAAGCTTAACAGTTTAACAGAAAAATACAAAAATAATATGATGAAGGTAAAAAAGAAAATAAAAGTACAGTTAGTTGAGGTTTCTCAAATACCCCCTCACTAGGCTAGCCTGTTGAGGTAGAATGTTGAGGCAGAATTTTTCAAGTTACTTCCTAATACCTATACTTATATTAAGATGTATTCGCTCATTAATGTGGTTATTTCAATAACTGCGAATTTGGGTGAAAGCTCCGGTAAAGGCCCTATTCTTATTTTTGGTTCGGATTTTTTACATTGTCTTTGAAATTTTTGTGTGAATCACATTGTTTTATATTGTCTAGAAGAATGTTGTAGAGTCTTGTCGCAAAGTATTTAAAGTTTCGTTGACCAAAAGTAGTATTCGTTATCGGTATTTGTGGTCTGTTTTTGTTGTTGCTTCGAGTACATTGTGTATTTGAACTTTTTTCGTAGTAATTATGTATATTTGTGTACTGATGAGTTAGAAACATCAAAAACATTATAATATGGATGATTAGGTTCGAGTCCGTAATTATAGGTAGCCTAAGAATTATTTTTAAAATTGTTTTCTGAGCCTTTATGATTGGGTCTAGTGCAGATGAAGTGCCGCCTCCCCATGCTATGATACCATACTCAATAATAGATTGGCAGACTGCAAAATAAATCATTTTCAGGTGTTGTAAGCTGAGAAAGTTTCGTATGATTCTGAAAACGTGCATGGTTTTTCTTATTTTGTTTGCAATTATTTGAGTATGAAGATTTCATTTTAGATATGGATCAATGGTGAGGCCGAGGTACTTCATCTGAGTAGAAGGCTCAATGTAGGGGCACTGACAACATTCATCGGAATTCAAACGTGAGTGTATTCTAATGGAGGCATCGTCAAGAGGTTGACCAGTAATATTAATGCTTGATGTGACATATTTAGTTTTCTCGGTGTTCAGTGGGAGCGTGTTTATATCCAACCACTTTTTTACCATGCTTATGTCCGTTTCAGCTTTTTTATGAAAATGTCCATAAGAAAGTAAGTGGTTAAATAGTGCGGCGAATGGACTTGATATTGCATGTGCGCATCGTTTGAGAAATATTAGCGGTGTGTTATCTGGGCCTGCAGATTTGTTAGAGTCGAGGGAAAGGATTTTGTTTAGACATGATTCGCGTGTAATGCGGTAGTTCTGGTACCTTGTTGTCTGATATTTCGTCTTCGTATACGCTTTGGAAATGATCAGCAAACAAATTTACAATATCAATGGTACTATTTGCTATTTTGCCATCGTAATGCATTGTGGGGGGATAGTCGGTACCTTCATTGTTTATTTTTTTAACAAAGTTCCACAGGTTTTTTGTTCCTGGGGATTTTTTCTCAATGGAGGTGATGTATGCTTTATAGATTTATAGCACAATTTGGATAGTGTTTTACATTTTTTTCTCGTTTATGTAAAGTTTAAATAGTCATCGGTTTGGTGAGTAAGTTTAAAATTTTTATATTACTGTTTTTTTGTTTGTTTGAGTAATAATATATAATAAGGTCTTTGGAGAACCAAATTGGATATGTTCTTTGGTATATACGAGGGGACATGAGATTTTATGTTTTCAGAAAATGTATGGCAAAGTTTTTCTAGGGTTTGTTCGATGTCATCATAAGTCAAAAAGATCCAATCTGTATTAATGAGTTGATAGTTAATAGAATCGTAATCGGCGTTTTTGAAGTTGAGCGTTGTTTGTTTCAATGGGGGTTTGTTTGTGTACATATTTACTACAATATGTAAGAGAGGATGATGATTATATACCGGTACGAGCTGATCGTTTGACATTTCAACCCATAGTTTACATTCATTGTATACAAAATTTTATTGGTGCAGATATAATAGTTGATCATATCTATCACTTCACGTGCTGGGTCATTAGAGCATTCATTAGTAATATAGCCACTGTCACTGGAGTTTCATTTCAAATTTCCCAATTATAATCGCTGATGATAATTATTTTCGACGTAGGATTTTTTGACATAAGGGATTCAACGTTTCTTGTAAATTTGAATGTCGGAGTTTGGCGGTATGTTACAGTTCCAATGATGATTTTTTTCCATGGGGGTAACAATTTGTACAAATAATTGTTCCAATGAAGTATTTTGCGTGTTTAGTTTTTTCGCTGATAAATTTTCCTTTATTGCTACCTTAGCTTTCCTTTATCAGTATTTCACCTCCTCTGGATTTAGAAATATCTTGTGATTTGTAAAACCAAGTTCTGGAGTTTTTATTTCTGGGACGAGCCATGTTTCGGTAAGGATAAATATATCGTGTCGATGTAAAGGTACTGTTGTTTTTAGTTTGTGTAGTTTTGTACGAAGTCCTCGCGTATTCTGGTAGTAGATTTTAGTCACGTCTGGGCATTTGGTCCGGCATTTTCGGCTATTTAGGTCTAGTTTTTTGGGACAATTTTTACTATTAATCGGTTGCTGTTAATAAATTTTATGGTGAGTCCGACTTCGCCTTCCTGGGTACGGTTTGCCAGAGTTTGTCTGAGATCATTAATATATTGCCTTTGTAGAGGAGTTTGGTCAGAGTAAATTCTATATATATATCGAACTAAAGCAAATAATAAAAGAAATTTCAGCTTCTGATTGAGGTCCGGTAGGGACCACGTTATACGGCTTAGCTATTTTTTATTTTTTTTCTATTAAATCCTCAAAATCTGAGTGGTAATTATTGACGCGGTTCAAAGCTTCTTTTCCAAAAAGGCGAGAAAATTCAGCCCTGTCCTTCGCCCAGTCCAATACTTCGCTTATATTTGGTGAGTTTTGTTTAAAAGAATTTTTAGATTATACAGAATGGTTTTATTATCTATTGAACTAAAGCTAGATACATCAATGAAAACACGATATACCCTTCCGACATGCGCACCGCAAGCGTTGATACGGTTTGGTGCCGAAACGTAAACTGTAATGTCCAACCAGTCCAAATCAGTCGTATGTCTATGGTAATGTTCATCTCGTATTTTATTCAACATGTTCTTTGCACCCGGGCTGTCAAATACCACGGTCTTAGCGTACAGCCCTCTGCTGGTATTCTTCATTAGTACTCCGTCCGATACATTCAGCCACTTCGCCGTGAACGCCGTTACTTGCGCCAACCAGCCTCCAAGTGAGTGCCCCGTCGTTGTAAGATTATAACTTCTCCCGTGTTTAGTATTAACAAAATGTAATACTTGCCTTATTTGAGGCTGGAGTGGCTGGTTCTCTGAGATGCGTTGATGCGTCTTAATGATTGCACTCACCTACCCACATATTGGAATAAATAATAATAATTATTATTATTAAGTTCTCCTTCTATATAGCCCATTTTGGCAGCAACTAGACTTATATTTCCCAAAAGTTCCGAGAGTTTAGGGGGCAGTTTTCCCATATGTTCTTTGGTGAATTTGTTCCTTGAATCTGTTATAGTCATTTGTAATGAATTTATGATATTGTTTGCTGCAGTAATAAAATAATAGGCATTGCAGTTGTCCATGTTACTTCAGAGAGAAAAAAAGGTTTTGCGGCCTAGCTTTGTGCAGGAAAATCAAATGATTGAAATGTCTGTAAACAAGGTACACACTCACACAACACACACTGATAGAGTTCGGACTGAGTGATCGGTGATTTTAAATATTGTTTTGACAGCAACTCAGATTTTAGAATATCTTGAAACTCTTTTATTGCACTGTTACTGTAATTCCTTGTGTATTTACTGAGCGTATTATTTTTATTAAAATGTGTTGAGGATGTTCACTTATTTAGTTAGAGTAGGGGGAGTACGGATATTATCATTATCGGACGCATAGTGTTTTTCATTTGTATTTTGTTGTTATTGCTTCAATATACACGATTTATGAATTAATCATTAGTGGAAAGGACAGATCTACATGATATGCTAATTTTAAAAATCAATAACCGTCACTATTCCCCAAAATATAGATTTTAAAATTACGAAATTTTCGTTTATTATCGGAATTCGACGGGTGTTATCGGACAAATTAGCTCCCTGGTTTAACACTGTATTTTATTTTATTTTATAATAAAACGGTTGCTAAACATTACATTTAAAAGACTTCAAATATATCAACACAATATCTTTATTTAAAAAAAAAATACAATTAAGAGAAATACAAGAAAAAGGGTAACAAAGTATTTGAAAGAATTGTCTATTATCGGACATTAAAGGTGGCATCGGACACGAAAGTAAACAAAAAATATTCTTTTTTTTAATTAAAAAAAGGATTTTAAAAAAGTGGTAAAACCGTGTTAAAAATTTTCACAACACGTTATGATATACTGAAAATAATAATTATTTCTGGCACAATTCACATTTGTAAAAATGCTGGTAAGATTCAAGACCTGTACAATTTTCATGGGCCCATCCGTGACAACCTTGGCATTGAATCCAGTCCTCTTCGAAGCTTTCTCCACAGATTATGCAAACTTCATTTTTGTTGTAATCTTAAAATTGATGCTGTTATTTTCTTTGTTGTGTTTGGGCGGATTCTTTTTTGATTTACCGATTTGAAAATCATTTTGGCATTTACTGTTTCCTGATAGCTTTTCTTGTTTTATTTTGATTGGGAGACCCCGTATTTTCGCTTCATTCTTTACAATTTTGGAACTCTTTGGAAGTGCACTTAAATTCAACGGTTTTACTGAACTTCTTTTTATTTTAGTTTTATCTCCAGTTTTTTTCTCCTGCCCTACTTTTAAGTCTAATCTGAGTTTTTTGGCATCGCTCTTCTTTTTCCGTTCTTCCATTTTTCGCTCTTTGGCTAATTCCTTCGCCTTAGATTCATCGCGTTTATTTTCAAGATCCCTTTTATAGGGGCTCGATGTCAAAATTTCTGAATTTGTGCAACGCCTTTTTCTGGAATTCATTCTCCGTGTAACAGCATCATTTACAGGAGAAACTATTTTGATTAGTTCTATATATTTGTCCTTTTCTTTTGAAGTTGATGGTTTTGGAGACGTTGGCGGGAAAGTGACCATTGATAATATTTGAGGTCTTTCATAAGGGGTAGTTATTGGAGTTGAAGCGGATTTCAAACGAAAGGTTATCAAGATCATTGGTTCAGACGCACGACACAAATTAATAATGGGGATTATTTTCAAATCAGATGATTTCCCCAACAAAAACTTGAGCTCACTTAGTGACAGATCACGCAGTGAACGGGGTTGGTATACATTTTTGACGTTTGGTAGAATTATGTTTCGGGGTGGAATGATTATGAGATTTTCTACACTTAAAGAAGATTCACATGGTGGTAAATGCTCTGGGGATTGTGTTTTATTCTGTGAAACAATCTTCTGTAGCTGATTTATTTCATTCTGTGAAATACTCTTCTGTAACTGATTTGTTTCATAATCAACGTCAGAAATATCTAAACCTTCCGATGGCAGATAGTCTATGTCTGTAAAAATATCAGGATTAAATGGTTCAATACCCGAAGCTGCGAAACCATTTATCCATATTTCCATTCGACATGTTTTGGCGAATGCAAAGTTGACATCTATGTCATATTCAAATATTCTGAGGAATGGATTTTTACGCATCCACATAGTACAAGCCACATCGAACATGTTTTTGAAAGGCTTCATGAAGGTGCTGTCTAGTGGTTGTAACCTATTTGACGTGTGTGGAGGAATGCTTAGCATATGAACATGGTTTTCACGGGCAAAAATTATAACGTCATATTCCTTATGACTTCCGTGACCGTCTATTATCAATAGCACTGGATCTTGTGCTGTTGGTTTCACTATTTGCACGAATGCTTTGATCCAACTCAAAAATATACCCCCATTCATCCATCCACTGGGTTGCGTATGGAACGTGCTTCCTGCCGGTGCACCCATTTTCAGCAATCTTCGCGCGGGGAAAAATGAAGTGTGGAGGGATGAAATGGTCACCAGCCGCGTTGATGCAGAAAAGAAGTGTTATCGTCTTGCCTCTTTCTGCGGAAGTCATTTTCCCCACTTGCCTTTTACCCTTCGTGCTTAGAACTTTAAATGTGTTCTTATGCACGCAACTTATTCCCGTCTCATCAGCATTGTATATATGAGACGGAGAAAAGTTGAATTGGTTTCTCAAATGACGTAATTTTTCAAAGAATAAATGAACCTGCGGCTTATTAAATCCAACGGCCCTCGCAATACTGGTAGATTCTGGGGTGCGTAACGACAATTCTGGATGTCTCTTCAGAAATGAATAGTAGAATTCATTGCCAGCCTTTTTCTTTTCCATATTGAACCGATGAGGAATTTTCTGGGATTCAGCCAATTTAAATACAAGTTCTAAGAACTCATCTTTTGTTAACGGAATCAAGCGGTTATCCAAATCCTTTACATGATCGACTAAACAGTCTTCAAAAACTTTTGAAAATGTGGGCTTATAACCACCCACACCGACGTGCAGCTCAATTGGGAATCCATTCTTCAATTTCAACAACCTGTCATTAAGTGTACTTTTAGGGACATCAAAATATAAGGCAGCTTCTCGAATCGTCATCTTCTTTTCACGAACATATTCCACTGCCGATTTCATATTGCAATCCTTCCATTCACACCGAGCCCCTGCTCCAACTTTTTTTTTGAATCTCGGCATTATCTGGAGAAATGGAAGAAAAACAGAATGAATTTTTGAAAATATTTTTTTAAAATCAACAATAGCAAACCCTTTGTACATAGTTTTCATAGTACAACATACTTTCATAATATATATGTGAAACACTTCATTTGGTGTTGGTATATTAATTTAAATAAATAAATAAAAAATAAGAATTAATTTGTGTGCCCGATATCATCCGTAACAGCCATGTCCGATATTATCCATACGACATGGAGTTAAAAAAATAACCGTCTACCTGGTATGGGACACAAATTTTAAAACAATAGATCGTCATTTGAATGCCACTGAAATGTAGTGTACCGCCTTATATACACAAAAGTAATTAAATTAATATCGTACCTTTTATTTGTCTTCGAATAAAGCTGAGGACACAATATCCGGGAGTCAAAGTTCGTTTTCTGGGAACAACACGACACAACCGGCCTTGGCAAGAGCCATGCAAACACGAGGAATTAGTGCGGCAATATTATGAACTAACTTGCTACGCCCTATCTATTCGCCAGGAAGAGAAATAACATGTGGCTGATCCATAACACCAACTTAGCGCGAAAGCTTTCAATCTGGTCCGAAAAGGAACAAAGCACTTAAACAGATAATCAAAATCTGAAATATGATAGTTACCTGTTTCATAGACTGGTCTTTCATAAGTTGAAAAGAGGCTTTGTGTTTTTGAGCCACCGCACCATCAAATTTTTACCCATTCTCCACAAACAAGACATTTTGGGTTGAGCATGATTCGTCTCCGCAATATATAAATCCATAACTTACATAGCTCTCATCAGCTTTTCGATTAACAAGCTTAGGTAAGCTTTTTTTTTCGTTGACTGCTTCTTCTTGTGAATCCACTTGACAAACTTGCGGTACGTTTAACGAATCTATCCATTGTATACACCTATTATGGGCTATTTATTTGCAATTGAAAAAGTCAATTACGTTCCCGACGACCCAATCCCAAACTAGTGCTAACGAACGACGACTAAGCGGGCACAGCGTCGCAATGTTTCATTGTCACGCGCATTGTGCTATGACCACTCCTCTCGCAATGAAGCGCCTCGCTCGCATAACACATTGCTAGCATTCCACACCAACTTTTTTTTTTTTTTTTTTTTTTTTTTTTTTTTTATAGTGAATACCTCACAAGAGTCCCAACTGCTCCCGTCTGGAGCCAGTGAGACTATGGCATCCCCAATTGGGGGATGTTGTGAGGCTGAAGGTAAGTGGGGAAGGGAAAGAGGAAGGTGGGGAAGTACCTGGCTATTCAGATCTAGTCACTAAACACGGCTAAAGCCATTTGGAGCAACGTTTCAATTCTGAATGGTGGTCTTACACCAGGGCGATACTGGTAGTATCTTCCACTCTGGAACGTGCCGCAAATATACTATGTATTATTTTAATTAATTAACTGTGAAATAACACAAATTAATCAAATAAAATTTATTTGCGCACGCCGGGTTCGAACCCGCGACCTTCGGAATGGCAGTCCAATGCGTTACCACTGGACTATGCCGGCCGTCAACTAATGACCACGGTAGACCACGGTGCTGTGGCACACACTTTGTGGAATACTGTCCCAGTGAATGTATTTTGTTCTGTAAGGAATTCAAATTTCTTCCATAATACAAGTATCCAAAGCATTTGGCACAGAGTCAATGGTCTCTTGATATGATGGGTATATCGGCATTATCTGCATCTGGAGGAAGACGTGGCACAAAGTTTATAATTGCTGTTATCAACGGGATGTTTCCGGCTCGGATTCAGGAGAGAGAAGAGAGCGCGAGAAACGGGTAGGCAGTCTGGCTACCCTTCCAGGTGGCTCCAAGGTGGCCACTCGCAGGATATTTCTCAACTTCCCTCTCTGTGAATTGATGCGGCTTGCTCGGGGTTGGTTGTTCTTAACGCTTATTACAATTTTATCCCTTTTAAATATAATTGTTGAATAGAAAATAGACAAATTTGAATGTTATATTAATGTCTTAATGATGAATTAAGTTTTAATTGTTTCAATGTTTTATCTTTGAATACTTGTAATAACTTGTCTTTTTTTATAAATTTTCTGCCAAAATTTTGAACAATGTTGCTGAAGGGAATGTGGTTGTTTTTCAAAATTACTTTAATATGTAATTAGTCTTTGTACCACATTTACATGGTTTACAATTGTTTCATATGCACCTCCCCATCCAATAATTCCATACTGAATTAATGACTGGACTAGCGCGTAACACACTTTTTTAAATTATCTAACTTAGGAATATTTCTTAATCTAATAAATATATAAATACATTTCCTAATGCGCTTAACAAGTTAACATATGTGTTTTTTTCATTTCATATGTTGGTCTATAATTACACTGATTGATTGAACAATTAGATTTGTTGGACGATTACGAACAGTCGTAGACGTGTAGTCTTTGCTGGTGGAATTGTGATGCTTTCGCCAGCGTCAACACTTAAAATTTTTTGCACCTCAATAGTTTTTTCTAGTTTCTCTTTGAACTCGGATTAGACACTTATAACTGCCCCCAGTCTCAATAGATGACAAGATACCAGTTTTATCATCTTTGTTGAGTCTGTTTATTTATTTATTGTTTAGGAACATTTACAGATTATTAACATGAAAAAGTCATTAGAGAAGCGCTGCAAAAAGCGTAGATGTCAACAGTCCACTTAAAAATGTTCACATCATGCACAGTATCAAGTATCATTATACACTATGTATTAACAAAAGATATAAATAGCAAAACTTGAACCAAGGCAAAAAAAGAGATATCAAAAACAAAACATACAGATCAATATATGATCCAAAATATATGATCCAAAACACAAAAGCAAAAAAAAAAACTGAAAACAAATAGAGTAAATAAAAAACAAACAAACATTCACAATCTATTGCCTAATTTGCTTTTTAAAATAAGCGAGACTATTTGCATATATATCTATGTAGTTACATCCAATAGAATTGTACAGACGACACATTCGAAACAATGGATTGAAGTATGCAATATTGTTCTTAAATAATTCTAGATGGAATATATTCTGACTCCTTAGATTACCTCTATTAGGAACTTTAGTAAGAATATTGTTCAGACAATGAGTTGTTTCAAGCTTGTCATGAATAATTTTGTGCAGACATATTAAGTCAGCAAATTGTCTTCTTTTATCCAGGGTCATAAAGTTAAAGTATTGGAGGCATTCCTCGTAAGATTGGAGTACGACATTTAGTCCAAGTTTAAATGATAACAATCATAGAATTTTTTTCCCCATGATATGTAAAAAAAAACAAGAAATAACCTTTTAATATACAAATCCATGATAAGACCAAAATTAACCTACGCAAGCCCAATCTGGACCCACGCTCCAAAATCACAATTAAATAGATTACAATTATTCCAAAATTAAGTCATTCGCACAGCCCTGGGAGCCCCCACGTGGATGAGGGTGTCCCAAATCCACCGTGACTGACTCCCAAGTCCCCCTCCTTAATGACAACATCATAAGTCTCGTGGAATCTTTTTATTCGGGCATTCCAACCCATACAAACCCTTTCATTAATTGTCTCGCCCAGTACGACGCAAATGCCAAAACTCAGTTTAAAAAACCAAAACAAATTCTACGTAAATTAACCCCCTAATTGCAGCCATGTTTTATTGCAAAAAATTTTCACAAAAAACTAAAAATTATCTTCCTACAACCAATTTAAACTCATGATGTAAGAGAAAGGGGCCTTTTTGTATTTTTCAATAAAAAAGTTAATAAATCGAAAAAAAATTATCTTTTGGATATGCTATGGCTTTAGATAGGTTAGAGTAAGATATGACTTTAATTTTATCTACTCATTGGACTTTAAAACTGTGAAACTAACCGACTAATAATAAAAGTAGGAGGTAGGTAAAGAACAAACACACACTTGGCAACTTTACCTACTCAAAATTTCTCAATGAAACTGAAAGTTTTTGTATAAAATCGATAAAATTGGTGTTCCTTCCAACGCTTGGATCTCGATTCTATGCTTTTTGCAAAAATAAAGAGCATTTTACTGGCAACACTGGTTAGTAGGTAAAGATGCCCGACATTCTGACTACATTTCCATACAGATGCAATACTTTCGTTAGGGCTGCCACCAAAATTGAAACAATGTAGGTAGCTATATCAAAAACATTCATATAAAAGATCCATCTTATTTTGTTTATCCAAACGTTTTATTATAAAATCTTTTTATAGTATTGGCAATAAGAATAATTAAGTATTGGTAACTTTTTAATAAAAAAAATGTATTATTATAAAAAGAAATGTATCATTATTCAATTTTGCGCGAAAATTTGACGTCAAAGTAAAGGATACCACGTCGAGTTTTGTCAGGTTCCGGTAAAAATTTTACAATGTTCACAGCAAATATAATGCTGACATCGTCGATCGTAGGCCAGTAAAATCCACCTTTTCTGCATCTTAAAAACTTTGCTGAAATGTCAAGGCCGCTTATGTCTATAATTTGACCACAGTAATATTTTTTTATGTTTTTGGTGCCCGCAAAGCCAACTAAAATGTATTGCCCAATTTGTATTTTATCTCCTTCCTTTTCATGCATATCTGCCTGTAGCTCCATAATTTCTTCCCTCCCCATTTTCTGCTCATCCACGATCTGCGGCTCAACACCCCCTTCCATTTTATTAAAATGTTCGACAGGATTCTTATTTCAGGTTTCTTTCTTAGAGCTTAGTCGGATGATCCCGCTCGATCATTGCTTTTTTTAGGGATTCTTTGTGTCACTGCCTCTTCATAGATATTTTGAATATTTCTCTTTCTAGTTGCGTTTTTATTTAGATTATCAATTAATAGGTCATTGCTCGTAACTGATTTTCCAGGTAAAACATTCATTTTCTTTTTTGTGTTTCTCTTGATAGGATTTGGTTTTCTATTTTCTTTGAGGTAGTCAAGTAAGGCTTGATCCACATTATAGCTGATGTTTTCACTGCTTTCAGGCATTTTTTTATAAACTTGCTGTGGATTGTATGGATGTATGCCCGTTGCGCGGAACCCACTAATGATGTTGTTTTTCTGGTTTATGTTTGTATCTTCAATTAATTGTTTCAACAACAACGGAAAATGACTTTTGTTCAAACAGGGCTGCTTGGGATTTTCGATTTTATATTTCATTAAAATTTTTCTCCACGATTTCTTAAGTGGCCCGAAAAAGACCACATCAAGAGGCTGTGTAAGGTGAGTAGAGCATGGAGGAAGAAAGGCAAACCTTATGTTGTGCAGCTCACATAGTTCTACAACTTCGATATTGATATGACTTGAAAGGTTGTCACCAATGACCAGTTTTGGCCCTTGAAGCCGCCGGGCCCACGGAATTACTATTGTTGTGAACCAATCCAGAAATGTGGTTGAATCAAACCAACCGCTTTTTGTTCGGTTGTATCGAGCTCCTTCGGGGCCTCCAGTGACTCCACATGCACTCCGATTTGTAGACAACATACGGCGGTAAAAGGAGCCCGTTGGCTACTCCAGCAAACATAATTGATATGCAACCCTTCGAAGAGTTTACTATTCTCTCTGGATACTTCACCCCACGGCGAAATATACATTTGGCAGCGCCTGTGTCATCACTGACATTTGTTTCGTCATAATTTAATACATGACTTGTTGCCAACCCTTCAACGGATGCTTTTAAATATTCAAAGTAAATTTTGAACTCTTCGATTGTTTTTTCCGCTCGCGCTTTTTTATATTTTGTGTAGACCTCACAGTTAATTCATTGTCGTGTCTTTTTATAAAACTTTTTACCCACCAGTTGCCTGGAGGATTATTATCAAATATATACTCTCTGTTATTTTTTGTTAGGTATTCATAAACAACCATACGAAATTCCAAATGCGCCAAAGGCATACTGAATTCTGATGCGACTATTAACACTTTAACAAATTTAGATTCTTCTTCCTCCGTGAATCTGAACCTAGGTCCAGGTTTATCGGTGTGTAAATTTTTTATCCTTTTTTCAATTGTCCTACGGGGGATACCAAATTGCCTCTCTGCGTCATAAGAATTAATTGTTTTTTTTTTACCAAATCAATGGCAATAGACATCATCTCTTGGGAGTCATTTTTATAAGGTCTAGCCCCTAGTTGCCTTCTACTCCGTATAGGTGGCATCCCGAATTGACCTAAAACAGAAAAAATAAATAAATAAAAATAAATGTATATAACAAAAATTGCTACAAAGTTAATCGCCCTAAAATACAGTAAATCTGTCAATTTTTTTTTAAAACTACATAAATAAAAAAATATTTTGAAATCTTCATAATAACGGCTTTATATAATTGATACCCAAGTATTTAAGCACTGAAAATAAAATCAGATTGTTAAATAAAGAAAAAAATTATAATAAATATTTCTCATGATTTGGACAACCCTATTTATAGGTCAAGTTGCCACTCAACATAAGATGGTAACGTCAACTAACATTACACAGACGAATTTCTTCATTACCATTTAAAAGAAACGCTTGAAAATCACTTTTACGTCTTCAGAAGAGGATGTTACTTAAAATATATCAATCCTACTCACCTCTGCTCAGCAGTTACGACAAAAATGATGAAATTTTGCACAGGAACCTAAAGCAGCAAATGACGCCACGCAATTCGAATCTTCAATATCTTGACAACTAAGGCAGTGTTGCCAGTGAAAAGTTTTTTTAGAATTTAAAATTAAACAATAACTTTGTAAACATCACTTATAGGTAAATACTTAATGCCGACCGGGTTTCGCTACAACACGTAGCCTCATCAGGGCAGTATAATACTAAAAATCTAAAAATTAAATTAACATGTGTGGATTTCACAGTAGGTGGACAGTCTGAGCTACAGTGGAAGAGGTAGGGATAGGTGTGAGATTGAGAGGCGAGTGTTCTTTGTCAATAGGGAACAATCTGAGTATAGGACTTTTATTTAGGTTTATTTGGTTGTTGATGACTTTGCTATTGACGTTTTTGGCTTTCCTTAACTCTAGCGCTTCTAAGTTATCCAACCTAAGACCTATTCCGTTTTTATGTAATAGACTGACGCCAGTATTTTTGTCGAACGTATGGTTGGTTGCTATGAGGTTATTTGCAAATTCAGAGAACCCATTACTGGTTAAACATCTTAGGTGTTCTTTGACTCGTGTTTTGATATTAAGCGCTGTTTTGCCTATATAAAACGCGAGACAGTCACTACATTGCAGTGAGTAAATACCTGAGTGATTTAACCGATGTTCTTTGTCCTTAACATTCATCAAAAATTTACTTATACTATTGTTAGTGTAAAAAGCTGGTTTGATATCTGGTGGGAGGTTTTTTATGCTTTTTTGAGAGAAATTATCGATGTACAAAATTCTACGCCATTGTTGAGGTTGATTATTATTAGTTGATTTATTATTATTATGAGGGGAGCTGTTAAATAAAAATTTACTTGTCGATAATCTTTTTAATTTCTTATTTAGGATGTTATTGACCATATTTGCATTATAGCCATTATTAATCGCGATTTGTTTAATCGTCGCTAATTCTAATAAGAAGTTGGAATTTGATAACGGGACGGTAACTAATCTATGGATCATGGAATAGAAAGCAGAATTTTTGTGGGAGATGGGATGGTTAGATGAATTATTAATAGTTGTATCAGTGTAAGTGGGTTTACGATAGATTTTAAATTCTATTTTATTGTTAATGATTGATAGGGTGAGATCTAAAAAGTTTAAGCTAGAATTAGTTCCTATTTCTATTGTGAATTTAATTTTTGTATGAAAAGAGTTTATTAGTTTTAGGAAGGAATCAAGTTGGCGCTCAGTACCTGTCCAAATACAGAAAACATCATCGACATATCTCTTCCACAATAACAAATTCCTTAATAATGGCGATTTACAGTTAAAAATGTTATTCTCTAGATTGTCCATAAATATGTCGGCGATGAGGGGAGAGGTCGGAGCTCCCATTGCCAGGCCATCTGTTTGTTGATAAAAAAGTTCATTGTATTGGAAATAATTTTGACTTAGACAAACATTAAATAGGTGAGAAAGTTCCTTAGAGAAATTATTTGGTAGTTTTGAATTTTGTAATAATTTGAACAATAAGCTTTTACTTTCATCTACGGGAATATTTGGAAATAAGTCAACAACATCAAATGAGACTAATTTTGAATTATTCGGAATATGTAGATTTTTCAGTTCATCAATCAAAGCGAATGAATTCTTAATGGTGAATTTCGGAGCAAACACTTTAGAATTATTAAATACTTCAGTTATAAATGAAGCTGTTTTGAAATTCGGAGAATTACAACTTGACACGACGGGCCTAATAGGTTTGTCACTTTTATGGATTTTTAAGAAACCATATAATTTAGGGGCCAATGGATTTTTTGTTAGAAATTTTACTTGTTGGTATGAATTGTCTTGAAAGATTGGGGATTTGCATGAATTCAAGGCACTTTTAATGTTATCTAGGTATTTGGTAGTGGGGTCTTTGGGTAGAATGTCAAATTTGTCCGTGTTAATAAAGTCTTGCACTTTGGAATTATAGTCACTTTTATTCATTATAATTATCGTGTTGCCTTTATCAGCCTTTGTTAAAATTAATTGTTCATCCTTTAATTTCTTCCTGATGTTCAGCATAATGGATGTTTCACGATTATAGTTGACTTTAAGTGTAGGAACGAGCTTTTTTATTGTTTCTGCACTTTTGTATAGAGGTGGTCCAGGTTTATTATATAACGCGGTCTCGATGTCCACTGCAACGTTTTCCACCGCACTAATGTAATTCTTTTTATTATAATCTAAGTTGTTTAGAGTTGCCAGGTCCATCAAAAAACTATCTACCAGTCATTAAAGTACCTACCGTTTTCTGCTTTTAAGGAATTTAAGTTTTTCAAGCACTTGGTAGACGTAGGTAAAGATGCCATAGTTGACGGTAACATTTATCAATATTTAGAAACATATCATTTTGAGTAGACCAGCTATGTAGTGTGTAAAGAACTTCTTGAAGCATAACTTGTTCTTGCTTTTGTTAACAATACTGGTGAGGTGTACCATTTAACATGTTACAAACCGTTCCTTCCGATGTGGTTGTAAAAGTTAAGACGCTTTCTGCGATATGCTAATATTGGAAAAGAATCATATGTAGGTACCTACGCTTAAGTTCACAGATTATGCAATCAAATTCTGGATCGCAATCGAAAGCGAACTGCTACGAAAACAGGCGTAGTTGATCTGCTAGTTACGCACGCTTAGTAGGTACCTATTGTATGAGATCTTTGTAAGATGTTATAACCGAATCGAGGTTCGTATTGTAATTAGCCATGTGGGCAATTTTATAGGTTGTTCGGTGCTCAGGAGCATTTGTTAACTGGCCGCTACTGACAGTCATGCACTTTTATTTACATACTCACTTTAAGCTGCCTCATTGTTACTCAGTTGTCTCTTGCATACATTTAGATATACGTTTCCTTACACTTTGAAACCTTTTCGGCGTCCATATACAAATTCTTTTTAATAAATTTACTAAATTACTAAAAAACATATGCTTGTAGCTCGTTCTACATACAAGCCGTCATACACAAAAGAGTCGAAGAAGCGGCCCGTTCTCATGAAGCCAACATCAATTCCGCTTGTGCACGTCGAGTATCACACACGTGCACCGGTGATCAATGCTGCTAGCTCCTTAGAGCGTCTCCATTAAAATATCTGTAGAACAGACTCAGCATACTCACATTGCGTCTGTGCGTTGGAGATGGCAATCGATCTGCTGACAATGGATTGTCAATCTGACGAACAGCCCTCCTTTGCACAGAATAAGGTATTGCGGGGCTCCAGCCCAGAGGTGGCAGTGGACCATGAATTATTATTAGTAAGAAACCGAGTGTCGCTAACATTGTTCACCCACACTACTACAGGCTGGCTTGACTACACGTGGCTTGGCCACAGTCGGTATCGAAAAATTACAAACTCTGATCACCGGGATTCACGTAGACCAATTTTTAAAAATCTCTAACTTCTGACAGTGACGGACATATATACACGGTGTCCGGAAACTCGTAGTACAAGCGGGAAACTGGAGAATCTACACCACATGGGGAACCCAAAAAAACATAAAGTTTTTTGATTTGAGCATTTTCACAAAAAAAAAAAAAAAACCAAAAAAAAATATTTTTCGGCTATTTTTGGGTTAAAGTTTTTTCTGGTGTTTAGGGTTGAACAACAGATGTTTTAACCCTGCAGAGCAGAAATATTTTATGATTACACCGGATTAAATGAAGGGTGATTTCAAAATAATGCTTCAAATCCGAGTTTCTTCATTTGTTTTACTTTCAAATAGTTTTAATTAGTTGGGTACTTTGATCTTTAGTAATAATTTATAAGAATTTGATTAAAAAAAAAAAAAAAAAAAAAAAATGAACTTCTAACTCGATTTACTCGATAACGAAAGCTCAAATCAAAAAAAAATATACTACAAAATCGACTCCAAATGTGATGTAGATTCACCAGTTTCCCGCTTGTACTACGAGTTTCCGGACACCCTGTATAATGGAGTTATGCCTGTTAGTTCGATCATCTCCAGAAAAGTTCCCACAAAAAAACTCAACACATATAAACACGCTACAAGGTTCACAGAAAACTTATTAATCCCAAAAGCAAACAAAACTATATTTCAAAAAGGACCACACTACATGGCCATTAAAGTAAATAACAACCTTCCACGTAGCATCAAACAAATAACTGACATACTTAAATTTAAATAATCACTAAAAACATTTCTTTTAAACAAATGTCACTACACCTTAAATGAATACCTTACATAAATTAAATACCTCTGTTTTTTAATTATTATTTACATATGTAATTGTTGGGTTATGTAATATAATGTGTATTTGTTGGGTTAGCTGGAAGAAATAGGATGTAACCTATAAGCTATACCCTTTGTACTCGGTATTTTTGTGCAATAAATTTTATTTTTGAATTTTGAATCCACGGACACAACGAAGCTCTCAGCAGAACCACATTATGAAATGGTTTTTTGTTTACTAAAAAAAGGTCATCAATATGTTATTAAAGAGAAAAATAAGTTTTCACTGATTTGGGGTACAATTATCACTAAGCCAGAGCAATAGTGGGATATCTTAAAATACAACATCCTCATCCCAGATACAAAGCGAATAGAAAAGTTTAACGATTACAAATCTATCTATATAAATAAAAATCTTAAATCTCCGAAAGTTCTTCACCGATTGCTTTAAAATTTTGACACAATGTTGATTCGAATACGTGTGATTTTATATATGTCACCTGTGACAGGTAAAAACATGATTTTTTTTCAAAAACAGCTCTATCTATTGGACGTAAAAGCAGCACTCGCTATTGTTTCTCTATCTGCACAGATATACTGAGCCACAGCAATGCGTAGCGGGGTAAAGCTAGTCAAGTATAAAAATCTGGCTGAAAGAGATCCATGAAAAAAAAACATTAAAAGCGACAAAGAAAACTAATAAAACAGAAATGATTAACTTTAGTCCGCCTCAGTACAGGTCACCCTAGTGAGGAGCACTAAGAAATACAACTTACTGTACGTATTCACATCATATTTTGTATGTACAATGTTTAAATAGTCACTATAATAAAAAATAAAAATCTCAGAGTAACTGGAAACTAAAGTACTTTAGATATTAATTGTAATACAGGTATATTTTTTAATGCAATATCTCAGTGATGCACTATGTTGAAAAGGCTCAAGATTTTACAATGAACATGAAGCATTTTTTTTCAGAGATATCTCACTGTTGCTTTGGAGTAGTGTTATGTTTTTTTTCTTTAACTCCTCATGCAAATTTTTTCAGTTTTGGAAACAAATACCTGTACAGTCAATTTGGTCGCTTTTGAGAATGGCACACACAAATCACTATGGTTAGAAGTATAATCTAAATGATGTTAGAAAGAGAAAATACCACACTTCAAATCTACAAGTTAATTACTGAAGAATTAAAATGTACACCCCTACAAAGCCAATGGTTCCGACCACAATTTGAGAAAAATTTATGTAACTTTTTTTTTACTAAATATTTTTATGTGAAACAAAAAAAAATTAAGTGAAAATGATGTTTATAATACATTTGTCTAATTTTATTGCAAAGCAGAAATACACATAAATTCTCCGACTTTCTGACAGCGTCTTTAGGAAATATGAGGGTCAATATGTCAGAGGCCTGAGGGGTTAATACTTACAATATATGAGTCGTGTAATTTCTATACCCGCTATATCAACTTTCATTGATTTGGAGAAAACCGCAAAAAACTGTCACATCTCTAGCGTACATAAGTAATTGCATTACAATTTTTTATATAATGAATTGGAGTAATAAAATTTCGAAAAGCATTTATTTTTCTATATATGTCTAGCAATAATTAAGTAATTTCGATAAATAAAATGGATAAAGCGGATTTTGATACTCACTTCATATATATATTCGTGATATAGAGACTTTTGAAAGTCAACTGAGCCGACAAGGCGGGTTTAGAAACACACGCGTAGATCATTTTGACACACGAGCGTGGCGTCAGAGCGGCGGCCATATTGTATTTTGGCAAAATAACTGCTTGTGATTGGTTGAATCCGATATAGCGCGTTTTGATAGTAACTTTCTGTATGATATAGCGGATTTGGTGTCTCACTCCCAGTTTTAACATGGTTTTTGGTCGTGATAAGGAGGGTTTTGAAACTCAATTTTAGGCTCCCCTTGTTGCTCTCAAAAATGTGAACAAGATGTCATACTCAGATCATTTTGTCAAAAAATCGGATATAGCGGGTATAGAAATTATAGGATTCATATTATAATGCCAATTTTAAAAAAAATATATGATTTGTTTGTATTGTTGATAATATTGTTGCGCAAATGTATTTATTCTGTGATTTCAATACAATGTAAATGAAAATAAGATTATAAAAAGATTATTCCAATTGTTTATATTTTTCATAAATAAATTTGTTAATGCGATAACTTGTGTTTATTCTGTTTTCTCTTTCCTCACTCCCTCTATATCATATTATCTTTGTATCACTGCGTCAATGACCCCAACGACATCTGTGAAGCTGTTTTTATAAAAAAAGTAAGTTAAAAAATGTTAATACTAGATAATATTCATTTTATAATGTGATATCGAAACGTTGCTTGAAATGGCTTTAGCCATGTTCGATAGCCAGGCACTTCCCAATCTTTCCCTTTCCGACTTCCTTCAGCCACAGTCCTTCTGGTTCCAGCCTGTTGAGATTCTTACGCAGTTAGCAAATATATTTTTTAATAAAAAAAATATTCAAACTTAAAAGTAGGTTTTTATAATAAATACATTTAGTTTAGCTTCTTCCAAAATGGCGGCTGACCCAATTTCGATGAATCCATCTTTTTTTTTATCCATTTTTAGTTCAACTCGTTTCAAAATGGCGGCTGCATCAATTTTTTCTAGACGGCCATCTTGTTTTTATATATTTTTAGTTTAGCTCTTTTCAAAATGGCAGCTGCATCAATTTTTTCTAGGCGGCCATCTTGTTTCTATATATTTTTAGTTTAGCTCTTTTCAAAATGACAGCCGACCGAATTTTGTTTAGGCCATTTTGTTTTTTTCAATTTTTAGTTTAGCCCGTTTCAAAATGGTGGCTGAATCAGTTCCATCTCTTATAATTTGACCCGTTAAGTCATTCTTCAATTGTTGTTCGATATTCATTAACGATTTTAAATAATTTTGTTTCTTAATTCGTTCTTTCTCGATAGCTTGTAGCTCTTCGAACTCTCTCAACAAACGTTCTCCATTCGATTTAACTTGTTTCTTCTTATCGGTTGTTACCTTTTTGGGTTTCATTTGCTTTTTAAGATGGGCCATGTTGTGTTTGGTTATTTCTGCATTCAGTTTAGTAACGTGCGTGGGATAAAGTACGCGCATTTTAACAACGTATTGCATCAATTGTTCGCATTTTTCTTCCAGAGTTGCTTCTTCTTCAATTTCTGAAAGATAAATAGAAAATTGGTGAGTATATTAATTTGTCGAAATTAAGATCATAATCAATATCAATATATGATCAAAATAAATATGTCAAACTGGGACAAAGATCATAAAATGAGATTTTGGATAAAAACATTGTGTCAATTCAATAGAGTTGGACCATAATATTTTGTGCCCACATATCTGCACTACCCTTTCAATGTAGTTCCTACTATTATCTTTCTTTCAATAATAATAATAACATGGCATTTATATAGCGCATTTTAGTGTCATTTCACTTAAGTGCGCTTAACTATAATAAACTTAAAAATGGTAATTCAGTATTAGTGGTTCTTAAAATTATTCCTACAGTGTGCCTTACCCAATACAGATCTAATATTATAACACTAATTAAAATTCTTATACAAAGTGATGACAAAACTTAGAATAACAATAACAGCAGGACAGGACAAAACAAGAATATTAAAACTAAAACATAATATAAAACAGGAGGCAGTTTGTGCACAGAAATGAGAATTTTCTGAGCAGACATTTTAAAAAGGTACAATAAGGAGACAACCGAAACCAAACAATTTCCGGAAGTTTTAGAATATGGCTTATTATAAAATATTGAAAAGAAGTTAAGATTTATGACTGGTAAGATTTTTTAAATAATTTTGTTTTTAAAGCCCGTTTAAATTCAGCTAAATTCTGGAGATTAGTAAGAGCTGAGGGAAGTCTATTCCAGATGAGTGGGCCTGTTACACTAAAAGAACGATCATAGTATACGGCTCGATTTGACCTAGAAAGTTCGAATAGACGATTACTAACATCTAAATCTGCTGACCTTAGAGTAAGCTGTCTATTGCTTAAGTTTTGTCGGACACATAGTTCCGATATATAGGCTGGCGCTATTCCTTGCAATGAAGGTCATTAAGCAGATCTTAAACTCTATTATTTCAGGGCATCGAAGCCAGTGAAGGCGATCCCTTGTGAATCAAGAAGTGGGGTTATACGACAATACTTAGATTCACCAAAAATCATTCTCGCCGCAGCATCAAAAACTGACGGGATTCTATTGATTGTTTTCTGAGGTAGGCCGGCATATGCACTATTGCAATAGTCCATACGTGAGACGACGAACGAATTTATGAGTGACTTTGCTCCATCAGAGGGATCCATCAATGTCTTTCTATGTCGGTTTCACAGAATTTTCACTGAGGTAGTGATGTTTTTCAACAAATTTTATAATTCCTTATTTGAAATATAAAAAATATTACATAAAATACGATTGTTTTTAATCAAGTAGGTAGGTATTTAAGTACCTACTTACAAATCTTATAATCTCAGAGGAAGTTATGGTTTTGATTTAGTATATACTAGCAGGCGTGTACCGGCGTTGATCGGAGTGAATGATTTGGAGTAATGTTTTGAGGTTGAGAATTCTAAGATAAACATCGGCTTTTCTCTACTTTCTATAAACATTCCGGAAGAAATTCCCTAAACGATAGTGAAAACCCTATCAAAATCCGTTGACTTACAGCAGTGTAGGTGCGGGTATGCGAATTGTAACAGGGGGCTCTGTATCTTTCGAAACTTTCCTGCCACCGGTTTAGTCACGTTACAAACCCGTATTAACCCCTCCCTTACGGTGTTCAAAAATTCCTCGTCCTCCGGTGCTATACACTCGGTAAATATTTATATATTACTTAATGCAATACATCAATGCATTGCGGAGGGATACCTAAAATTTGAACTCTTTGTTTAGTGTATTTAGAGAGATATTTTATTAATTAGAGACGATGTTCACTCAGTTGATAGCACCGGCAAGGAAAGGTTAAACCACGAACTGGTTGGTTTACCCGAAAGATACAGAGTAGGTCTGATAACAGAAAGCCTATGACAGACCACACTATATACTCGTGGCTTGGCCTATTTCATCGCTCGCCAAACATTCCCATTGGGATTGTATGGCGACCGATATGCTGAATTAGGCAAAGCAATGATGCCTATAGTGTAATCTGTCAGCCCTCTTACCGTAAAGGTAAATATACAAAGTAATAACACGTAAATATTTGCAAAATTTTCAATTTCAAAGACGTAGTGAACAAGAAAGTCTAAAAAACAATATAAAAAATAAACAATATCGGGTACCTCAATGTTATAAACATTGTTCAGTTTGTATAAAATTTTGTCGGAAACCGGTTGATATTCAGTCAGATCATAAATAATTAATGTTTAAATTATTTGTGAGAACATGATCTTACCTGTAGTATTGTTTTGTTGCGCCATATTTCCAGTTTTTCATAAATCCAATAAATAAAAATTCGATCAACAATCCAAACAGACAGTAAACATTCGAATTTAATTGGTCATAGAAATTACAAATATTAGAAAATCATTTCACAAAATTATACCATAGACATGAATATTGTAAATGACGTTTGACAGAGCGTTTGTCTATAATGTGTGCAGCAATATCATCTTTAAAACCATACTAATGGAGCGTGGTAAAGACTATTTTTGAATAACATTAGTTTAACAGAGCATTTCTAGTCAGGCTTTAGCATTTCACTGAAATTTATCCCATAGAAAAATGTATTATCTAAGTCATTGGTCATAGAGCAGAAACGAAATAGTGCGATTCGGCGTTGAGTTTGCGCTTTCATAACCTCAATGTTATACTAATCACAAGCCGCTTCTAAATTCAAACAATCATGAAGTTAGTTCGCTTTTTAATGAAATTGAGCCACGAAACAGTGACGATAGAGTTGAAGAATGGAACGCAGGTTCACGGGACCATCACGGGAGTGGATGTAGCCATGAACACCCATCTGAAAGCGGTCAAGATGACGCTGAAGAATAAGGACCCGGTGCAGCTAGATACCCTCAGCATCCGCGGGAATAACATAAGATATTACATCCTTCCCGACAGTCTACTTCTGGAGGTTCTCCTGCTCGATGTGAATCCTAAAGGCAAGTCCAGGAAGAAGGACATGGCCAGGGGAAGCGGGCCCCGCGGCGTGCGAGGGAGAGGCCGTGGAGGACGCGGGGGCCCTCGGGGGGCCAGCCGAGGCGGCGGACGGGGGCGCGGAAGACGATAGACTAAATCAAAGTGTTAATGATTATTCGTGGAACCCGGGAAGACTTGGTTCTTCCCACAATTTCACTTCCTTTAAAGTGTACCGCGGCTCGTCAAAATGTCAAGAGTGTTTAGTGTTTTCAAATTTGTGCTGGGCGCCCGTTTATCCTTCAAACTTTTCCTACAGTGATACTAGTGTTTATAAAAGACCAAAACAATTGTAGTTGAACGCTGATAACTCATTACAACAATATGAAGGGTTGTCATAATTTAATTAAATTTACTAAAGGGAGCATCATTATCAACTTCTTGATACTTTTCCTTCTTCATATTAACGTTTAATCCAAGATAGAAACTTCAGATAGGATTTTAAGATTTGAGATTTTCACTGCCAAAAGTATTATCGTTATTAGTTTTTGGGTCATTATACTGTGTTGAGCTTTCTCTTTCCTTAGACAAAATTTCGAACAGCGTTGCAGTGTCTTCATCTGCCCTGATGATGTGCACTGAATGCTGTCTGAAACGTTGGCTAAAGAAGGAGGGAGCGCAACACGGCATAATTACCCTAAAAATTATCACGATAAACAACAATATTGGTAATTACATAAAACGCAACACTGTCTACTTCATTCATAATACCATATTGTGTACTAAGGTATTATTATGTAGCCAACCGTATTTGTGTAAGAAAAAAATAACATTAAAGTTTTTGTATTTTCTCACATGGTTTTTCTTTTGTATAAGATAGGATGGTTAACATTTTAATGTATGCATATTTAACTTTAAAAAAATTATATTTATGTATTATTTTTGGCCGTGGGAATCTTAAAATATGTTGTGTTTCGACATGTAATACTGCAAATGTAACAATTTTTCCAAAAGTCATATTTTATTTCCACAAAGTGACTAATATTTGTGGAAAATATGTAACATCACAAATAAGGACAATATATATTATGTCAATGATTTTATAAAAGTACAAGACACGTTATATTCATACTAATTGGAAAAAAAAATGTAGCACATTATTATTTTCAATTTAAAGCTAACAATGCGTATGAAAAGGATAGCCGTTCTACGAATGTGTTTACCAATGAAATAGCTATATAACCGTGCGCATTGTCTCAGTAATGTATCTTCCTGTATTTAATTCATCTATGTTTTGTTTCATTGTTTTTCCTCTCTCCTGAACAATTTGTTTTATGGCACATTAACGATATTACTCACCGAATTAAGATTTCTACTGAGTGTTATTATCAAAGGAAAGTGTTGATCTATGAAGTGTAAACCCTGTCTGCACATTACTTGAAGGTTAGATTAAGGTTAAATTTAATTTCTTTAGAAATAAATTAATTTTTATAACACAAATGACTTTATTTCTATTTACAATCCTTTTTTAGAGTCCTGGGAAACACCTACGTTTGGTATATTGCGACCCAACCATCTGGAGCCATTGGGACTTTGGCATTTATTTATTTTATTTATTGGACAATTTGTATAGCGCCGCTTTTGTGAGATATCACCTCGGGGGCGCTTTACAGTTGATGCAGGTATTACAAAAAAAATATAAATATTACAAATTAAAATTGAAATTAAGTTAAATAAAATGAAGTACAGAAACAGGTGACACGAAGATGGAGAATCTGCTGCAAGAATCCTAGGTCTTGAGGAAACTGGACCAGCTGCTACAGCGAGAGAGTCCACCGCGTCCACCAACAGTGCCAGCACGAGGTTCGTCATCCGTCCAGGTATGTGTCTGCTGCTAATAGAGCGCTGACATCCTCATAATAATAATATTTGGATGATTTGTATAGCGCCGTTTTTGTGCAAAATCACCTCAACGGCGCTGTACAGATATATAATACATTTCTACAATGATCTATGTTATTGCTAACTATATATGGAGATAATATACAGCATCATACTTACCTGGTAGGTCACTTAAGATTAACACTTAATTAACATAGATTAATTGTTTATTAGCGAAATTTAGATACAGGATTTAGGACATAATTGGATATAATCGGACTTTCTCTCAGGAATGGTATATTTAATTTAAGGGTATAACAGTTTAAAAAGGTAAGTTTTTAGTTTAGCCCTGAATTCTTTTGGACTTGTTATGGAGGGAGTTTGTTCCAAGCCTTCTGCCCAGATGCTCCGAAAGCGCGATCACCAAACTTAGTATTTGGCTCGCGCTTAGGTTTCATCAGTCTGCCTACAGCTGATGATGTTGCTGATCTAAGAGTTGACTGCCTCAGACCAGTGTTTTCCGGGACGCATAGTTCAGTTCAATACGCATAGGCCCTATTTATTTTACTTTTAAACGAAAAGTCCGAATCTAAATTGACACGGAGAAGTTTGACTGTTATTTTTGGGATGATATCGCTGCCGGAAATAGAAATAGGTAAATCGTCTATGAAATGTTGACGTTTGTTTGTAGCCGCCCAGAGAAGCTCAGTCTTAGATGGATTCAGCTTCAACTTGTTTGAAGACTCCAACGAGTTATTGCTTCTAGACATTCAGCTATACGGATCTTGAGACTATTGATTTCGTTTGGATCGCAGTAAAAACAAACTTGCTGATCGTCAGCGTAGCGGTGAGACAAGAGACCAAATGACTCGATTATTTGGGGATGATCATCCTTAATTCTTGTGAGGCTGAAGGAAGTAGGGGGTAGGAGATGAGGGAGAGGAAGGTGGGAAAGTACCTACCTGGCTATTCACAGCTGAAGCCATTTAGCCACATTTCAATTCTGAATGGTGGTCTTCACCAGGGCTACTTTGAGAGTAACTTCCACTCTGGAACGTGCCGCAAGTAGTACACTGTGTTATTTTTAATTAATAAAATAAAATTTCCGCTACCTCCGGGTTAGAACCTCTTGAGGTTCCAAATATACTGGTTGTAAAAAAAGATGCGGGGCAGCCGTATCTGGCGGAAAAAATTACAGCCATGTCAAAAATAGGGCATGAATAAAAATAAAGAAAATGTCAAGTCAAGACAGGAACCAGGTTTTGATGGAGTTCACGACTTCTGCCACATCTATACAAATTATTACTTGCGTGATGACAAATTCATTAAGACTTGCACCAAAAAATTTAAGACCTTGTCACGAGTTGACAAGTTTGGCCATTTTGAACATTGGTGAATGGTATCGTTAATTTGTGTTGTGTAATTTGTGATTGAGGAAAAGCAACGCGTTATTTCAGACTCTACGGGAAGTGATTATTGCAAAGGATGAGTTACAACAAACTAGGTGAGTCAATTAAACCTCTAATGATAAAAAAATGCAGATGCAGAAAATGATTAGTTTTGATTACTTTTTTTATATTAGCTCCATACAGGAGACACCCCTGCTAAGTCGCCAAATGTAGCGAATTACTTGGGGTAACCTATACAGATGTGTTCCTATGAATGGTCCCAGGGGCAGCAGTACCCATGCATGCACCCAAATTACTTATTTTTTCTGCTTTCATTGCATTCCTGGGATTTTTTTATGGTTTCTGTGATGTACAACGTAAAGTCTACGTATTTATATTTTATGTCCCTAAAATAATTAAACATTAATTAATAAATTCGGACCAGGGCGTTGAAGCCATTATTTTTTTAGAAAAATTTCCATACTGAAAAAAAAAGGTGATACGATTTGGGCGACATCTATACAAAAATATACAAGTTAAACAATATTATCCGGGACTTAAACCGGACGAATTTTTAATTCGGGAGTTTTATTTATTTTCCATAGATGGCAATATATCGAAAATAAAGTGGTTTGAAACCTTTGTGGCGGGGCTACAAATAGAAAAATTAATAACAATAATCATCCTTAGAAAAATTTAAACATCCGTATATTATTAGATAGCATGGTAAAAATTATTATGGGGCGCAAATCTAATTACATAAATAAACGGCTATGTCCGTATGTGTAAGCCCTATAAACTCCAAACTACTGGATTGATTTCGCTAAAAAATTCAAAGTGTGTTCTTATTAGTGTCTGGAGTGTTTAGAGAGTGGTTTGAATGGTATAACAAGTCGGGGACGCTCGAGGAATACGTCTTATCTCTGAACTGGAATGATTTACGGAGTCGTATGTGAATTTTATAATACTTCAAGAAGAGAATGATGGTAGAAAAATCTGGGACACCAAAGGAAGACATGAATCAAATAATTAGTTTTAGTAAAATGAGGCGTACGAGAAGAAACGATAAAGGGATGCATGCCATGGAAGGAAGGGTTGAAAGAAATATTTAAAAAGGTAAACTTAACCTTGAAATATTTACATCTTCAAAATGCACCCAGTTTTTAGGTACACTAGAATTAACAGTAAAAACCATTCATAACCCCGAGCAATACCGGGCGAATGTCAGCTAGTTTGTTATAAAGAACAGTAAATTTAAAAGATTCTCACTTCATGGAAAATAGTAATCTAGCCCTAATTATTAGGAGACCAAATTTGGCCCCAAACATCATACGAATTTGGTTTCCTGATATTTAAAGGGCTAGTAAATAAAAAAAATATGTAAGGAGTTATTTTATAATATAACTCGCTGACGTGTACCCGGCGTTGTTCGGGAACTTATGTATAGTTTGGGGTAAAGTTTTGAGGTTGGGAATTCTAATGTACCTATCAATTGGATGCATTTTGAAAGTGGACATATTATTATTATTTTTTTAATGTATATTTTATTTAGTTATAAAATTTTACATCTTATACCTAATATATTATTTTTTAGGACTACTATAATATTATTTACTACTTACATACTAAAATTTGGACTTCACAACATTGAGACATAATCCACGAAAAACTGCAAGACTTTTAGCTTCCTTAACAATTACCAGGAGTTCATTGAACATTTTAAAACCTTTATAATAAATATTGTTTTGTGTTCACGATAAATGTGTTTTAGGAAGCAAAATCGTTGCAGTTTCTTGTAGGATATAAATGAACTGTACTATTAATTCAAACATTCTTTGACATGTAGTCACGTAACATTTTATTTTTTAACTTATAAATAAACACTAAGGTATTATAAACCAATCGTTGCCACATACTTAAAAGATTGAGTTGACGTTGCATGGTTTTTATCCTGGTGTACCTGCTACAACAAAGTATTGACCTCATGCCTCTGTTCTGGATTATTTACATTATCTTCATTTGGGTTTTGTTACTTTAACTTTTTGTTACTAGAAAGATTACACGTATACAATAATTCAGAAGGGATGCTACAGTGGTATTGAAAACCAATATCCTTGTTTTAATGTCCAATTTTCCCTTTATCCTACTTAAGAAATTAACCATTTTCGCAATTTTTTTATTTAAAATTTCAAAGTTAGTGTTAAATTTTAACTTGTTATCGATTATGATTACCAAGTATTTAATTTCTTTTACTTCCTCAATATTGTGATTGTCTATATTTAGGACAGTATGTACGTTTAGTTGTTTCCCTAATACCATGAATTTACTTTTAGTTACATTTAATTTCAATTTATTTACGTTTAACCACTTCAAAAAATTCTTTAATTCAATTTTGTATTTTTGACAATGCATCTTCAATATTATTTGCTATAATATTCCATGACTGCCGAAAAATTCCCTTAGTCAGAGATTAATTTATGAGTGCAACTAATCTGTCTCCTATAGCTGGCAGTGCATCTTTGATTATGCTTATAGTAATTCCATCCGGCGATGATTTTGGTTTCATTGTTTTAATGATTTTCATTAAATACTCACTGTCAATTTTATTAAAACTGAAAATATTTTTATTCTTTCTTTTTTCCGATGATTGAGAAGAGGTATCTGTGACTAATGGAATGCTCTTATTTATGTTTTCGACACTAAGTACAAAATTTGTGTTAAATTTTTGGGCTATTTTAGGTGTATCATCTTCAACTCCATCATTGCTTTACAATAAGTATTGCTTCACTTCCTCCGGCATTTTCGTCTACTTCAACCATTCACTTTCAAGTGATTCATTGTCCTTACAAATTTCTTTCTTCGTTCACGTCTCATTTTACCACAAATAATTGTTTGATTTGTGTCTTTTCTACAGTACACTTCATGTAATATCATTTAATCCACATCTTTACTGTTAAAAAACTAAATTATATTTACTATAATTGAACTTCTCTCATTCCAGTGCAGAAATAGGGGTTAAGCCTTCCTCGGACGTTCAAGACTTTTTCTACCATTCAATACTTTATACCACATTGTTACTTTAAAAAATCTACACTACCTATATAAACTTTAATTCTGACTTGTACCCGGCGTTGCTGGGAGTTTTTGTTAGGAGATAGACATATACCAAACCGGACTTTTCTGTAGGCCTTTTTAAGGCGATGCCATACGTAGTAATGTAAAATCATGTATTTTTGGTTTGAAAATTTGGTCGCCAAAAAATGTTTCAGATGATTTAATTAAATATTGCGAGTAGAATACATCTTGGCCTTTGAAATAATCGAGTATTTTTTAGATAAGTCTTTTTATAAGCCCAGAAAAAAATAATGTAAAGGCCTATGAAAACTGCTGATCAAAATCTCCTACTTACGAACCCATTTTCGGTTATCATTTTATTATGTGGCATATTAAGTTATTTATAAAATGATCGACAAAAAATTAAATATTTATGCCTGAACATCCACAAAATAAAATAAAATGCACTTTTTGGCCATGTTTTTTTCTTGCATAAATCAAAACGGACGGATGGTGTTAAGCGGGAATTTAAACCTTATCGCCATCTACGTAAGGGTTGTTATTGATGGTGGCTCAATTTAAAATATTACACGACGTAGTGCATCGCCTTAAGATATACGATTCCGTAGTAGGTATATTATTTTGATGTATCTCATAGGATGAAGCCAGCGTTAACCTGAAAATATTTTATTTACGACTTGATTACAAAACATGGACTTTTCTCTACTTTCTAGAAGTATAATATGCATGAATTATATACATAAACCTTCGGGAAGAAATTCTCTAAATGATAGTGAAAATCCTATCAAAATCCGCCACGTAGTTTAGAAGAACTAAGCGCACAAACAGACTGATGCGGATAGCGACTTTATTTTATACTATTTAGAGATATGAAGTATGATTATTGCATTATAAGCGAATGCGTCATACAATATTTTCCGTGGATTATTCGATTTGTTACCTAGCGATTTTTTTTACAATCTTATCTGTGGAGTGATTGATTCAACACATTATCTTATCGCGTGTTTCTCAGACGGTGGTCCGAGAGCCGGCACCGGACCACGAAAGCTACATAATATATAGTAGGTACATGCATAAATGTGAACACCGCGCAGAAGACCAAACAACTAACTCCTTGCTGACTGGAGCCAGTGAGACCATGGTATTCCCAATTATTTGGGTATGCTGTGAAGCTGAAGGTAGCGGGGAAGGGGAGGTGATGGGATGAGGAAGGTGGGGATGTACTTGGTGTTTATTCAGTATAAGTATAAGTCACCAAACATTTTGAAAATATATTTTAAAATTTCGAAGTCAATAAAAGTAGCCGCTTTTTAGCCCATATTATATAGCCTTATTTCGCTGATTTTGGATGACATTACAGCAGTTAATATACGAAATAAATGTTGTTCTTAACCAATCGGGATTTTTTTCAGTTGTTAGCGAGATTGCCGCCAGTCCCTGGGGAGGAAGTTTCAATCGTCACTCAACCAACACAAATACATTTTTGAAATTTGTCTGATAAAAACTATTGATCGATTGAAAACCTTGTCTTTTACCGATTGTTAATAAATTATTACAAAAATTAAATTATCAAGTCCCCGGCGTTGCCCGGGCTTTTCATAGAGTTTATTGAAATCAAATTTAGACAGTAATTTTCTTCTTATTTTGAACGCATGTGTGCAAATTTTTACCAAGAAATGTCAAAATTCTGCTTTATGGGATGGGAAAATGGGGCGAGGGTGGTTTTGTAGACAGTGACCTTTCTCCTATTCTGAAGGGCAAGTGTACAAAATTTCATCAATCTCAGAATAAACTATAGATTTGTATAAAACTCTTCTTTCTATACTTATTTTATATATATTAAACGCCCGTATGGGCTTTTACAAACATGTAAACACAGTAATCTAAAGTAGAACCCATGCAGAAGAAATGTATTATGCTAAGATTAATTTGAATTATTCCTGAGATATGTTATTATAGCCTTCTTGTAACTATATTTCGTGCAGTTGAACACATCTACAATATCTGCGAAAGTGTTGCCAAGCACAGGAATCTAGGTACAAGCGAGTATCTATATGACTCACTCTTGATATGACAATTAAGAGGAAGCTACAAGCCAAAAATGTGTATATTCTTGGTATACCTTATATCGTAGGTAATAGGCATTAAAATCACTTGACAAACGGAGTCTAGAAACGTTCGATTTCAAGCACAAAAGTAGTTTTTATTTATTTTGAAAATAATTTTATAAGAAAGCAAAAAAGTTAATCAAGTGAAACTGTCACAGATAATCTTAGCTATAAAACTGTATTTTTTGAAAGTTGTTTCCTTTAAGCGTTCATCTATTGAAAAATATTTTTTGTAGTAGTTTGCATTTATATTTTTTATTGAGTAATTTATTTTTTTATTTGTATTCTACTCAAGCGAAGTGATAAGAAAACCTTCAATTTATTTAAAGCATATTTTTTGGTTTTCATAAAGTACACTAATTCGTTATAAAGATTAATGAAAATAGTGATTTGGCATTAAGCTTCGCCTTAAAAAGAATTTTCGGTCGAGTAGTTGTAGTTGGTACGTTGAAGGTAATTATACTGTATGAATCAGGGCTGTCTATAATTCCATTAATAATTAAGTCGGAAACAATTCCTCTATCTGAGAGTTTTGATAATATTAATTCTTTCATCAAGCGGTTGTGTTTTATAATTTATATTATTGGTAGAAAATTATTATTTGCTATTTTGAAGAACAAGGATCTCGGAATGAAACTATAGAATTGTATTAAAACAAACAATCCCACACCCTGACTCTCTTCTTTATACATACATACGTGTAATAATATTATAGATTACAAGAAATTTTAAATGTGTTTGATTTTAAATGTGAAATATTATATGTATGATATTTTTCCGATAACGAAGGAGTGGCACAAAAACCTGGGCACGGAAAAATAATTTGAGAAACGCTGATCTTATCCAATTGAGAATTAGTTGAGTTTAATAAAAAATAATATATTGATTTATAATCTCTTTGTATTTAGTGCAAGATTTACTGCAAGGTTCAGCGCCGCGCCTTGTTTGTATTATTATCTTGCTGTAGGTTACCAGCAATAATGTATTATATTTGTTAATGTGATATTGTGTACAGTTCTTACTTAGTCCAAGGCACCAGCAGTAGTAGTACGACTGGCAGTGTAGTGTAGCGTGATTAAAGTGTGACTGACAATGGAAGCAGATAAGACTCAAGTGCCAGGTCTCCTGTCTTCCCGGTCCCGCGCAGAACAGAGACGGTTGAGGGGGCTGGAACCCCCCTCCTTCATCACCTTGGCCTGCAAGCACAACAGGGCTGATTTATTGAAGTTCTTATTGAAGGATGACCCGACTTCACCCTCTGATGGGGCGGTTGCTGTCGCTCCCCGCTGGTGTTCAGTGCAGCAGGAAGATGACAGACACGATGCTGTATATTATGCCATCCGCTCCAGTAATGTGGAGCTACTCCGCACACTCCTCGGTTCAGTAACCCCTGAACTCTCGGAGCGACTTGTCTCCGAGTCTTACGAGAAGTTACTCTTGAACAATGTCCTTGTGTCAGAAGAAATGCATCTGTTTGTCCAATACAAGTTGCTCGATCTACGTTTCTTTTCCAAAGACGACGGCGCGCTTCCTGCCACTTCCACAGATAATATCCAAGAACGTATCCAACTGCTAATGGATCATATTGCGCAAATTAATACTTATGAAGAAGTGGACAGTTACTTTTTATACACGGCCAAGTTTATAGCTCAGAATATCCACATACTGAAACAACAGTTGAAGTCGACTTACAATATTTTGCCCTGGGAAGAAATGGAGTTCTGCTTGGTGAGCTTTGTATCCGCCCACATTCGGCGACAAGAATTGAATTTATTCTATCTGTCTGTACTGACGAAAGAGAGGTTACTGAATGAACTGGACAAGTTTTCCTCTGCCCTGCAAGAGTTGGAGGAACACATCGGATCTTCAGATGTCCAGACCCTTCGGAAACCAGTGAAATTAAGCCGCGATACTATTGTCGCTGCCATCAGCAGCAGTTATCCAAACTTGTACCGTGACTATGAGGAGGTGAGAGACATTTCTTCGCTCCACATCATGAAGACATATCTAGACGCGGCCTTGCTGGTAGACTCTGCTACCAGACTCGGCCAGTTGACTATCAAGAGAGCCCTCCAGGTGACTGGAGAGCATCTGAAGAACACACTGGACAGCCCCAAGCTTTCCCCGGCCGCGAGTGATCTTTTCCTTCTCTCTGCACCCAAAGATACCAAAAAAATCCTGCAAGACTTATGTGTTTCTCTATCCCATTCACACCTAGAGGCAGAAGATTCTGTACAATATTCTAACATTCATTTTGATATAATGAAGATTGCTTCTGTAATCTCAGATATAACATACTTCAAAACAGTGGACAAAATAATGTGCATGCTGACCAGGCTCATCAATAGTGACAGTGTAGAAGAATTTTTGAAAATTACAGATATTTTTCAAAATGTAAATGATTTGGAGGATTTCCTAGAAATGGATACGGTTACAAAATACCATCGAAATATTGAAGATCTCATAAATAACATAGAAGATCAAACTCCAAATGAGAAGAAACTCTCTGATGATATAAAATTGATTCTCGATAAAACAAAATTCCGAAGTCGTTTAACCTGGGATGATTATTTCATTTTAAAAGATATACGCCATAGATCTTCCAATGTTCATAACCAAAGTACCAAAAATGTTGGCAACATCATAAGGGATATGAAATACCTGGCTGAGTGTGCCTTGGATCATTTTTCATCAAAAAAAAATCTTGCGGAATTTGATGGTTGCATTTTAGAGGTTGGTAGCTTATTATCCAAATTTTATGACAGTGTATCAATCAGAATTAAACCGGAGACTACTAATAAAATGAAACTTGCGATAGCTCGAATAAATTATACCGTATCAACCGACCAAGATAATATTAACTCTATTGATGATTATCGCAGACAATTATTATTGGATAAATTCAATGAAATTGAAAAAGTAAAGGATGATAAACATAGCGGCGAGATGATAATAGATAAACAACTCAGTCTAAAATTATCTGATCTTGAGAACACCATAGAAATTGAAAGAAAGAGTTGTCAATTATATGAACTTGTTTTATTACTTCATAAAGATAATAGTACAAATAGATTTGTGGTAGAAACCCTTGTGCTGGATATCTTAACGCTATTAGCCAGCTCCAAGCGTGTTCCCAACAATGTGCTGTATCTAGATGGGGACGTGCCTCTGTTGAGCGGTAGGTGCTTGCGCAACCATTTGGCTCACGTGTATGCCTTGGTGGATATTTTGCCAACTGATTCGTGGTCTGCTTTGCTCCTAAATGCCGTAAAACTTACTGAAAGCAAAGACAATTTACTGAACTGTAAGTTTGGGAACATTTTAAAACACGATATCAAACAATTGAGGCGTAGATACGAGCGGGATTTATCTATTCTTGATAAACAAAAGGAAATGTGGAAATCTCTTCTTGATGGGAACTTTGAGAATTTCACATTAGAAATCGAGGAAGGAGCTGAAGTATGCTCAAGAAGGGAGGATTATTCTTCTACGCTACATTACGCTGCGCGGGGACCCAATATTGAGACGCTCAAATTCTTGGCTAAAAAAGAAATGATCAGCACCGAAGTGAAAGACGTCAATGGTCAAACTGCCCTTCACTTAGCCGCAGCCTTTGGAATAGATGAGGCTGTGGAATTCTTGGTGGCAGAAATGGGAAATGCAATTAATCAAGTTGATGATGCTGGAAAGACACCGTTACACCTGGCTTCTCAAAATGGCCACAAAAAAACTGTTATGACATTACTTTCACTGGGAGCCAAAACAACTATAAAAGATATCACAGGCATTTCTCCTTTGCATTATGCTGTGATAAGAAATTACTTAGATGTTGTTGAAATCCTCTCGGAAAAGGATGCTACTGTGGATGAAAATACTGATTGTGAGGGCTGTACTTCCCTTCATATAGCTGCAGAATATGGTCATGTAGAAATGGTACATTACTTACTGCTAAATCAAGCTGATGTCAATGCTAAGGGTAATCAAGGCAATTTTCCATTGCATCTGGCAGCTGGCAATGGTCATCTGGAAGTTGTAAAGATTCTGCTAGAAAAGGGAGCTCATTTGAATTTCAAAGACCGCAAGGGTCACTCTCCATTATATAATGCAGTGACAAGCAGCCACGAAGAAATCGTTAAGATCCTCTTGGAAAAGGGTGCTTTTGTTAATTACGGAGCGACGTTCAATTGCTCCCTCTTCCACTCAGCTATTTTTAAAGGCAACATGACTATCGTAGATCTACTATTGCAACACAACGCCGATGTCAATGCTAAAATAAATGGTGGGCTTACCCCACTTCTCATTGCGGCCGGTGGTGGACATGCCAATATAGTTGATCTTCTGTTTCAAAGAGGAGCTCTGGCGGATAGCAGAGACAATGAAGGCAAGACGGCATTACACATTGCTGCCGAGAGCGGCCATACTTTTGTTGTGGAGACATTAATCCAAAGAGAAATTGATATCGATACCAAAAATACAAATAAACTGACGCCATTGCATCTGGCTGCTCGAGCAGGTCACCTACAAGTGGTCGACATTTTACTGGCTTCAGGTGCTAGTGTACATTCTGTAAGTGATGGAGGCCTCACAGCTCTGCATCTCAGTGCCGCAAATGGTCATGAAGCAATTTCAGAGGCTTTGCTAAAAGAAGGCGCTAAAGTAAACTGTAAAGATAATGATAAAATCACACCATTACATGCAGCTGCTACTAAAACTTGCAATGTGAAAACTATCCAAATGTTGCTAAAGCACGGAGCCAATGTAAATGAGACAGAGGGGCTTTCTAGAACATCGTTGCATATTGCGTCATTAGCTGGAGACGGTTCAATGGTAGAAGCATTGCTCCAAGCAGAGGCTGATGTTGAAGCTACAGATATGGACGGTGACACCGCATTGCACATGGCTGCCAGTGGAAATCACAAGGCAGCTGTTAAGGTCTTGTTACAATACGGAGCAGATGTTAACCACTTGGATGCTACAGGTTCTACCGCATTATGCTGGGCAGCAAAGAATAATAATACAAATCTGTTGGACACATTGATTAAAGAAGGAGCGGATGTTAATATTGGAGGAGGTCAACTTCTGTTAACTGCAATCGAAGCAGGACATAGACTTGTAGTTGAAACTTTGTTGAAGAATGAAGATGTCGACATCAATATTAAAGATCGATATGGATTAAACCTTTTATATACTGCTGCTAAAAGTAGTGATGAGTTTATAGCCAGGGCGCTGATAAAAAGGGGTATTAAAGTTGAAGATTCACTTTTATTCACTGCAATTGGTTTTGGACATACAAAGTTTGTCGAAGTTTTGCTAGAAAATAATGCTGACGTTAATTTCGTGTTGAATCTTGTTGGCTCACCGCTGCATTACGCAGTAGTTATGAACAAACCAGATATTGTTGAAAGGTTGCTTCACTGGGGAGCTGACTCTAATAGCAGAAATTCAAAGAATCTTACGCCGTTAGATCTGGCAGTATTTCTTGAAAAAAAACAAACTATTTCAATACTGTTGCAACAAGAATGTGTTAGTATTAACGAGAAAAACCATGAATATGGCAACATGACGTTACTGCATGCTGCCGCTCAACAGGGTAATCTTGAAATAACAGTACTCTTGATGGAGCGAGGAGCTGACAAACATGCTGAAGATGGATTAGGTTTAAAACCTCTCCACGTAGCCGCTAGATACGGCCACTGCAATATTTTGGCCTTCTTCCTGGAGAATGGGATGAGTTTCGATGATCTGGGAAACACTGGCTGTAACTTGATGCATTTCGCCGCGATGGGAGGGCAGCTAGCCGTAGTCAAATACTTGATGGACAAACATATTGATATTAATTCCACTGATTTATTTGGCTATACACCAATTCACCATTCTGCTGGACTTGAACACACAGAGGTTGTCAATTTCTTATTACAAAACGGTGCAATGTATGATGTCAAGGACAAAAATGGTAGAACCCCTTCAGATTTGACTCAAAGTCAAGATATTAAAGAAATGTTAGAGTCAATTGGAAAACTATTTAAGGCCGTCAAAAAAAATGACGTGTTTTTGATTGGTACTTTTAAAAACTTAGAGAAATTTGTAGATGCAAGGAATTCTGATAATGAAACACTTTTACATGTCGCTTCTCAGGGGGGCTACCAGGAGATGTGTGATATTCTGTTGAAGAGCAAAGCCAGTCCCAATGCTGTTGGAAGGGACGGCGAATCTCCTCTGCATTACGCATCTAAATACTCTCATCCTGAAATTGTTAAAGCTTTATTAAAAAACGATGCAGCATATAACCTCAAAAATGACAACATGAAAACTCCGTTGGATTTTGCTAAACATAAAGATATTAAATGTTTATTGCAAACAATTTCGAGCTGTTTCTGGAAAGTACACACCGGCGATGTTAAAGTAATTGAAGATATTTCTAAAATCGGGGACGTGGAAATCATAAAGGCGGTGATACAAGCTCGTGACACTGACGGAAACACTCTTGTGGATATTGCTATGAAAAATGGTTTTCCTGAAATAGACGAGTTAAAAAAGGTTTCATAGGCCAATGTTCCTGAAATCTTGTCCAAGGTGGAAACATTGTTCATTTGTAAAAAATTACAGAAGCCCTGCACATTTTAAAACAGCTACTAAATTAAAGAATTGATATTTTTGGAAAGGATAATCTAGAAACACTGGACATCAAACGCAAAACAGCGCTAGCATTATACGGAAAGGGTAAATATTTTGAAGCCATGTCCGTTTTCAAAGATATCTACATAAGGAGATTGGGAGTATTTGGTCCTCTCTAGACTCCCCGGAGACCAGGAGTAGGCTGGTAGTATTATTGCACCGGCTAGGAAGGAACAAAGAGACGTGGGTTATTCTTCAGGAAGTTATGTCGAGGCAATAGAAAGTGCTGGGCGAGGGGCATGAGCAACTAATGCAAACAAAAAACCACGCAGGGCTAGATATAATGATATTACGTAGGTACATAGGTACTGAAAATAATAAGATATTGTGTATTTTTAAGAAGGTATAGATTTTTTAAATATTTTGTAGAATGTTGCATACTGTACATGCATCACAACCGAAATTATATTGTTCATAATTTATGTATTTATAGATGTCAATACCATCAATGTTTGCTATTTAAAATGACAATAAACGTGTATCCTAACCGTGTTTCCTTTTTTTAAATTAATAACTAGCTCAAGTCCCCAATTTGCTTTCACAAAGTTCTTCGAAATCAGATGTAGACAGTGACCTTTCTCTTGTTTTGAAGAATTGAATTGGTGTTTATTGGAATTGGGTTATTTGCATTTGCATGTGTAGGAATGAACAAGGTATGGAGGGAAGGAAAACGGGATGACCAATCACTTATCACTGCGAAGGAGCAAATACAACACAATCACAATATAGTGTGTTCCATCACGATACCTTATATCGGTGCAAACAACACAATCACAATATAGTGAGTTCCATCACGATACCTCATATCGGTTCCACGATAACTCAACACAGTGACAATTCAACACACTTTTAAAAAGTGATATAAAGTCATTAGAAAGATAATTTTTTTTTGTTAACCTAACCTAAACTAACCTACTTAAGCCAGTTAATAAAGTTTTTGTTTCATGACTTTCCATGAGTTTATACAACTTTTTAAAGATGTGATGAATTATCATTTTGATGATTTATCCGGTCACCCTCATATCATAGGTTTTTATTTTTTATTTTTTTTATTATTGAATTTTTTTTTATACATACATGGTTACATAAAATATTGAAAAATGTATAAAAAATATTGAAATAAATGTACATAATTAAAAAAAAATCCCACGAAGGCGAAGCCTGAGTGTGGGTATTATAAGTATTTTTATCTTGTGTCTATGGTTTAAGTGGAAATACAATATCAAATATAAATTTAAGTTATTTTAAAAGAGTTACTGTAGAGATGCAATACAAGAAAGTATATCATGAAATATGTAAAAGTTTTAAAATAACACAAAGAATAAGGTAAATACTAGTTTTTAAAGAAGACATCTTAAAAAGTGAATAAGCAGACAAAGCATTACAAAAAAAAAATGTATCCGCTGTTTTTTATGAATGTGAAATAATAAAAAATAATCTCTACATGGATATAAATGTTACAGATAGTTTTATAAAACTTAAAAGAAAAAAATATCTACTCCAGTGTTTTTTAGCCAAGATTTGATGTACTTTTTAAAAGATGGAAGGTTTACACACGTGTCCCTTTTAAAGGTTGTACATAAAGAATTATACATTTTTGGAGCAATAAAACTAATATGCCTTTGGGCCAACCTGGTTTTGCAGTGAGGCACAGCATATTCACAAGCGCCATGTCGTTGGCTGGTACGATTTGAATTTTTAATAAAGTTGTTTGGTCGCGTATAAATAAATTTAAGACATTGAGCACTATAGGTCTGCTTAAGGTCCAAAATTTCAGTTTCTTGGAACAATTGTTTAGAGGGATAGGAATTAGTTTTTTGGTACATTATTTTAATAATTGATTTTTGGGCAATTTCTAGTGGTTTTACATGATTGTTGAAAGTTCCGCCCCAGCCAATTATTCCATAAGAAAGAGATGAATGAACTAGTGAGTCATAAACTAGTTTCATGGTTTTTATATTTACTACATTACTCATTCTTTTAAAAATATATTTTAGGTATCTCAATTTGTTAACAGTTTTTTCAATATGGCTGGTCCATTTAAGTTGACAATCTATAGTTACACCTAAATATTTAATAAGTTTTCCAGATTTCATCTCCTCACAGTTACAGAATGTGTTTGGGTTACAATTTACGTTATGAAACTTCAAATTAAGATTGGTTTTAGGAGCCGACTTCTGTGTGTTATAGAAAGGAATACAAATAGTTTTATCATAATTTAGGGTAAGTAGGTTTCTATCTAGCCACTCTTTGACAATAGTAATACATTTGTTAGCTTTATTAGTAGTATCTTCCCATGATTTTCCTTGGACTGTTATTGCAGTATCGTCAGCAAATGAGAAAATTTTACCAGGTATTTTAATATTACATAAGTCATTTATATATATTAGAAAGAGTAGCGGCCCCAATACAGTTCCTTGTGGTACACCATGTTTTACTAAATCAAAATTGCTCAAATATGTTCCAATTTTTGTGCATTGTTGGCGATTCAATATATAATTTTGTAACAGCATGAGACATTTATGCTTAATTCCAATGTTGGATATTTTCTTTAAGAGAGTTCTATGGTTGACTGTGTCAAAGGCTTTCTTTAAATCTAAAAAAATGGTTAAAGTTTTAATGTTTGAGTCCAGGTTAGAATAAATGTTTTTGGTTAAATTAAATATAGCATCATCAGTACCTAGTTTAGTTCTAAAGCCATATTGGTTAGGTGAAAGGAGTGAGTTTGATTCCAGAAAATCGACGATACGTTTTTGAATGCATTTTTCTAATATCTTAGACAATTGAGAAGTTAATGTGATTGGTCTGTAGTTGTCTGTTTTACATCTAGGTCCTGATTTGTGTATTGGGATGATGTTAGCTAGTTTGAATTTATTTGGAAAAATATTATCTCTGATGCATGCGTTAAATATATGGTGTAATGGTTTGATTATATGTTTTTTTATAGATTTAATTGTAGTGTTACTTAAGTTGTCTGGGCCATTTGCAGACCTAGCGTTTAGATTGTCAATGTGGTTTGCGATTTCAAGTTCAGTTATTTCGGGAAATTCGGATAGTTCGAAGGTAGAATTTTTAGTCTTCAGAAAGTCTGGGGGTACATGCTGAGAGTGCAAGCTAAGAGAAGGATTATTATCAATTAGGGTAGAGGCGATGTTTGTAAAAAAGTGGTTGAAATTGGTTGCAATATCTTTAGGATTATCAAAGATTATATTATTTTCAGTTATAATTTTTTGAGGAATTTCGTGTTCTTTTTGATTCCTGTTTGAGATCTCATTTATGATGTTCCATGTTTTTCGTGAGTCATTATGTGCTTTTTGTAGTTGTTCAGAGTAATACCGGTGTTTGCATTTTTTTATAAGAGTATTTAGATAATTTCTACATATAATATAATGGTTACGTTTGTTGTAATTTTGTGCTTCATTGGTGGATAGGCAATGCTTTTCATGAGTTTTATAAGATTTGAATAGTTTATTTCTATGCTGAATTGAGATTATTAGTCCACGTGTAATCCATGTTTTTATGTGTCTGTGTTTACTTTTTGGTGCTGCTAATGGTTCATAACATTTTTCAATATGGTTTTGGATTATATCATAAAAGTTATTTAGAGATATATTTGTGTCATCGTTAGAAAGCACTGAGACCCATGTTTCGGCTGTTAGTGAGATGTCTAGAGATAGGTAATTAATTTTTGTTTTGATTTGCTGACGGTTAATGTGATCTGTGTAGTTAGGTGATTTTTCAGTACAATGACCATAGAAGGTCGGATAGTGGTCTGTTATGTCAATTTTGAAGGTAGGTGGGTAACTTTTATTTGATTTGAGGAATATGTGATCTAAACATGAATCATTTTGATGATTAGGCCTAGTGGTACTGTTCACGTAAGATAGATAACCTTTGGTATACAGTAAGTTCAAGTATTCATTTGCAGTTGGATTTAATCTTGCGTTTTGTATGTTTATGTTGATATCTCCTACAATGAAGGAAAAATCGAATTGGTTCAGGTATATTCTCATATTGGAAATGGGTTATTTGTACGTGTAGGAATGATCAAGGTATGGAGGGAAGAAAAACGGGATGACCAATCGCTTATCACTGCGAAGGAGCAAACAACACAATCACAATATAGTGAGTTCCATCGCGATACCTCATATCATAGGTAATTATCGCCACAACAAAACGAATGATTACTTCAAACTATATTATTAACTAACCTAACCTCCCCACATCCTGGAATAAAGAATTTATTATTATTATTATTATAATTATTATACACTTCTAAGATAGTCAAATTCCTTCTTTTTACTTTTCTACGAGATTATTTCCATTAAAAACACCGACAAATCCAAGGTAGTCCCACTCCTTCTTATATTTTCAAAACAAATACACTCGAATTTGCACTATTTTCTTGTCGTTGTTCGAAATTTAAAAATACTTTTCAGCAAGGTGATGGTAATGGAGAGGAACTGGATCAATGACATCTCGGTATGAACTATTTATATTCTCATTTTAAAACAAAACACTCGGAATAAAATTGCAGATTTGCAAAAAAGTCAAAGCTAGATCCTCTTCTTTATACAAATCTCAAAAGGAAAAATATGAATAATGACTAGCGCAGATATATGAAAAATCAAGTGATATATATGTATAGTTGAAAATTTGGAAAAGACAATTAAAATAATTTTATATGAAAATATTATATTTTGAATAAGTTCTTACTTCCCTTAACTTACCTTACAATAAACCCTTCAGGCCTCATATCTAAGATTTATATATATAAAAAAAGACAATTTATGACAGTAATAATGATTATGTTTCCACAAGTTTTCAATTCCGGTCAGAACCGTTAATTGGAAAGAGGTGAACATTTTAGTTATTCTGTGGCAAACATTTAAATTTACTAAAGACGGAGTTTCAGAGAATTTAGACAATTCTCCGAATTTCAATGTTAATTTTCAAGTTATGTGAGAGGTGTTTAGTTCTGTTATTATTTCGGTTCTGTCAAGTAACTGGACTATAATAAAATAATAATAACAGATATTGAAAACGACATTCATAGAACCCGAAAATGAAGGATTAAATTTGAGGAATTGTTAAAATTCTATGAAACAATCCATATTAAGTAAATATAAAAGTTAACAATAGAAACAATAAAATGAACAACACTATCAAACTAATGGTTCAGACCGCAATTGGCGAACTAGTGGAAAAATAATCATTTTTACGGGCATAAATTGTTATTTTCATAGGCATAAATGTAAGACTTGGGTTTGAACTTTGAGAGCCGTTTTCTCGGGAACTACGATGCCGAATGAAATATAATAAAGAATTCCTACTAAAAACTATGTGCTGAAGTGAAATCAATACTAAAATCTAAATAATGTTGCAATTTTGGAAAAAATAAAATTTTTACGGGCCTAATTTGAGACTTGGGTTCGATCTTTGGAGGCCATTTTCTAGGGAACTACGACGCCGAACTGAAAAAAAAATCGGATTTGTACTGAAAACTATTGCCTGCAGTGAAATCAATATTAAAATCTAAATAATGTTGCATTTTTGGAAAAAATATAATTTTTACTGGCCTAATTTGAAACTTGGGTTCGATCTTTGGTGGCCATTTTCTCGGGAACTACGACGCCGAATTGAATAAAATTTCGGATTCGTACTGAAAACTATTGTCTGCTAAAAAAATATTGTTTGCTGTGGAATCAATACGAAAATCTAAACAATATTTCATTTTTGGAAAAAAAATCATTTTTACGGGCCTGATTTGAGACTTGGGTTCGAACTATGGAGACCATTTCCTCGGGAACCACGACGCCGAACAGAAAATTACTTTCGATTTGTACTGAAATCTATTGCCTGCAGTGGAATAAATACTTAAATCAAAATAAAGTTGCATTTTTGGAAAAAAAATCATTTTTACCGAACTAATTTGAGACTTGAGTTCGATATTTAGTGGCCATTTTCTCGGGAACTACGACGCCGAACTGAATGAAAATTCGTATTCTTACTGTTAACGTTTGCCTGTAGTGAAATCCATAATAAAATCTGTATAATGTTGCATTTTTGGAAAAAATATAATTTTTACGCCTAATTTGATACTTGGGTTCGATCTATGGAATATCTTTTCTCGGGAACCACGACGCCAAACGGAATATAACTTCAGATTCGTGCTGAAATCTTTTGCCTGCAGTGGAATTTATACTAAAATCTAAATAAAGTTGCATTTTGGGAAAAAATTTCATTTTTACGGGCCTAAATGTAAGAGTTAGGTTCGATCTTTGAAAGCCATTTTCTCGGGAACTACGACGCCGAACTGAATAAAATTTCGGATTCGTACTGAAAACTATTGCCTTCAGAGAAATCAATACTAAAATCTATATAGAGTTGCATTTTTGGAAAAAAATTCATTTTTACGTGCCTAATTTCAGACTTGGGTTCGAACTTTGGGGGCCATTTTCTCGCGAAATAAGACGCCGAACTGAATATAATTTCGGATTCGTACTGAAAACAATTGCCTGCAGTGAAATAAATACTAAAATCTATATAAAATTGCATTTTTGGAAAAAAAATCATTTTTACGGGCCTTAATTTATGAGATAGGTTCGAACTTTGAAAGCCATTATCTCGGAAACTTTGACGCCGAACTGAATAAAATTTCGGATTTGTACTTAAAACTGTTGCCTGCAGTGGAATCAATACTAAAATTTATATAAAGTTGCATTTTTGGAAAAATTTTCATTTTTACGGGCCTAAATGTAAGAGTTAGGTTCGATCTTTGAAAGCCATTTTCTCGGGAACTACGACGCCGAACTGAATAAAATTTCGGATTCGTACTGAAAACTATTGCCTGCAGTGAAATCAATTCTAAAATCCATATAAAATTGCATTTTTGGAAAAAATTTCATTTTTACGGGCCTAAATGTAAGAGTTAGGTTCGATATTTGGAGGCTATTTTCTCGGGAACTACGACGCCGAACTGAATAAAATTTCGGATTTGTACTGAAAACTGTTGCCTGCAGTGAAATCAATACTAAAATTTATATAAAGTTGCATTTTTGGAAAAAAATTCATTTTTACGGGCCTAAATGTAAGAGTTAGGTTCGATCTTCGAAAGCCATTATCTCGGAAACAACGATGCCAAACAGAATAGAATTTTAGATTGGTACTGAAAACTTTTGCCTGCAGTCAAATCAATACAAAAAACTAAATAAAGTTGCATTTTTAGAAAAAAAATCATTTTTACGGGCCTAAATGTAAGAGTTAGGTTCGAACTTTGAAAGCCATTATCTCGGGAACTACGACGCCGAACTGAATATAATTTCGGATTCGTACTGAAAACTATTCCTTGCAGTGAAATCAATACTAAAATCTATAAAAAATGCATTTTTGTAAATATTTTCATTTTTACGGGCTTTATTTGAGACTTAGGTTCGATCTTTCGAGGCAATTTTCTCAGGAACTACGACGCCGAACTGAATAAAATTTCGGATTCGTACTGAAAACTATTGCCTGCATTGGAATCAATACTAAAATCTTAATAATGTTGCAATTTTGGAAAAAAATTCATTTTTACCGGCCTACTTTGAGACTTGGGTTCGAACCTTGGAGGCCATTTTCTCGCGAAATACGACGCCGAACTGAATATAATTTCGGATTCGTACTGAAAACAATTGCCTGCAGTGAAATCAATACTAAAATCTATATAAAGTTGCATTTTTGGAAAAATTTTCATTTTTACGGGCCTAAATGTAAGAGTTAGGTTCGATCTTTGAAAGCCATTTTCTCGGGAACTACGACGCCGAACTGAATAAAATTTCGGATTCGTACTGAAAACTATTGCCTGCAGTGAAATAAATTCTAAAATCCATATAAAATTGCATTTTTGGAAAAAATTTCATTTTTACGGGCCTAAATGTAAGAGTTAGGTTCGATCTTTGAAAGCCATTTTCTCGGGAACTACGAAGCCGAACTGAATAAAATTTCGGGTTCGTACTGAAAACTATTGCCTTCAGAGAAATCAATACTAAAATCTATATAAAGTTGCATTTTTGGAAAAATTTTCATTTTTACGGGCCTAAATGTAAGAGTTAGGTTCGATCTTTGAAAGCCATTTTCTCGGGAACTACGACGCCGAACTGAATAAAATTTCGGATTAGTACTGAAAACTATTGCCTGCAGTGAAATAAATTCTAAAATCCATATAAAATTGCATTTTTGGAAAAAATTTCATTTTTACGGGCCTAAATGTAAGAGTTAGGTTCGATATTTGGAGGCTATTTTCTCGGGAACTACGACGCCGAACTGAATAAAATTTCGGATTTGTTCTGAAAACTGTTGCCTGCAGTGAAATCAATACTAAAATTTATATAAAGTTGCATTTTTGGAAAAAATTTCATTTTTACGGGCCTAAATGTAAGAGTTAGGTTCGATCTTCGAAAGCCATTATCTCGGAAACAACGATGCCAAACAGAATAGAATTTTAGATTGGTACTGAAAACTTTTGCCTGCAGTCAAATCAATACAAAAAACTAAATAAAGTTGCATTTTTAGAAAAAAAATCATTTTTACGGGCCTAAATGTAAGAGTTAGGTTCGAACTTTGAAAGCCATTATCTCGGGAACTACGACGCCGAACTGAATATAATTTCGGATTCGTACTGAAAACTATTGCCTGCAGTGGAAGCAATACTAAAATCTTAATAATGTTGCAATTTTGGAAAAAATTTCATTTTTACCGGCCTACTTTGAGACTTGGGTTCGAACCTTGGAGGCCATTTTCTCGGGAACTACGACGCCGAACTGAATAAAATTTCGGATTCGTACTGAAAACTATTGCCTGCAGTGGAATGAAAACTAAAATCTTAATAAAATTACATTTTTGGAAAAAAAATCATTTTTACGGGCCTGATTTGAGACTTGGGTTCGATCTTTGGAGGCAATTTTCTCAGGAACTACGACGCCGAACTGAATAAAATTTCGGATTCGTACTGAAAACTATTGCCTGCAGTGGAATGAAAACTAAAATCTTAATAAAATTACATTTTTGGAAAAAAAATCATTTTTACGGGCCTGATTTGAGACTTGGGTTCGATCTTTGGAGGCAATTTTCTCAGGAACTACGACGCCGAACTGAATAAAATTTCGGATTCGTACTGAAAACTATTGCCTGCAGTGGAATGAAAACTAAAATCTTAATAAAATTACATTTTTGGAAAAAAAATCATTTTTACGGGCCTGATTTGAGACTTGGGTTCGATCTTTCGAGGCAATTTTCTCAGGAACTACGACGCCGAACTGAATAAAATTTCGGATTTGTACTGAAAACTGTTGCCTGCAGTGTAATCAATACTAAAATTTATATAAAGTTGCATTTTTGGAAAAATTTTCATTTTTACGGGCCTAAATGTAAGAGTTAGGTTCGATCTTTGAAAGCCATTTTCTCGGGAACTACGACGCCGAACTGAATAAAATTTCGGATTCGTACTGAAAACTATTGCCTTCAGAGAAATCAATACTAAAATCTAAATATAGTTGCATTTTGGGAAAAAAATCATTTTTACCGGACTAATTTGAGACTTGGGTTCGATCTTTGGAGGCCATTTTCTCGGGAACCACGACGCCAAACTGAATAAAATTCCGGATTCTTACTGGAATCTTTTGCCTGCAGTGAAATGAAAACTAAAATCAAAATAATAATGCAATTTTGGAAAAAATATAATTTTTACGGGACTAATTTGAGACTTGGGTTCAATCTTTGGAGGCCATTTTCTCGGGATACACGACGCCGAACGGAATATAACTTCGGATTCCTATTGAAATCAATTGCTTGCAGTGAAATCAAAACTCAAATCTAAATAAAGTTGCATTTTTGGAAAATATTTCATTTTTACGGGCCCTAACGTAAGAGTTATCTTTGAAAGCCATTATCTCGGAAAATTAGACACCGAACTGAATAAAATTTCGGATTCGTATTGAAAACTATTGCCTGCAGTGTAATCAATACTAAAATCTAAATAATGTTTCAATTTTGGAAAAAATATAATTTTTATGGGCCTATTTTGAGACTTGGGTTCGATCTTTGGAGGCCATTTTCTCGGGAACTACGACGCCGAACGGAATATAACTTCGGATTCGTACTGAAAACTATTGCCTGCAGTGGAATCAATACTAAAATCTATATAAAGTTGCATTTTTGGAAAAAAATTCATTTTTACGTGCCTAATTTCAGACTTGGGTTCGAACTTTGGGGGCCATTTTCTCGCGAAATACAACGCCGAACTGAATATAATTTTGGATTCGTACTTAAAACAATTGCCTGCAGTGAAATCAATACTAAAATCTATATAAAGTTGCATTTTTGGAAAAATTTTCATTTTTACGGGCCTAAATGTAAGAGTTAGGATCGATCTTTGAAAGCCATTTTCTCGGGAACTACGACGCCGAACTGAATAAAATTTCGGATTCCTAGTGAAAACTATTGCCTGCAGTGAAATCAATACTATAATCGATATAAAATTGCATTTTTGGACAAAAATTCATTTTTACGGGCCTTAATTTATGAGTTTGGTTCGATCTTTGAAAGCTATTATCTCGGAAACAACGATGCCAAACAGAATAGAATTTTAGATTGGTACTGAAAACTTTTGCCTGCAGTCAAATCAATACAAAAAACTAAATAAAGTTGCATTTTTAGAAAAAAAATCATTTTTACGGGCCTAAATGAAAGAGTTAGGTTCGATCTTCGAAAGCCATTATCTCGGAAACTACGATTCCAAACAGAATAGAATTTTAGATTGGTACTGAAAACTTTTGCCTGCAGTAAAATCAATACATAAAACTAAATAAAGTTGCATTTTTAGAAAAAAAAATCATTTTTACGGCCTAAATGTAAGAGTTAGGTTCGAACTTTGAAAGCCATTATCTCGGGAACTACGACGCCGAACTGAATATAATTTCGGATTCGTACTGAAAACTATTCCTTGCAGTGAAATCAATACTAAAATCTATAAAAAATGCATTTTTGTAAATATTTTCATTTTTACGGGCTTTATTTGAGACTTAGGTTCGATCTTTCGAGGCAATTTTCTCAGGAACTACGACGCCGAACTGAATAAAATTTCGGATTCGTACTGAAAACTATTGCCTGCATTGGAATCAATACTAAAATCTTAATAATGTTGCAATTTTGGAAAAAAATTCATTTTTACCGGCCTACTTTGAGACTTGGGTTCGAACCTTGGAGGCCATTTTCTCGCGAAATACGACGCCGAACTGAATATAATTTCGGATTCGTACTGAAAACAATTGCCTGCAGTGAAATCAATACTAAAATCTATATAAAGTTGCATTTTTGGAAAAATTTTCATTTTTACGGGCCTAAATGTAAGAGTTAGGTTCGATCTTTGAAAGCCATTTTCTCGGGAACTACGACGCCGAACTGAATAAAATTTCGGATTCGTACTGAAAACTATTGCCTGCAGTGAAATAAATTCTAAAATCCATATAAAATTGCATTTTTGGAAAAAATTTCATTTTTACGGGCCTAAATGTAAGAGTTAGGTTCGATCTTTGAAAGCCATTTTCTCGGGAACTACGAAGCCGAACTGAATAAAATTTCGGGTTCGTACTGAAAACTATTGCCTTCAGAGAAATCAATACTAAAATCTATATAAAGTTGCATTTTTGGAAAAATTTTCATTTTTACGGGCCTAAATGTAAGAGTTAGGTTCGATCTTTGAAAGCCATTTTCTCGGGAACTACGACGCCGAACTGAATAAAATTTCGGATTAGTACTGAAAACTATTGCCTGCAGTGAAATAAATTCTAAAATCCATATAAAATTGCATTTTTGGAAAAAATTTCATTTTTACGGGCCTAAATGTAAGAGTTAGGTTCGATATTTGGAGGCTATTTTCTCGGGAACTACGACGCCGAACTGAATAAAATTTCGGATTTGTTCTGAAAACTGTTGCCTGCAGTGAAATCAATACTAAAATTTATATAAAGTTGCATTTTTGGAAAAAATTTCATTTTTACGTTCCTAAATGTAAGAGTTAGGTTCGATCTTCGAAAGCCATTATCTCGGAAACAACGATGCCAAACAGAATAGAATTTTAGATTGGTACTGAAAACTTTTGCCTGCAGTCAAATCAATACAAAAAACTAAATAAAGTTGCATTTTTAGAAAAAAAATCATTTTTACGGGCCTAAATGTAAGAGTTAGGTTCGAACTTTGAAAGCCATTATCTCGGGAACTACGACGCCGAACTGAATATAATTTCGGATTCGTACTGAAAACTATTGCCTGCAGTGGAAGCAATACTAAAATCTTAATAATGTTGCAATTTTGGAAAAAATTTCATTTTTACCGGCCTACTTTGAGACTTGGGTTCGAATCTTGGAGGCCATTTTCTCGGGAACTACGACGCCGAACTGAATAAAATTTCGGATTCGTACTGAAAACTATTGCCTGCAGTGGAATGAAAACTAAAATCTTAATAAAATTACATTTTTGGAAAAAAAATCATTTTTACGGGCCTGATTTGAGACTTGGGTTCGATCTTTGGAGGCAATTTTCTCAGGAACTACGACGCCGAACTGAATAAAATTTCGGATTCGTACTGAAAACTATTGCCTGCAGTGGAATGAAAACTAAAATCTTAATAAAATTACATTTTTGGAAAAAAATCATTTTTACGGGCCTGATTTGAGACTTGGGTTCGATCTTTGGAGGCAATTTTCTCAGGAACTACGACGCCGAACTGAATAAAATTTCGGATTCGTACTGAAAACTATTGCCTGCAGTGGAATGAAAACTAAAATCTTAATAAAATTACATTTTTGGAAAAAAAATCATTTTTACGGGCCTGATTTGAGACTTGGGTTCGATCTTTCGAGGCAATTTTCTCAGGAACTACGACGCCGAACTGAATAAAATTTCGGATTTGTACTGAAAACTGTTGCCTGCAGTGTAATCAATACTAAAATTTATATAAAGTTGCATTTTTGGAAAAATTTTCATTTTTACGGGCCTAAATGTAAGAGTTAGGTTCGATCTTTGAAAGCCATTTTCTCGGGAACTACGACGCCGAACTGAATAAAATTTCGGATTCGTACTGAAAACTATTGCCTTCAGAGAAATCAATACTAAAATCTAAATATAGTTGCATTTTGGGAAAAAAATCATTTTTACCGGACTAATTTGAGACTTGGGTTCGATCTTTGGAGGCCATTTTCTCGGGAACCACGACGCCAAACTGAATAAAATTCCGGATTCTTACTGGAATCTTTTGCCTGCAGTGAAATGAAAACTAAAATCAAAATAATAATGCAATTTTGGAAAAAATATAATTTTTACGGGACTAATTTGAGACTTGGGTTCAATCTTTGGAGGCCATTTTCTCGGGATAAACGACGCCGAACGGAATATAACTTCGGATTCCTATTGAAATCTATTGCTTGCAGTGAAATCAAAACTCAAATCTAAATAAAGTTGCATTTTTGGAAAATATTTCATTTTTACGGGCCCTAACGTAAGAGTTATCTTTGAAAGCCATTATCTCGGAAAATTAGACACCGAACTGAATAAAATTTCGGATTCGTATTGAAAACTATTGCCTGCAGTGTAATCAATACTAAAATCTAAATAATGTTTCAATTTTGGAAAAAATATAATTTTTATGGGCCTATTTTGAGACTTGGGTTCGATCTTTGGAGGCCATTTTCTCGGGAACTACGACGCCGAACGGAATATAACTTCGGATTCGTACTGAAAACTATTGCCTGCAGTGGAATCAATACTAAAATCTATATAAAGTTGCATTTTTGGAAAAAAATTCATTTTTACGTGCCTAATTTCAGACTTGGGTTCGAACTTTGGGGGCCATTTTCTCGCGAAATACGACGCCGAACTGAATAAAATTTCGGATTCGTACTGAAAACTATTGCCTTCAGAGAAATCAATACTAAAATCTATATAGAGTTGCATTTTTGGAAAAAAATTCATTTTTACGTGCCTAATTTCAGACTTGGGTTCGAACTTTGGGGGCCATTTTCTCGCGAAATACAACGCCGAACTGAATATAATTTTGGATTCGTACTTAAAACAATTGCCTGCAGTGAAATCAATACTAAAATCTATATAAAGTTGCATTTTTGGAAAATTTTTCATTTTTACGGGCCTAAATGTAAGAGTTAGGATCGATCTTTGAAAGCCATTTTCTCGGGAACTACGACGCCGAACTGAATAAAATTTCGGATTCCTAGTGAAAACTATTGCCTGCAGTGAAATCAATACTATAATCGATATAAAATTGCATTTTTGGAAAAAAAATCATTTTTACGGGCCTTAATTTATGAGTTTGGTTCGATCTTTGAAAGCCATTATCTCGGAAACAACGATGCCAAACAGAATAGAATTTTAGATTGGTACTGAAAACTTTTGCCTGCAGTCAAATCAATACAAAAAACTAAATAAAGTTGCATTTTTAGAAAAAAAATCATTTTTACGGGCCTAAATGTAAGAGTTAGGTTCGATCTTCGAAAGCCATTTTCTCGGAAACTACGATTCCAAACAGAATAGAATTTTAGATTGGTACTGAAAACTTTTGCCTGCAGTAAAATCAATACATAAAACTAAATAAAAATGCATTTTTAGAAAAAAAATCATTTTTACGGCCTAAATGTAAGAGTTAGGTTCGAACTTTGAAAGCCATTATCTCGGGAACTACGACGCCGAACTGAATATAATTTCGGATTCGTACTGAAAACTATTGCCTGCAGTGGAAGCAATACTAAAATCTTAATAATGTTGCAATTTTGGAAAAAATTTCATTTTTACCGGCCTACTTTGAGACTTGGGTTCGAACCTTGGAGGCCATTTTCTCGGGAACTACGACGCCGAACTGAATAAAATTTCGGATTCGTACTGAAAACTATTGCCTGCAGTGGAATGAAAACTAAAATCTTAATAAAATTACATTTTTGGAAAAAAAATCATTTTTACGGGCCTGATTTGAGACTTGGGTTCGATCTTTGGAGGCAATTTTCTCAGGAACTACGACGCCGAACTGAATAAAATTTCGGATTCGTACTGAAAACTATTGCCTGCAGTGGAATGAAAACTAAAATCTTAATTAAATTACATTTTTGGAAAAAAATCATTTTTACGGGCCTGATTTGAGACTTGGGTTCGATCTTTGGAGGCAATTTTCTCAGGAACTACGACGCCGAACTGAATAAAATTTCGGATTCGTACTGAAAACTATTGCCTGCAGTGGAATGAAAACTAAAATCTTAATAAAATTACATTTTTGGAAAAAAAATCATTTTTACGGGCCTGATTTGAGACTTGGGTTCGATCTTTCGAGGCAATTTTCTCAGGAACTACGACGCCGAACTGAATAAAATTTCGGATTTGTACTGAAAACTGTTGCCTGCAGTGTAATCAATACTAAAATTTATATAAAGTTGCATTTTTGGAAAAATTTTCATTTTTACGGGCCTAAATGTAAGAGTTAGGTTCGATCTTTGAAAGCCATTTTCTCGGGAACTACGACGCCGAACTGAATAAAATTTCGGATTCGTACTGAAAACTATTGCCTTCAGAGAAATCAATACTAAAATCTAAATATAGTTGCATTTTGGGAAAAAAATCATTTTTACCGGACTAATTTGAGACTTGGGTTCGATCTTTGGAGGCCATTTTCTCGGGAACCACGACGCCAAACTGAATAAAATTCCGGATTCTTACTGGAATCTTTTGCCTGCAGTGAAATGAAAACTAAAATCAAAATAATAATGCAATTTTGGAAAAAATATAATTTTTACGGGACTAATTTGAGACTTGGGTTCAATCTTTGGAGGCCATTTTCTCGGGATAAACGACGCCGAACGGAATATAACTTCGGATTCCTATTGAAATCTATTGCTTGCAGTGAAATCAAAACTCAAATCTAAATAAAGTTGCATTTTTGGAAAATATTTCATTTTTACGGGCCCTAACGTAAGAGTTATCTTTGAAAGCCATTATCTCGGAAAATTAGACACCGAACTGAATAAAATTTCGGATTCGTATTGAAAACTATTGCCTGCAGTGTAATCAATACTAAAATCTAAATAATGTTTCAATTTTGGAAAAAATATAATTTTTATGGGCCTATTTTGAGACTTGGGTTCGATCTTTGGAGGCCATTTTCTCGGGAACTACGACGCCGAACGGAATATAACTTCGGATTCGTACTGAAAACTATTGCCTGCAGTGGAATCAATACTAAAATCTATATAAAGTTGCATTTTTGGAAAAAAATTCATTTTTACGTGCCTAATTTCAGACTTGGGTTCGAACTTTGGGGGCCATTTTCTCGCGAAATACGACGCCGAACTGAATAAAATTTCGGATTCGTACTGAAAACTATTGCCTTCAGAGAAATCAATACTAAAATCTATATAGAGTTGCATTTTTGGAAAAAAATTCATTTTTACGTGCCTAATTTCAGACTTGGGTTCGAACTTTGGGGGCCATTTTCTCGCGAAATACAACGCCGAACTGAATATAATTTTGGATTCGTACTTAAAACAATTGCCTGCAGTGAAATCAATACTAAAATCTATATAAAGTTGCATTTTTGGAAAATTTTTCATTTTTACGGGCCTAAATGTAAGAGTTAGGATCGATCTTTGAAAGCCATTTTCTCGGGAACTACGACGCCGAACTGAATAAAATTTCGGATTCCTAGTGAAAACTATTGCCTGCAGTGAAATCAATACTATAATCGATATAAAATTGCATTTTTGGAAAAAAAATCATTTTTACGGGCCTTAATTTATGAGTTTGGTTCGATCTTTGAAAGCCATTATCTCGGAAACAACGATGCCAAACAGAATAGAATTTTAGATTGGTACTGAAAACTTTTGCCTGCAGTCAAATCAATACAAAAAACTAAATAAAGTTGCATTTTTAGAAAAAAAATCATTTTTACGGGCCTAAATGTAAGAGTTAGGTTCGATCTTCGAAAGCCATTTTCTCGGAAACTACGATTCCAAACAGAATAGAATTTTAGATTGGTACTGAAAACTTTTGCCTGCAGTAAAATCAATACATAAAACTAAATAAAAATGCATTTTTAGAAAAAAAAATCATTTTTACGGCCTAAATGTAAGAGTTAGGTTCGAACTTTGAAAGCCATTATCTCGGGAACTACGACGCCGAACTGAATATAATTTCGGATTCGTACTGAAAACTATTCCCTGCAGTGAAATCAATACTAAAATCTATAAAAAGTTGCATTTTTGTAAATATTTTCATTTTTACGGGCTTTATTTGAGACTTAGGTTCGATCTTTCGAGGCAATTTTCTCAGGAACTACGACGCCGAACTGAATAAAATTTCGGATTCGTACTGAAAACTATTGCCTGCATTGGAATCAATACTAAAATCTTAATAATGTTGCAATTTTGGAAAAAATTTCATTTTTACCGGCCTACTTTGAGACTTGGGTTCGAACCTTGGAGGCCATTTTCTCGCGAAATACGACGCCGAACTGAATATAATTTCGGATTCGTACTGAAAACAATTGCCTGCAGTGAAATCAATACTAAAATCTATATAAAGTTGCATTTTTGGAAAAATTTTCATTTTTACGGGCCTAAATGTAAGAGTTAGGTTCGATCTTTGAAAGCCATTTTCTCGGGAACTACGACGCCGAACTGAATAAAATTTCGGATTCGTACTGAAAACTATTGCCTGCAGTGAAATCAATTCTAAAATCCATATAAAATTGCATTTTTGGAAAAAAATTCATTTTTACGGTTCTAAATGTAAGAGTTAGGTTCGATCTTTGAAAGCCATTTTCTCGGGAACTACGAAGCCGAACTGAATAAAATTTCGGATTCGTACTGAAAACTATTGCCTTCAGAGAAATCAATACTAAAATCTATATAAAGTTGCATTTTTGGAAAAATTTTCATTTTTACGGGCCTAAATGTAAGAGTTAGGTTCGATCTTTGAAAGCCATTTTCTCGGGAACTACGACGCCGAACTGAATAAAATTTCGGATTCGTACTGAAAACTATTGCCTGCAGTGAAATCAATTCTAAAATCCATATAAAATTGCATTTTTGGAAAAAATTTCATTTTTACGGGCCTAAATGTAAGAGTTAGGTTCGATATTTGGAGGCTATTTTCTCGGGAACTACGACGCCGAACTGAATAAAATGTCGGATTTGTACTGAAAACTGTTGCCTGCAGTGAAATCAATACTAAAATTTATATAAAGTTGCATTTTTGGAAAAAATTTCATTTTTATGGGCCTAAATGTAAGAGTTAGGTTCGATCTTCGAAAGCCATTTTCTCGGGAACTACGACGCCGAACTGAATAAAATTTCGGATTCGTACTGAAAACTATTGCCTTCAGAGAAATCAATACTAAAATCTAAATATAGTTGCATTTTGGGAAAAAAATCATTTTTACCGGACTAATTTGAGACTTGGGTTCTAAAATTACATTTTTGGAAAAAAAATCATTTTTACGGGCCTGATTTGAGACTTGGGTTCGATCTTTCGAGGCAATTTTCTCAGGAACTACGACGCCGAACTGAATAAAATTTCGGATTTGTACTGAAAACTGTTGCCTGCAGTGTAATCAATACTAAAATTTATATAAAGTTGCATTTTTGGAAAAATTTTCATTTTTACGGGCCTAAATGTAAGAGTTAGGTTCGATCTTTGAAAGCCATTTTCTCGGGAACTACGACGCCGAACTGAATAAAATTTCGGATTCGTACTGAAAACTATTGCCTTCAGAGAAATCAATACTAAAATCTAAATATAGTTGCATTTTGGGAAAAAAATCATTTTTACCGGACTAATTTGAGACTTGGGTTCTAAAATTACATTTTTGGAAAAAAAATCATTTTTACGGGCCTGATTTGAGACTTGGGTTCGATCTTTCGAGGCAATTTTCTCAGGAACTACGACGCCGAACTGAATAAAATTTCGGATTTGTACTGAAAACTGTTGCCTGCAGTGAAATCAATACTAAAATTTATATAAAGTTGCATTTTTGGAAAAAATTTCATTTTTACGGGCCTAAATGTAAGAGTTAGGTTCGATCTTCGAAAGCCATTATCTCGGAAACAACGATGCCAAACAGAATAGAATTTTAGATTGGTACTGAAAACTTTTGCCTGCAGTCAAATCAATACAAAAAACTAAATAAAGTTGCATTTTTAGAAAAAAAATCATTTTTACGGGCCTAAATGTAAGAGTTAGGTTCGAACTTTGAAAGACATTATATCGGGAACTACGACGCCGAACTGAATATAATTTCGGATTCGTACTGAAAACTATTCCCTGCAGTGAAATCAATACTAAAATCTATAAAAAGTTGCATTTTTGTAAATATTTTCATTTTTACGGGCCTAAATGTAAGAGTTAGGTTCGATCTTTGAAAGCCATTTTCTCGGGAACTACGACGCCGAACTGAATAAAATTTCGGATTCGTACTGAAAACTATTGCCTGCAGTGAAATCAATACTAAAATCTATAAAAAGTTGCATTTTTGTAAATATTTTCATTTTTACGGGCTTTATTTGAGACTTAGGTTCGATCTTTCGAGGCAATTTTCTCAGGAACTACGACGCCGAACTGAATAAAATTTCGGATTCGTACTGAAAACTATTGCCTGCAGTGAAATCAATTCTAAAATCCATATAAAATTGCATTTTTGGAAAAAATTTCATTTTTACGGGCCTAAATGTAAGAGTTAGGTTCGATCTTTGAAAGCCATTTTCTCGGGAACTACGACGCCGAACTGAATAAAATTTCGGATTCGTACTGAAAACTATTGCCTGCAGAGAAATCAATACTAAAATCTATATAAAGTTGCATTTTTGGAAAAATTTTCATTTTTACGGGCCTAAATGTAAGAGTTAGGTTCGATCTTTGAAAGCCATTTTCTCGGGAACTACGACGCCGAACTGAATAAAATTTCGGATTCGTACTGAAAACTATTGCCTGCAGTGAAATCAATTCTAAAATCCATATAAAATTGTATTTTTGGAAAAAATTTCATTTTTACGGGCCTAAATGTAAGAGTTAGGTTCGATATTTGGAGGCTATTTTCTCGTGAACTACGACGCCGAACTGATTAAAATTTCGGATTTGTACTGAAAACTGTTGCCTGCAGTGAAATCAATACTAAAATTTATATAAAGTTGCATTTTTGGAAAAAATTTCATTTTTACGGGCCTAAATGTAAGAGTTAGGTTCGATCTTCGAAAGCCATTTTCTCGGGAACTACGACGCCGAACTGAATAAAATTTCGGATTCGTACTGAAAACTATTGCCTTCAGAGAAATCAATACTAAAATCTAAATATAGTAGCATTTTGGGAAAAAAATCATTTTTACCGGACTAATTTGAGACTTGGGTTCTAAAATTACATTTTTGGAAAAAAAATCATTTTTACGGGCCTGATTTGAGACTTGGGTTCGATCTTTCGAGGCAATTTTCTCAGGAACTACGACGCCGAACTGAATAAAATTTCGGATTTGTACTGAAAACTGTTGCCTGCAGTGTAATCAATACTAAAATTTATATAAAGTTGCATTTTTGGAAAAATTTTCATTTTTACGGGCCTAAATGTAAGAGTTAGGTTCGATCTTTGAAAGCCATTTTCTCGGGAACTACGACGCCGAACTGAATAAAATTTCGGATTCGTACTGAAAACTATTGCCTTCAGAGAAATCAATACTAAAATCTAAATATAGTTGCATTTTGGGAAAAAAATCATTTTTACCGGACTAATTTGAGACTTGGGTTCTAAAATTACATTTTTGGAAAAAAAATCATTTTTACGGGCCTGATTTGAGACTTGGGTTCGATCTTTCGAGGCAATTTTCTCAGGAACTACGACGCCGAACTGAATAAAATTTCGGATTTGTACTGAAAACTGTTGCCTGCAGTGAAATCAATACTAAAATTTATATAAAGTTGCATTTTTGGAAAAAATTTCATTTTTACGGGCCTAAATGTAAGAGTTAGGTTCGATCTTCGAAAGCCATTATCTCGGAAACAACGATGCCAAACAGAATAGAATTTTAGATTGGTACTGAAAACTTTTGCCTGCAGTCAAATCAATACAAAAAACTAAATAAAGTTGCATTTTTAGAAAAAAAATCATTTTTACGGGCCTAAATGTAAGAGTTAGGTTCGAACTTTGAAAGCCATTATCTCGGGAACTACGACGCCAAACTGAATATAATTTCGGATTCGTACTGAAAACTATTGCCTGCAGTGGAAGCAATACTAAAATCTTAATAATGTTGCAATTTTGGAAAAAATTTCATTTTTACCGGCCTACTTTGAGACTTGGGTTCGAACCTTGGAGGCCATTTTCTCGGGAACTACGACGCCGAACTGAATAAAATTTCGGATTCGTACTGAAAACTATTGCCTGCAGTGGAATGAAAACTAAAATCTTAATAAAATTACATTTTTGGAAAAAAAATCATTTTTACGGGCCTGATATGAGACTTGGGTTCGATCTTTCGAGGCAATTTTCTCAGGAACTACGACGCCGAACTGAATAAAATTTCGGATTTGTACTGAAAACTGTTGCCTGCAGTGAAATCAATACTAAAATTTATATAAAGTTGCATTTTTGGAAAAAATTTCATTTTTACGGGCCTAAATGTAAGAGTTAGGTTCGATCTTCGAAAGCCATTATCTCGGAAACAACGATGCCAAACAGAATAGAATTTTAGATTGGTACTGAAAACTTTTGCCTGCAGTCAAATCAATACAAAAAACTAAATAAAGTTGCATTTTTAGAAAAAAAATCATTTTTACGGGCCTAAATGTAAGAGTTAGGTTCGAACTTTGAAAGCCATTATCTCGGGAACTACGACGCCAAACTGAATATAATTTCGGATTCGTACTGAAAACTATTGCCTGCAGTGGAAGCAATACTAAAATCTTAATAATGTTGCAATTTTGGAAAAAATTTCATTTTTACCGGCCTACTTTGAGACTTGGGTTCGAACCTTGGAGGCCATTTTCTCGGGAACTACGACGCCGAACTGAATAAAATTTCGGATTCGTACTGAAAACTATTGCCTGCAGTGGAATGAAAACTAAAATCTTAATAAAATTACATTTTTGGAAAAAAAATCATTTTTACGGGCCTGATATGAGACTTGGGTTCGATCTTTGGAGGCAATTTTCTCAGGAACTACGACGCCGAACTGAATAAAATTTCGGATTCGTACTGAAAACTATTGCCTGCAGTGGAATAAAAACTAAAATCTTAATAAAATTACATTTTTGGAAAAAAAATCATTTTTACGGGCCTGATTTGAGACTTGGGTTCGATCTTTCGAGGCAATTTTCTCAGGAACTACGACGCCGAACTGAATAAAATTTCGGATTTGTACTGAAAACTGTTGCCTGCAGTGTAATCAATACTAAAATTTATATAAAGTTGCATTTTTGGAAAAATTTTCATTTTTACGGGCCTAAATGTAAGAGTTAGGTTCGATCTTTGAAAGCCATTTTCTCGGGAACTACGACGCCGAACTGAATAAAATTTCGGATTCGTACTGAAAACTATTGCCTTCAGAGAAATCAATACTAAAATCTAAATATAGTTGCATTTTGGGAAAAAAATCATTTTTACCGGACTAATTTGAGACTTGGGTTCGATCTTTGGAGGCCATTTTCTCGGGAACCACGACGCCAAACTGAATAAAATTCCGGATTCTTACTGGAATCTTTTGCCTGCAGTGAAATGAAAACTAAAATCAAAATAATAATGCAATTTTGGAAAAAATATAATTTTTACGGGACTAATTTGAGACTTGGGTTCAATCTTTGGAGGCCATTTTCTCGGGATACACGACGCCGAACGGAAAATAACTTCGGATTCCTATTGAAATCTATTGCTTGCAGTGAAATCAAAACTCAAATTTAAATAAAGTTGCATTTTTGGAAAATATTTCATTTTTACGGGCCCTAACGTAAGAGTTATCTTTGAAAGCCATTATCTCGGAAAATTAGACACCGAACTGAATAAAATTTCGGATTCGTATTGAAAACTATTGCCTGCAGTGTAATCAATACTAAAATCTAAATAATGTTTCAATTTTGGAAAAAATATAATTTTTATGGGCCTATTTTGAGACTTGGGTTCGATCTTTGGAGGCCATTTTCTCGGGAACCACGACGCCAAACTGAATAAAATTCCGGATTCTTACTGGAATCTTTTGCCTTCAGTGAAATGAAAACTAAAATCAAAATAATAATGCAATTTTGGAAAAAATATAATTTTTACGGGACTAATTTGAGACTTGGGTTCAATCTTTGGAGGCCATTTTCTCGGGAACTACGACGCCGAACTGAATAAAATTTCGGATTCGTACTGAAAACTATTGCCTGCAGTGGAATCAATACTAAAATCTATATAAAGTTGCATTTTTGGAAAAAAATTCATTTTTACGTGCCTAATTTCAGACTTGGGTTCGAACTTTGGGGGCCATTTTCTCGCGAAATACAACGCCGAACTGAATATAATTTTGGATTCGTACTTAAAACAATTGCCTGCAGTGAAATCAACACTAAAATCTATATAAAGTTGCATTTTTGGAAAAATTTTCATTTTTACGGGCCTAAATGTAAGAGTTAGGATCGATCTTTGAAAGCCATTTTCTCGGGAACTACGACGCCGAACTGAATAAAATTTCGGATTCCTAGTGAAAACTATTGCCTGCAGTGAAATCAATACTATAATCGATATAAAATTGCATTTTTGGAAAAAAATTCATTTTTACGGGCCTTAATTTATGAGTTTGGTTCGATCTTTGAAAGCCATTATCTCGGAAACAACGATGCCAAACAGAATAGAATTTTAGATTGGTACTGAAAACTTTTGCCTGCAGTCAAATCAATACAAAAAACTAAATAAAGTTGCATTTTTAGAAAAAAAATCATTTTTACGGGCCTAAATGTAAGAGTTAGGTTCGATCTTCGAAAGCCATTATCTCGGAAACTACGATTCCAAACAGAATAGAATTTTAGATTGGTACTGAAAACTTTTGCCTGCAGTAAAATCAATACATAAAACTAAATAAAGTTGCATTTTTAGAAAAAAAAATCATTTTTACGGCCTAAATGTAAGAGTTAGGTTCGAACTTTGAAAGCCATTATCTCGGGAACTACGACGCCGAACTGAATATAATTTCGGATTCGTACTGAAAACTATTCCCTGCAGTGAAATCAATACTAAAATCTATAAAAAGTTGCATTTTTGTAAATATTTTCATTTTTACGGGCTTTATTTGAGACTTAGGTTCGATCTTTTGAGGCAATTTTCTCAGGAACTACGACGCCGAACTGAATAAAATTTCGGATTCGTACTGAAAACTATTGCCTGCATTGGAATCAATACTAAAATCTTAATAATGTTGCAATTTTGGAAAAAAATTCATTTTTAACGGCCTACTTTGAGACTTGGGTTCGAACCTTGGAGGCCATTTTCTCGCGAAATACGACGCCGAACTGAATATAATTTCGGATTCGTACTGAAAACAATTGCCTGCAGTGAAATCAATACTAAAATCTATATAAAGTTGCATTTTTGGAAAAATTTTCATTTTTACGGGCCTAAATGTAAGAGTTAGGTTCGATCTTTGAAAGCCATTTTCTCGGGAACTACGACGCCGAACTGAATAAAATTTCGGATTCGTACTGAAAACTATTGCCGGCAGTGAAATCAATTCTAAAATCCATATAAAATTGCATTTTTGGAAAAAATTTCATTTTTACGGGCCTAAATGTAAGAGTTAGGTTCGATCTTTGAAAGCCATTTTCTCGGGAACTACGAAGCCGAACTGAATAAAATTTCGGATTCGTACTGAAAACTATTGCCTTCAGAGAAATCAATACTAAAATCTATATAAAGTTGCATTTTTGGAAAAATTTTCATTTTTACGGGCCTAAATGTAAGAGTTAGGTTCGATCTTTGAAAGCCATTTTCTCGGGAACTACGACGCCGAACTGAATAAAATTTCGGATTCGTACTGAAAACTATTGCCTGCAGTGAAATCAATTCTAAAATCCATATAAAATTGCATTTTTGGAAAAAATTTCATTTTTACGGGCCTAAATGTAAGAGTAAGGTTCGATATTTGGAGGCTATTTTCTCGGGAACTACGACGCCGAACTGAATAAAATTTCGGATTTGTACTGAAAACTGTTGCCTGCAGTGAAATCAATACTAAAATTTATATAAAGTTGCATTTTTGGAAAAAATTTCATTTTTACGGGCCTAAATGTAAGAGTTAGGTTCGATCTTCGAAAGCCATTTTCTCGGGAACTACGACGCCGAACTGAATAAAATTTCGGATTCGTACTGAAAACTATTGCCTTCAGAGAAATCAATACTAAAATCTAAATATAGTTGCATTTTGGGAAAAAAATCATTTTTACCGGACTAATTTGAGACTTGGGTTCGATCTTTGGAGGCCATTTTCTCGGGAACCACGACGCCAAACTGAATAAAATTCCGGATTCTTACTGGAATCTTTTGCCTGCAGTGAAATGAAAACTAAAATCAAAATAATAATGCAATTTTGGAAAAAATATAATTTTTACGGGACTAATTTGAGACTTGGGTTCAATCTTTGGAGGCCATTTTCTCGGGATAAACGACGCCGAACGGAATATAACTTCGGATTCCTATTGAAATCTATTGCTTGCAGTGAAATCAAAACTCAAATCTAAATAAAGTTGCATTTTTGGAAAATATTTCATTTTTACGGGCCCTAACGTAAGAGTTATCTTTGAAAGCCATTATCTCGGAAAATTAGACACCGAACTGAATAAAATTTCGGATTCGTATTGAAAACTATTGCCTGCAGTGTAATCAATACTAAAATCTAAATAATGTTTCAATTTTGGAAAAAATATAATTTTTATGGGCCTATTTTGAGACTTGGGTTCGATCTTTGGAGGCCATTTTCTCGGGAACTACGACGCCGAACGGAATATAACTTCGGATTCGTACTGAAAACTATTGCCTGCAGTGGAATCAATACTAAAATCTATATAAAGTTGCATTTTTGGAAAAAAATTCATTTTTACGTGCCTAATTTCAGACTTGGGTTCGAACTTTGGGGGCCATTTTCTCGCGAAATACGACGCCGAACTGAATAAAATTTCGGATTCGTACTGAAAACTATTGCCTTCAGAGAAATCAATACTAAAATCTATATAGAGTTGCATTTTTGGAAAAAAATTCATTTTTACGTGCCTAATTTCAGACTTGGGTTCGAACTTTGGGGGCCATTTTCTCGCGAAATACAACGCCGAACTGAATATAATTTTGGATTCGTACTTAAAACAATTGCCTGCAGTGAAATCAATACTAAAATCTATATAAAGTTGCATTTTTGGAAAATTTTTCATTTTTACGGGCCTAAATGTAAGAGTTAGGATCGATCTTTGAAAGCCATTTTCTCGGGAACTACGACGCCGAACTGAATAAAATTTCGGATTCCTAGTGAAAACTATTGCCTGCAGTGAAATCAATACTATAATCGATATAAAATTGCATTTTTGGAAAAAAAATCATTTTTACGGGCCTTAATTTATGAGTTTGGTTCGATCTTTGAAAGCCATTATCTCGGAAACAACGATGCCAAACAGAATAGAATTTTAGATTGGTACTGAAAACTTTTGCCTGCAGTCAAATCAATACAAAAAACTAAATAAAGTTGCATTTTTAGAAAAAAAATCATTTTTACGGGCCTAAATGTAAGAGTTAGGTTCGATCTTCGAAAGCCATTTTCTCGGAAACTACGATTCCAAACAGAATAGAATTTTAGATTGGTACTGAAAACTTTTGCCTGCAGTAAAATCAATACATAAAACTAAATAAAAATGCATTTTTAGAAAAAAAATCATTTTTACGGCCTAAATGTAAGAGTTAGGTTCGAACTTTGAAAGCCATTATCTCGGGAACTACGACGCCGAACTGAATATAATTTCGGATTCGTACTGAAAACTATTGCCTGCAGTGGAAGCAATACTAAAATCTTAATAATGTTGCAATTTTGGAAAAAATTTCATTTTTACCGGCCTACTTTGAGACTTGGGTTCGAACCTTGGAGGCCATTTTCTCGGGAACTACGACGCCGAACTGAATAAAATTTCGGATTCGTACTGAAAACTATTGCCTGCAGTGGAATGAAAACTAAAATCTTAATAAAATTACATTTTTGGAAAAAAAATCATTTTTACGGGCCTGATTTGAGACTTGGGTTCGATCTTTGGAGGCAATTTTCTCAGGAACTACGACGCCGAACTGAATAAAATTTCGGATTCGTACTGAAAACTATTGCCTGCAGTGGAATGAAAACTAAAATCTTAATAAAATTACATTTTTGGAAAAAAATCATTTTTACGGGCCTGATTTGAGACTTGGGTTCGATCTTTGGAGGCAATTTTCTCAGGAACTACGACGCCGAACTGAATAAAATTTCGGATTCGTACTGAAAACTATTGCCTGCAGTGGAATGAAAACTAAAATCTTAATAAAATTACATTTTTGGAAAAAAAATCATTTTTACGGGCCTGATTTGAGACTTGGGTTCGATCTTTGGAGGCAATTTTCTCAGGAACTACGACGCCGAACTGAATAAAATTTCGGATTCGTACTGAAAACTATTGCCTGCAGTGGAATGAAAACTAAAATCTTAATAAAATTACATTTTTGGAAAAAAATCATTTTTACGGGCCTGATTTGAGACTTGGGTTCGATCTTTGGAGGCAATTTTCTCAGGAACTACGACGCCGAACTGAATAAAATTTCGGATTCGTACTGAAAACTATTGCCTGCAGTGGAATGAAAACTAAAATCTTAATAAAATTACATTTTTGGAAAAAAAATCATTTTTACGGGCCTGATTTGAGACTTGGGTTCGATCTTTCGAGGCAATTTTCTCAGGAACTACGACGCCGAACTGAATAAAATTTCGGATTTGTACTGAAAACTGTTGCCTGCAGTGTAATCAATACTAAAATTTATATAAAGTTGCATTTTTGGAAAAATTTTCATTTTTACGGGCCTAAATGTAAGAGTTAGGTTCGATCTTTGAAAGCCATTTTCTCGGGAACTACGACGCCGAACTGAATAAAATTTCGGATTCGTACTGAAAACTATTGCCTTCAGAGAAATCAATACTAAAATCTAAATATAGTTGCATTTTGGGAAAAAAATCATTTTTACCGGACTAATTTGAGACTTGGGTTCGATCTTTGGAGGCCATTTTCTCGGGAACCACGACGCCAAACTGAATAAAATTCCGGATTCTTACTGGAATCTTTTGCCTGCAGTGAAATGAAAACTAAAATCAAAATAATAATGCAATTTTGGAAAAAATATAATTTTTACGGGACTAATTTGAGACTTGGGTTCAATCTTTGGAGGCCATTTTCTCGGGATAAACGACGCCGAACGGAATATAACTTCGGATTCCTATTGAAATCTATTGCTTGCAGTGAAATCAAAACTCAAATCTAAATAAAGTTGCATTTTTGGAAAATATTTCATTTTTACGGGCCCTAACGTAAGAGTTATCTTTGAAAGCCATTATCTCGGAAAATTAGACACCGAACTGAATAAAATTTCGGATTCGTATTGAAAACTATTGCCTGCAGTGTAATCAATACTAAAATCTAAATAATGTTTCAATTTTGGAAAAAATATAATTTTTATGGGCCTATTTTGAGACTTGGGTTCGATCTTTGGAGGCCATTTTCTCGGGAACTACGACGCCGAACGGAATATAACTTCGGATTCGTACTGAAAACTATTGCCTGCAGTGGAATCAATACTAAAATCTATATAAAGTTGCATTTTTGGAAAAAAATTCATTTTTACGTGCCTAATTTCAGACTTGGGTTCGAACTTTGGGGGCCATTTTCTCGCGAAATACGACGCCGAACTGAATAAAATTTCGGATTCGTACTGAAAACTATTGCCTTCAGAGAAATCAATACTAAAATCTATATAGAGTTGCATTTTTGGAAAAAAATTCATTTTTACGTGCCTAATTTCAGACTTGGGTTCGAACTTTGGGGGCCATTTTCTCGCGAAATACAACGCCGAACTGAATATAATTTTGGATTCGTACTTAAAACAATTGCCTGCAGTGAAATCAATACTAAAATCTATATAAAGTTGCATTTTTGGAAAATTTTTCATTTTTACGGGCCTAAATGTAAGAGTTAGGATCGATCTTTGAAAGCCATTTTCTCGGGAACTACGACGCCGAACTGAATAAAATTTCGGATTCCTAGTGAAAACTATTGCCTGCAGTGAAATCAATACTATAATCGATATAAAATTGCATTTTTGGAAAAAAAATCATTTTTACGGGCCTTAATTTATGAGTTTGGTTCGATCTTTGAAAGCCATTATCTCGGAAACAACGATGCCAAACAGAATAGAATTTTAGATTGGTACTGAAAACTTTTGCCTGCAGTCAAATCAATACAAAAAACTAAATAAAGTTGCATTTTTAGAAAAAAAATCATTTTTACGGGCCTAAATGTAAGAGTTAGGTTCGATCTTCGAAAGCCATTTTCTCGGAAACTACGATTCCAAACAGAATAGAATTTTAGATTGGTACTGAAAACTTTTGCCTGCAGTAAAATCAATACATAAAACTAAATAAAAATGCATTTTTAGAAAAAAAAATCATTTTTACGGCCTAAATGTAAGAGTTAGGTTCGAACTTTGAAAGCCATTATCTCGGGAACTACGACGCCGAACTGAATATAATTTCGGATTCGTACTGAAAACTATTCCCTGCAGTGAAATCAATACTAAAATCTATAAAAAGTTGCATTTTTGTAAATATTTTCATTTTTACGGGCTTTATTTGAGACTTAGGTTCGATCTTTCGAGGCAATTTTCTCAGGAACTACGACGCCGAACTGAATAAAATTTCGGATTCGTACTGAAAACAATTGCCTGCATTGGAATCAATACTAAAATCTTAATAATGTTGCAATTTTGGAAAAAATTTCATTTTTACCGGCCTACTTTGAGACTTGGGTTCGAACCTTGGAGGCCATTTTCTCGCGAAATACGACGCCGAACTGAATATAATTTCGGATTCGTACTGAAAACAATTGCCTGCAGTGAAATCAATACTAAAATCTATATAAAGTTGCATTTTTGGAAAAATTTTCATTTTTACGGGCCTAAATGTAAGAGTTAGGTTCGATCTTTGAAAGCCATTTTCTCGGGAACTACGACGCCGAACTGAATAAAATTTCGGATTCGTACTGAAAACTATTGCCTGCAGTGAAATCAATTCTAAAATCCATATAAAATTGCATTTTTGGAAAAAAATTCATTTTTACGGTTCTAAATGTAAGAGTTAGGTTCGATCTTTGAAAGCCATTTTCTCGGGAACTACGAAGCCGAACTGAATAAAATTTCGGATTCGTACTGAAAACTATTGCCTTCAGAGAAATCAATACTAAAATCTATATAAAGTTGCATTTTTGGAAAAATTTTCATTTTTACGGGCCTAAATGTAAGAGTTAGGTTCGATCTTTGAAAGCCATTTTCTCGGGAACTACGACGCCGAACTGAATAAAATTTCGGATTCGTACTGAAAACTATTGCCTGCAGTGAAATCAATTCTAAAATCCATATAAAATTGCATTTTTGGAAAAAATTTCATTTTTACGGGCCTAAATGTAAGAGTTAGGTTCGATATTTGGAGGCTATTTTCTCGGGAACTACGACGCCGAACTGAATAAAATGTCGGATTTGTACTGAAAACTGTTGCCTGCAGTGAAATCAATACTAAAATTTATATAAAGTTGCATTTTTGGAAAAAATTTCATTTTTATGGGCCTAAATGTAAGAGTTAGGTTCGATCTTCGAAAGCCATTTTCTCGGGAACTACGACGCCGAACTGAATAAAATTTCGGATTCGTACTGAAAACTATTGCCTTCAGAGAAATCAATACTAAAATCTAAATATAGTTGCATTTTGGGAAAAAAATCATTTTTACCGGACTAATTTGAGACTTGGGTTCTAAAATTACATTTTTGGAAAAAAAATCATTTTTACGGGCCTGATTTGAGACTTGGGTTCGATCTTTCGAGGCAATTTTCTCAGGAACTACGACGCCGAACTGAATAAAATTTCGGATTTGTACTGAAAACTGTTGCCTGCAGTGTAATCAATACTAAAATTTATATAAAGTTGCATTTTTGGAAAAATTTTCATTTTTACGGGCCTAAATGTAAGAGTTAGGTTCGATCTTTGAAAGCCATTTTCTCGGGAACTACGACGCCGAACTGAATAAAATTTCGGATTCGTACTGAAAACTATTGCCTTCAGAGAAATCAATACTAAAATCTAAATATAGTTGCATTTTGGGAAAAAAATCATTTTTACCGGACTAATTTGAGACTTGGGTTCGATCTTTGGAGGCCATTTTCTCGGGAACCACGACGCCAAACTGAATAAAATTCCGGATTCTTACTGGAATCTTTTGCCTGCAGTGAAATGAAAACTAAAATCAAAATAATAATGCAATTTTGGAAAAAATATAATTTTTACGGGACTAATTTGAGACTTGGGTTCAATCTTTGGAGGCCATTTTCTCGGGATAAACGACGCCGAACGGAATATAACTTCGGATTCCTATTGAAATCTATTGCTTGCAGTGAAATCAAAACTCAAATCTAAATAAAGTTGCATTTTTGGAAAATATTTCATTTTTACGGGCCCTAACGTAAGAGTTATCTTTGAAAGCCATTATCTCGGAAAATTAGACACCGAACTGAATAAAATTTCGGATTCGTATTGAAAACTATTGCCTGCAGTGTAATCAATACTAAAATCTAAATAATGTTTCAATTTTGGAAAAAATATAATTTTTATGGGCCTATTTTGAGACTTGGGTTCGATCTTTGGAGGCCATTTTCTCGGGAACTACGACGCCGAACGGAATATAACTTCGGATTCGTACTGAAAACTATTGCCTGCAGTGGAATCAATACTAAAATCTATATAAAGTTGCATTTTTGGAAAAAAATTCATTTTTACGTGCCTAATTTCAGACTTGGGTTCGAACTTTGGGGGCCATTTTCTCGCGAAATACGACGCCGAACTGAATAAAATTTCGGATTCGTACTGAAAACTATTGCCTTCAGAGAAATCAATACTAAAATCTATATAGAGTTGCATTTTTGGAAAAAAATTCATTTTTACGTGCCTAATTTCAGACTTGGGTTCGAACTTTGGGGGCCATTTTCTCGCGAAATACAACGCCGAACTGAATATAATTTTGGATTCGTACTTAAAACAATTGCCTGCAGTGAAATCAATACTAAAATCTATATAAAGTTGCATTTTGGAAAATTTTTCATTTTTACGGGCCTAAATGTAAGAGTTAGGATCGATCTTTGAAGCCATTTTTCTCGGGAACTACGACGCCGAACTGAATAAAATTTCGGATTCCTAGTGAAAACTATTGCCTGCAGTGAAATCAATACTATAATCGATATAAAATTGCATTTTTGGAAAAAAAATCATTTTTACGGGCCTTAATTTATGAGTTTGGTTCGATCTTTGAAAGCCATTATCTCGGAAACAACGATGCCAAACAGAATAGAATTTTAGATTGGTACTGAAAAACTTTTGCCTGCAGTCAAATCAATACAAAAACTAAATAAAGTTGCATTTTTAGAAAAAAAATCATTTTTACGGGCCTAAATGTAAGAGTTAGGTTCGATCTTCGAAAGCCATTTTCTCGGAAACTACGATTCCAAACAGAATAGAATTTTAGATTGGTACTGAAAACTTTTGCCTGCAGTAAAATCAATACATAAAAACTAAATAAAAATGCATTTTTAGAAAAAAAAATCATTTTTACGGCCTAAATGTAAGAGTTAGGTTCGAACTTTGAAAGCCATTATCTCGGGAACTACGACGCCGAACTGAATATAATTTCGGATTCGTACTGAAAACTATTCCCTGCAGTGAAATCAATACTAAAATCTATAAAAAGTTGCATTTTTGTAAATATTTTCATTTTTACGGGCTTTATTTGAGACTTAGGTTCGATCTTTCGAGGCAATTTTCTCAGGAACTACGACGCCGAACTGAATAAAATTTCGGATTCGTACTGAAAACTATTGCCTGCATTGGAATCAATACTAAAATCTTAATAATGTTGCAATTTTGGAAAAAATTTCATTTTTACCGTCCTACTTTGAGACTTGGGTTCGAACCTTGGAGGCCATTTTCTCGCGAAATACGACGCCGAACTGAATATAATTTCGGATTCGTACTGAAAACAATTGCCTGCAGTGAAATCAATACTAAAATCTATATAAAGTTGCATTTTTGGAAAAATTTTCATTTTTTACGGGCCTAAATGTAAGAGTTAGGTTCGATCTTTGAAAGCCATTTTCTCGGGAACTACGACGCCGAACTGAATAAATTTCGGATTCGTACTGAAAACTATTGCCTGCAGTGAAATCAATTCTAAAATCCATATAAAATTGCATTTTTGGAAAAAAATTCATTTTTACGGTTCTAAATGTAAGAGTTAGGTTCGATCTTTGAAAGCCATTTTCTCGGGAACTACGAAGCCGAACTGAATAAAATTTCGGATCGTACTGAAAACTATTGCCTTCAGAGAAATCAATACTAAAATCTATATAAAGTTGCATTTTTGGAAAAATTTTCATTTTTACGGGCCTAAATGTAAGAGTTAGGTTCGATCTTTGAAAGCCATTTTCTCGGGAACTACGACGCCGAACTGAATAAAATTTCGGATTCGTACTGAAAACTATTGCCTGCAGTGAAATCAATTCTAAAATCCATATAAAATTGCATTTTTGGAAAAAATTTCATTTTTACGGGCCTAAATGTAAGAGTTAGGTTCGATATTTGGAGGCTATTTTCTCGGGAACTACGACGCCGAACTGAATAAAATGTCGGATTTGTACTGAAAACTGTTGCCTGCAGTGAAATCAATACTAAAATTTATATAAAGTTGCATTTTTGGAAAAAATTTCATTTTTATGGGCCTAAATGTAAGAGTTAGGTTCGATCTTCGAAAGCCATTTTCTCGGGAACTACGACGCCGAACTGAATAAAATTTCGGATTCGTACTGAAAACTATTGCCTTCAGAGAAATCAATACTAAAATCTAAATATAGTTGCATTTTGGGAAAAAAATCATTTTTACCGGACTAATTTGAGACTTGGGTTCTAAAATTACATTTTTGGAAAAAAAATCATTTTTACGGGCCTGATTTGAGACTTGGGTTCGATCTTTCGAGGCAATTTTCTCAGGAACTACGACGCCGAACTGAATAAAATTTCGGATTTGTACTGAAAACTGTTGCCTGCAGTGTAATCAATACTAAAATTTATATAAAGTTGCATTTTTGGAAAAATTTTCATTTTTACGGGCCTAAATGTAAGAGTTAGGTTCGATCTTTGAAAGCCATTTTCTCGGGAACTACGACGCCGAACTGAATAAAATTTCGGATTCGTACTGAAAACTATTGCCTTCAGAGAAATCAATACTAAAATCTAAATATAGTTGCATTTTGGGAAAAAAATCATTTTTACCGGACTAATTTGAGACTTGGGTTCTAAAATTACATTTTTGGAAAAAAAATCATTTTTACGGGCCTGATTTGAGACTTGGGTTCGATCTTTCGAGGCAATTTTCTCAGGAACTACGACGCCGAACTGAATAAAATTTCGGATTTGTACTGAAAACTGTTGCCTGCAGTGAAATCAATACTAAAATTTATATAAAGTTGCATTTTTGGAAAAAATTTCATTTTTACGGGCCTAAATGTAAGAGTTAGGTTCGATCTTCGAAAGCCATTATCTCGGAAACAACGATGCCAAACAGAATAGAATTTTAGATTGGTACTGAAAACTTTTGCCTGCAGTCAAATCAATACAAAAAACTAAATAAAGTTGCATTTTTAGAAAAAAAATCATTTTTACGGGCCTAAATGTAAGAGTTAGGTTCGAACTTTGAAAGACATTATATCGGGAACTACGACGCCGAACTGAATATAATTTCGGATTCGTACTGAAAACTATTCCCTGCAGTGAAATCAATACTAAAATCTATAAAAAGTTGCATTTTTGTAAATATTTTCATTTTTACGGGCCTAAATGTAAGAGTTAGGTTCGATCTTTGAAAGCCATTTTCTCGGGAACTACGACGCCGAACTGAATAAAATTTCGGATTCGTACTGAAAACTATTGCCTGCAGTGAAATCAATACTAAAATCTATAAAAAGTTGCATTTTTGTAAATATTTTCATTTTTACGGGCTTTATTTGAGACTTAGGTTCGATCTTTCGAGGCAATTTTCTCAGGAACTACGACGCCGAACTGAATAAAATTTCGGATTCGTACTGAAAACTATTGCCTGCAGTGAAATCAATTCTAAAATCCATATAAAATTGCATTTTTGGAAAAAATTTCATTTTTACGGGCCTAAATGTAAGAGTTAGGTTCGATCTTTGAAAGCCATTTTCTCGGGAACTACGACGCCGAACTGAATAAAATTTCGGATTCGTACTGAAAACTATTGCCTGCAGAGAAATCAATACTAAAATCTATATAAAGTTGCATTTTTGGAAAAATTTTCATTTTTACGGGCCTAAATGTAAGAGTTAGGTTCGATCTTTGAAAGCCATTTTCTCGGGAACTACGACGCCGAACTGAATAAAATTTCGGATTCGTACTGAAAACTATTGCCTGCAGTGAAATCAATTCTAAAATCCATATAAAATTGCATTTTTGGAAAAAATTTCATTTTTACGGGCCTAAATGTAAGAGTTAGGTTCGATATTTGGAGGCTATTTTCTCGTGAACTACGACGCCGAACTGATTAAAATTTCGGATTTGTACTGAAAACTGTTGCCTGCAGTGAAATCAATACTAAAATTTATATAAAGTTGCATTTTTGGAAAAAATTTCATTTTTACGGGCCTAAATGTAAGAGTTAGGTTCGATCTTCGAAAGCCATTTTCTCGGGAACTACGACGCCGAACTGAATAAAATTTCGGATTCGTACTGAAAACTATTGCCTTCAGAGAAATCAATACTAAAATCTAAATATAGTAGCATTTTGGGAAAAAAATCATTTTTACCGGACTAATTTGAGACTTGGGTTCTAAAATTACATTTTTGGAAAAAAAATCATTTTTACGGGCCTGATTTGAGACTTGGGTTCGATCTTTCGAGGCAATTTTCTCAGGAACTACGACGCCGAACTGAATAAAATTTCGGATTTGTACTGAAAACTGTTGCCTGCAGTGTAATCAATACTAAAATTTATATAAAGTTGCATTTTTGGAAAAATTTTCATTTTTACGGGCCTAAATGTAAGAGTTAGGTTCGATCTTTGAAAGCCATTTTCTCGGGAACTACGACGCCGAACTGAATAAAATTTCGGATTCGTACTGAAAACTATTGCCTTCAGAGAAATCAATACTAAAATCTAAATATAGTTGCATTTTGGGAAAAAAATCATTTTTACCGGACTAATTTGAGACTTGGGTTCTAAAATTACATTTTTGGAAAAAAAATCATTTTTACGGGCCTGATTTGAGACTTGGGTTCGATCTTTCGAGGCAATTTTCTCAGGAACTACGACGCCGAACTGAATAAAATTTCGGATTTGTACTGAAAACTGTTGCCTGCAGTGAAATCAATACTAAAATTTATATAAAGTTGCATTTTTGGAAAAAATTTCATTTTTACGGGCCTAAATGTAAGAGTTAGGTTCGATCTTCGAAAGCCATTATCTCGGAAACAACGATGCCAAACAGAATAGAATTTTAGATTGGTACTGAAAACTTTTGCCTGCAGTCAAATCAATACAAAAAACTAAATAAAGTTGCATTTTTAGAAAAAAAATCATTTTTACGGGCCTAAATGTAAGAGTTAGGTTCGAACTTTGAAAGCCATTATCTCGGGAACTACGACGCCAAACTGAATATAATTTCGGATTCGTACTGAAAACTATTGCCTGCAGTGGAAGCAATACTAAAATCTTAATAATGTTGCAATTTTGGAAAAAATTTCATTTTTACCGGCCTACTTTGAGACTTGGGTTCGAACCTTGGAGGCCATTTTCTCGGGAACTACGACGCCGAACTGAATAAAATTTCGGATTCGTACTGAAAACTATTGCCTGCAGTGGAATGAAAACTAAAATCTTAATAAAATTACATTTTTGGAAAAAAAATCATTTTTACGGGCCTGATATGAGACTTGGGTTCGATCTTTCGAGGCAATTTTCTCAGGAACTACGACGCCGAACTGAATAAAATTTCGGATTTGTACTGAAAACTGTTGCCTGCAGTGAAATCAATACTAAAATTTATATAAAGTTGCATTTTTGGAAAAAATTTCATTTTTACGGGCCTAAATGTAAGAGTTAGGTTCGATCTTCGAAAGCCATTATCTCGGAAACAACGATGCCAAACAGAATAGAATTTTAGATTGGTACTGAAAACTTTTGCCTGCAGTCAAATCAATACAAAAAACTAAATAAAGTTGCATTTTTAGAAAAAAAATCATTTTTACGGGCCTAAATGTAAGAGTTAGGTTCGAACTTTGAAAGCCATTATCTCGGGAACTACGACGCCAAACTGAATATAATTTCGGATTCGTACTGAAAACTATTGCCTGCAGTGGAAGCAATACTAAAATCTTAATAATGTTGCAATTTTGGAAAAAATTTCATTTTTACCGGCCTACTTTGAGACTTGGGTTCGAACCTTGGAGGCCATTTTCTCGGGAACTACGACGCCGAACTGAATAAAATTTCGGATTCGTACTGAAAACTATTGCCTGCAGTGGAATGAAAACTAAAATCTTAATAAAATTACATTTTTGGAAAAAAAATCATTTTTACGGGCCTGATATGAGACTTGGGTTCGATCTTTGGAGGCAATTTTCTCAGGAACTACGACGCCGAACTGAATAAAATTTCGGATTCGTACTGAAAACTATTGCCTGCAGTGGAATAAAAACTAAAATCTTAATAAAATTACATTTTTGGAAAAAAAATCATTTTTACGGGCCTGATTTGAGACTTGGGTTCGATCTTTCGAGGCAATTTTCTCAGGAACTACGACGCCGAACTGAATAAAATTTCGGATTTGTACTGAAAACTGTTGCCTGCAGTGTAATCAATACTAAAATTTATATAAAGTTGCATTTTTGGAAAAATTTTCATTTTTACGGGCCTAAATGTAAGAGTTAGGTTCGATCTTTGAAAGCCATTTTCTCGGGAACTACGACGCCGAACTGAATAAAATTTCGGATTCGTACTGAAAACTATTGCCTTCAGAGAAATCAATACTAAAATCTAAATATAGTTGCATTTTGGGAAAAAAATCATTTTTACCGGACTAATTTGAGACTTGGGTTCGATCTTTGGAGGCCATTTTCTCGGGAACCACGACGCCAAACTGAATAAAATTCCGGATTCTTACTGGAATCTTTTGCCTGCAGTGAAATGAAAACTAAAATCAAAATAATAATGCAATTTTGGAAAAAATATAATTTTTACGGGACTAATTTGAGACTTGGGTTCAATCTTTGGAGGCCATTTTCTCGGGATACACGACGCCGAACGGAAAATAACTTCGGATTCCTATTGAAATCTATTGCTTGCAGTGAAATCAAAACTCAAATTTAAATAAAGTTGCATTTTTGGAAAATATTTCATTTTTACGGGCCCTAACGTAAGAGTTATCTTTGAAAGCCATTATCTCGGAAAATTAGACACCGAACTGAATAAAATTTCGGATTCGTATTGAAAACTATTGCCTGCAGTGTAATCAATACTAAAATCTAAATAATGTTTCAATTTTGGAAAAAATATAATTTTTATGGGCCTATTTTGAGACTTGGGTTCGATCTTTGGAGGCCATTTTCTCGGGAACCACGACGCCAAACTGAATAAAATTCCGGATTCTTACTGGAATCTTTTGCCTTCAGTGAAATGAAAACTAAAATCAAAATAATAATGCAATTTTGGAAAAAATATAATTTTTACGGGACTAATTTGAGACTTGGGTTCAATCTTTGGAGGCCATTTTCTCGGGAACTACGACGCCGAACTGAATAAAATTTCGGATTCGTACTGAAAACTATTGCCTGCAGTGGAATCAATACTAAAATCTATATAAAGTTGCATTTTTGGAAAAAAATTCATTTTTACGTGCCTAATTTCAGACTTGGGTTCGAACTTTGGGGGCCATTTTCTCGCGAAATACAACGCCGAACTGAATATAATTTTGGATTCGTACTTAAAACAATTGCCTGCAGTGAAATCAACACTAAAATCTATATAAAGTTGCATTTTTGGAAAAATTTTCATTTTTACGGGCCTAAATGTAAGAGTTAGGATCGATCTTTGAAAGCCATTTTCTCGGGAACTACGACGCCGAACTGAATAAAATTTCGGATTCCTAGTGAAAACTATTGCCTGCAGTGAAATCAATACTATAATCGATATAAAATTGCATTTTTGGAAAAAAATTCATTTTTACGGGCCTTAATTTATGAGTTTGGTTCGATCTTTGAAAGCCATTATCTCGGAAACAACGATGCCAAACAGAATAGAATTTTAGATTGGTACTGAAAACTTTTGCCTGCAGTCAAATCAATACAAAAAACTAAATAAAGTTGCATTTTTAGAAAAAAAATCATTTTTACGGGCCTAAATGTAAGAGTTAGGTTCGATCTTCGAAAGCCATTATCTCGGAAACTACGATTCCAAACAGAATAGAATTTTAGATTGGTACTGAAAACTTTTGCCTGCAGTAAAATCAATACATAAAACTAAATAAAGTTGCATTTTTAGAAAAAAAAATCATTTTTACGGCCTAAATGTAAGAGTTAGGTTCGAACTTTGAAAGCCATTATCTCGGGAACTACGACGCCGAACTGAATATAATTTCGGATTCGTACTGAAAACTATTCCCTGCAGTGAAATCAATACTAAAATCTATAAAAAGTTGCATTTTTGTAAATATTTTCATTTTTACGGGCTTTATTTGAGACTTAGGTTCGATCTTTTGAGGCAATTTTCTCAGGAACTACGACGCCGAACTGAATAAAATTTCGGATTCGTACTGAAAACTATTGCCTGCATTGGAATCAATACTAAAATCTTAATAATGTTGCAATTTTGGAAAAAAATTCATTTTTAACGGCCTACTTTGAGACTTGGGTTCGAACCTTGGAGGCCATTTTCTCGCGAAATACGACGCCGAACTGAATATAATTTCGGATTCGTACTGAAAACAATTGCCTGCAGTGAAATCAATACTAAAATCTATATAAAGTTGCATTTTTGGAAAAATTTTCATTTTTACGGGCCTAAATGTAAGAGTTAGGTTCGATCTTTGAAAGCCATTTTCTCGGGAACTACGACGCCGAACTGAATAAAATTTCGGATTCGTACTGAAAACTATTGCCGGCAGTGAAATCAATTCTAAAATCCATATAAAATTGCATTTTTGGAAAAAATTTCATTTTTACGGGCCTAAATGTAAGAGTTAGGTTCGATCTTTGAAAGCCATTTTCTCGGGAACTACGAAGCCGAACTGAATAAAATTTCGGATTCGTACTGAAAACTATTGCCTTCAGAGAAATCAATACTAAAATCTATATAAAGTTGCATTTTTGGAAAAATTTTCATTTTTACGGGCCTAAATGTAAGAGTTAGGTTCGATCTTTGAAAGCCATTTTCTCGGGAACTACGACGCCGAACTGAATAAAATTTCGGATTCGTACTGAAAACTATTGCCTGCAGTGAAATCAATTCTAAAATCCATATAAAATTGCATTTTTGGAAAAAATTTCATTTTTACGGGCCTAAATGTAAGAGTAAGGTTCGATATTTGGAGGCTATTTTCTCGGGAACTACGACGCCGAACTGAATAAAATTTCGGATTTGTACTGAAAACTGTTGCCTGCAGTGAAATCAATACTAAAATTTATATAAAGTTGCATTTTTGGAAAAAATTTCATTTTTACGGGCCTAAATGTAAGAGTTAGGTTCGATCTTCGAAAGCCATTTTCTCGGGAACTACGACGCCGAACTGAATAAAATTTCGGATTCGTACTGAAAACTATTGCCTTCAGAGAAATCAATACTAAAATCTAAATATAGTTGCATTTTGGGAAAAAAATCATTTTTACCGGACTAATTTGAGACTTGGGTTCGATCTTTGGAGGCCATTTTCTCGGGAACCACGACGCCAAACTGAATAAAATTCCGGATTCTTACTGGAATCTTTTGCCTGCAGTGAAATGAAAACTAAAATCAAAATAATAATGCAATTTTGGAAAAAATATAATTTTTACGGGACTAATTTGAGACTTGGGTTCAATCTTTGGAGGCCATTTTCTCGGGATAAACGACGCCGAACGGAATATAACTTCGGATTCCTATTGAAATCTATTGCTTGCAGTGAAATCAAAACTCAAATCTAAATAAAGTTGCATTTTTGGAAAATATTTCATTTTTACGGGCCCTAACGTAAGAGTTATCTTTGAAAGCCATTATCTCGGAAAATTAGACACCGAACTGAATAAAATTTCGGATTCGTATTGAAAACTATTGCCTGCAGTGTAATCAATACTAAAATCTAAATAATGTTTCAATTTTGGAAAAAATATAATTTTTATGGGCCTATTTTGAGACTTGGGTTCGATCTTTGGAGGCCATTTTCTCGGGAACTACGACGCCGAACGGAATATAACTTCGGATTCGTACTGAAAACTATTGCCTGCAGTGGAATCAATACTAAAATCTATATAAAGTTGCATTTTTGGAAAAAAATTCATTTTTACGTGCCTAATTTCAGACTTGGGTTCGAACTTTGGGGGCCATTTTCTCGCGAAATACGACGCCGAACTGAATAAAATTTCGGATTCGTACTGAAAACTATTGCCTTCAGAGAAATCAATACTAAAATCTATATAGAGTTGCATTTTTGGAAAAAAATTCATTTTTACGTGCCTAATTTCAGACTTGGGTTCGAACTTTGGGGGCCATTTTCTCGCGAAATACAACGCCGAACTGAATATAATTTTGGATTCGTACTTAAAACAATTGCCTGCAGTGAAATCAATACTAAAATCTATATAAAGTTGCATTTTTGGAAAATTTTTCATTTTTACGGGCCTAAATGTAAGAGTTAGGATCGATCTTTGAAAGCCATTTTCTCGGGAACTACGACGCCGAACTGAATAAAATTTCGGATTCCTAGTGAAAACTATTGCCTGCAGTGAAATCAATACTATAATCGATATAAAATTGCATTTTTGGAAAAAAAATCATTTTTACGGGCCTTAATTTATGAGTTTGGTTCGATCTTTGAAAGCCATTATCTCGGAAACAACGATGCCAAACAGAATAGAATTTTAGATTGGTACTGAAAACTTTTGCCTGCAGTCAAATCAATACAAAAAACTAAATAAAGTTGCATTTTTAGAAAAAAAATCATTTTTACGGGCCTAAATGTAAGAGTTAGGTTCGATCTTCGAAAGCCATTTTCTCGGAAACTACGATTCCAAACAGAATAGAATTTTAGATTGGTACTGAAAACTTTTGCCTGCAGTAAAATCAATACATAAAACTAAATAAAAATGCATTTTTAGAAAAAAAATCATTTTTACGGCCTAAATGTAAGAGTTAGGTTCGAACTTTGAAAGCCATTATCTCGGGAACTACGACGCCGAACTGAATATAATTTCGGATTCGTACTGAAAACTATTGCCTGCAGTGGAAGCAATACTAAAATCTTAATAATGTTGCAATTTTGGAAAAAATTTCATTTTTACCGGCCTACTTTGAGACTTGGGTTCGAACCTTGGAGGCCATTTTCTCGGGAACTACGACGCCGAACTGAATAAAATTTCGGATTCGTACTGAAAACTATTGCCTGCAGTGGAATGAAAACTAAAATCTTAATAAAATTACATTTTTGGAAAAAAAATCATTTTTACGGGCCTGATTTGAGACTTGGGTTCGATCTTTGGAGGCAATTTTCTCAGGAACTACGACGCCGAACTGAATAAAATTTCGGATTCGTACTGAAAACTATTGCCTGCAGTGGAATGAAAACTAAAATCTTAATAAAATTACATTTTTGGAAAAAAATCATTTTTACGGGCCTGATTTGAGACTTGGGTTCGATCTTTGGAGGCAATTTTCTCAGGAACTACGACGCCGAACTGAATAAAATTTCGGATTCGTACTGAAAACTATTGCCTGCAGTGGAATGAAAACTAAAATCTTAATAAAATTACATTTTTGGAAAAAAAATCATTTTTACGGGCCTGATTTGAGACTTGGGTTCGATCTTTGGAGGCAATTTTCTCAGGAACTACGACGCCGAACTGAATAAAATTTCGGATTCGTACTGAAAACTATTGCCTGCAGTGGAATGAAAACTAAAATCTTAATAAAATTACATTTTTGGAAAAAAATCATTTTTACGGGCCTGATTTGAGACTTGGGTTCGATCTTTGGAGGCAATTTTCTCAGGAACTACGACGCCGAACTGAATAAAATTTCGGATTCGTACTGAAAACTATTGCCTGCAGTGGAATGAAAACTAAAATCTTAATAAAATTACATTTTTGGAAAAAAAATCATTTTTACGGGCCTGATTTGAGACTTGGGTTCGATCTTTCGAGGCAATTTTCTCAGGAACTACGACGCCGAACTGAATAAAATTTCGGATTTGTACTGAAAACTGTTGCCTGCAGTGTAATCAATACTAAAATTTATATAAAGTTGCATTTTTGGAAAAATTTTCATTTTTACGGGCCTAAATGTAAGAGTTAGGTTCGATCTTTGAAAGCCATTTTCTCGGGAACTACGACGCCGAACTGAATAAAATTTCGGATTCGTACTGAAAACTATTGCCTTCAGAGAAATCAATACTAAAATCTAAATATAGTTGCATTTTGGGAAAAAAATCATTTTTACCGGACTAATTTGAGACTTGGGTTCGATCTTTGGAGGCCATTTTCTCGGGAACCACGACGCCAAACTGAATAAAATTCCGGATTCTTACTGGAATCTTTTGCCTGCAGTGAAATGAAAACTAAAATCAAAATAATAATGCAATTTTGGAAAAAATATAATTTTTACGGGACTAATTTGAGACTTGGGTTCAATCTTTGGAGGCCATTTTCTCGGGATAAACGACGCCGAACGGAATATAACTTCGGATTCCTATTGAAATCTATTGCTTGCAGTGAAATCAAAACTCAAATCTAAATAAAGTTGCATTTTTGGAAAATATTTCATTTTTACGGGCCCTAACGTAAGAGTTATCTTTGAAAGCCATTATCTCGGAAAATTAGACACCGAACTGAATAAAATTTCGGATTCGTATTGAAAACTATTGCCTGCAGTGTAATCAATACTAAAATCTAAATAATGTTTCAATTTTGGAAAAAATATAATTTTTATGGGCCTATTTTGAGACTTGGGTTCGATCTTTGGAGGCCATTTTCTCGGGAACTACGACGCCGAACGGAATATAACTTCGGATTCGTACTGAAAACTATTGCCTGCAGTGGAATCAATACTAAAATCTATATAAAGTTGCATTTTTGGAAAAAAATTCATTTTTACGTGCCTAATTTCAGACTTGGGTTCGAACTTTGGGGGCCATTTTCTCGCGAAATACGACGCCGAACTGAATAAAATTTCGGATTCGTACTGAAAACTATTGCCTTCAGAGAAATCAATACTAAAATCTATATAGAGTTGCATTTTTGGAAAAAAATTCATTTTTACGTGCCTAATTTCAGACTTGGGTTCGAACTTTGGGGGCCATTTTCTCGCGAAATACAACGCCGAACTGAATATAATTTTGGATTCGTACTTAAAACAATTGCCTGCAGTGAAATCAATACTAAAATCTATATAAAGTTGCATTTTTGGAAAATTTTTCATTTTTACGGGCCTAAATGTAAGAGTTAGGATCGATCTTTGAAAGCCATTTTCTCGGGAACTACGACGCCGAACTGAATAAAATTTCGGATTCCTAGTGAAAACTATTGCCTGCAGTGAAATCAATACTATAATCGATATAAAATTGCATTTTTGGAAAAAAAATCATTTTTACGGGCCTTAATTTATGAGTTTGGTTCGATCTTTGAAAGCCATTATCTCGGAAACAACGATGCCAAACAGAATAGAATTTTAGATTGGTACTGAAAACTTTTGCCTGCAGTCAAATCAATACAAAAAACTAAATAAAGTTGCATTTTTAGAAAAAAAATCATTTTTACGGGCCTAAATGTAAGAGTTAGGTTCGATCTTCGAAAGCCATTTTCTCGGAAACTACGATTCCAAACAGAATAGAATTTTAGATTGGTACTGAAAACTTTTGCCTGCAGTAAAATCAATACATAAAACTAAATAAAAATGCATTTTTAGAAAAAAAAATCATTTTTACGGCCTAAATGTAAGAGTTAGGTTCGAACTTTGAAAGCCATTATCTCGGGAACTACGACGCCGAACTGAATATAATTTCGGATTCGTACTGAAAACTATTCCCTGCAGTGAAATCAATACTAAAATCTATAAAAAGTTGCATTTTTGTAAATATTTTCATTTTTACGGGCTTTATTTGAGACTTAGGTTCGATCTTTCGAGGCAATTTTCTCAGGAACTACGACGCCGAACTGAATAAAATTTCGGATTCGTACTGAAAACAATTGCCTGCATTGGAATCAATACTAAAATCTTAATAATGTTGCAATTTTGGAAAAAATTTCATTTTTACCGGCCTACTTTGAGACTTGGGTTCGAACCTTGGAGGCCATTTTCTCGCGAAATACGACGCCGAACTGAATATAATTTCGGATTCGTACTGAAAACAATTGCCTGCAGTGAAATCAATACTAAAATCTATATAAAGTTGCATTTTTGGAAAAATTTTCATTTTTACGGGCCTAAATGTAAGAGTTAGGTTCGATCTTTGAAAGCCATTTTCTCGGGAACTACGACGCCGAACTGAATAAAATTTCGGATTCGTACTGAAAACTATTGCCTGCAGTGAAATCAATTCTAAAATCCATATAAAATTGCATTTTTGGAAAAAAATTCATTTTTACGGTTCTAAATGTAAGAGTTAGGTTCGATCTTTGAAAGCCATTTTCTCGGGAACTACGAAGCCGAACTGAATAAAATTTCGGATTCGTACTGAAAACTATTGCCTTCAGAGAAATCAATACTAAAATCTATATAAAGTTGCATTTTTGGAAAAATTTTCATTTTTACGGGCCTAAATGTAAGAGTTAGGTTCGATCTTTGAAAGCCATTTTCTCGGGAACTACGACGCCGAACTGAATAAAATTTCGGATTCGTACTGAAAACTATTGCCTGCAGTGAAATCAATTCTAAAATCCATATAAAATTGCATTTTTGGAAAAAATTTCATTTTTACGGGCCTAAATGTAAGAGTTAGGTTCGATATTTGGAGGCTATTTTCTCGGGAACTACGACGCCGAACTGAATAAAATGTCGGATTTGTACTGAAAACTGTTGCCTGCAGTGAAATCAATACTAAAATTTATATAAAGTTGCATTTTTGGAAAAAATTTCATTTTTATGGGCCTAAATGTAAGAGTTAGGTTCGATCTTCGAAAGCCATTTTCTCGGGAACTACGACGCCGAACTGAATAAAATTTCGGATTCGTACTGAAAACTATTGCCTTCAGAGAAATCAATACTAAAATCTAAATATAGTTGCATTTTGGGAAAAAAATCATTTTTACCGGACTAATTTGAGACTTGGGTTCTAAAATTACATTTTTGGAAAAAAAATCATTTTTACGGGCCTGATTTGAGACTTGGGTTCGATCTTTCGAGGCAATTTTCTCAGGAACTACGACGCCGAACTGAATAAAATTTCGGATTTGTACTGAAAACTGTTGCCTGCAGTGTAATCAATACTAAAATTTATATAAAGTTGCATTTTTGGAAAAATTTTCATTTTTACGGGCCTAAATGTAAGAGTTAGGTTCGATCTTTGAAAGCCATTTTCTCGGGAACTACGACGCCGAACTGAATAAAATTTCGGATTCGTACTGAAAACTATTGCCTTCAGAGAAATCAATACTAAAATCTAAATATAGTTGCATTTTGGGAAAAAAATCATTTTTACCGGACTAATTTGAGACTTGGGTTCTAAAATTACATTTTTGGAAAAAAAATCATTTTTACGGGCCTGATTTGAGACTTGGGTTCGATCTTTCGAGGCAATTTTCTCAGGAACTACGACGCCGAACTGAATAAAATTTCGGATTTGTACTGAAAACTGTTGCCTGCAGTGAAATCAATACTAAAATTTATATAAAGTTGCATTTTTGGAAAAAATTTCATTTTTACGGGCCTAAATGTAAGAGTTAGGTTCGATCTTCGAAAGCCATTATCTCGGAAACAACGATGCCAAACAGAATAGAATTTTAGATTGGTACTGAAAACTTTTGCCTGCAGTCAAATCAATACAAAAAACTAAATAAAGTTGCATTTTTAGAAAAAAAATCATTTTTACGGGCCTAAATGTAAGAGTTAGGTTCGAACTTTGAAAGACATTATATCGGGAACTACGACGCCGAACTGAATATAATTTCGGATTCGTACTGAAAACTATTCCCTGCAGTGAAATCAATACTAAAATCTATAAAAAGTTGCATTTTTGTAAATATTTTCATTTTTACGGGCCTAAATGTAAGAGTTAGGTTCGATCTTTGAAAGCCATTTTCTCGGGAACTACGACGCCGAACTGAATAAAATTTCGGATTCGTACTGAAAACTATTGCCTGCAGTGAAATCAATACTAAAATCTATAAAAAGTTGCATTTTTGTAAATATTTTCATTTTTACGGGCTTTATTTGAGACTTAGGTTCGATCTTTCGAGGCAATTTTCTCAGGAACTACGACGCCGAACTGAATAAAATTTCGGATTCGTACTGAAAACTATTGCCTGCAGTGAAATCAATTCTAAAATCCATATAAAATTGCATTTTTGGAAAAAATTTCATTTTTACGGGCCTAAATGTAAGAGTTAGGTTCGATCTTTGAAAGCCATTTTCTCGGGAACTACGACGCCGAACTGAATAAAATTTCGGATTCGTACTGAAAACTATTGCCTGCAGAGAAATCAATACTAAAATCTATATAAAGTTGCATTTTTGGAAAAATTTTCATTTTTACGGGCCTAAATGTAAGAGTTAGGTTCGATCTTTGAAAGCCATTTTCTCGGGAACTACGACGCCGAACTGAATAAAATTTCGGATTCGTACTGAAAACTATTGCCTGCAGTGAAATCAATTCTAAAATCCATATAAAATTGCATTTTTGGAAAAAATTTCATTTTTACGGGCCTAAATGTAAGAGTTAGGTTCGATATTTGGAGGCTATTTTCTCGTGAACTACGACGCCGAACTGATTAAAATTTCGGATTTGTACTGAAAACTGTTGCCTGCAGTGAAATCAATACTAAAATTTATATAAAGTTGCATTTTTGGAAAAAATTTCATTTTTACGGGCCTAAATGTAAGAGTTAGGTTCGATCTTCGAAAGCCATTTTCTCGGGAACTACGACGCCGAACTGAATAAAATTTCGGATTCGTACTGAAAACTATTGCCTTCAGAGAAATCAATACTAAAATCTAAATATAGTAGCATTTTGGGAAAAAAATCATTTTTACCGGACTAATTTGAGACTTGGGTTCTAAAATTACATTTTTGGAAAAAAAATCATTTTTACGGGCCTGATTTGAGACTTGGGTTCGATCTTTCGAGGCAATTTTCTCAGGAACTACGACGCCGAACTGAATAAAATTTCGGATTTGTACTGAAAACTGTTGCCTGCAGTGTAATCAATACTAAAATTTATATAAAGTTGCATTTTTGGAAAAATTTTCATTTTTACGGGCCTAAATGTAAGAGTTAGGTTCGATCTTTGAAAGCCATTTTCTCGGGAACTACGACGCCGAACTGAATAAAATTTCGGATTCGTACTGAAAACTATTGCCTTCAGAGAAATCAATACTAAAATCTAAATATAGTTGCATTTTGGGAAAAAAATCATTTTTACCGGACTAATTTGAGACTTGGGTTCTAAAATTACATTTTTGGAAAAAAAATCATTTTTACGGGCCTGATTTGAGACTTGGGTTCGATCTTTCGAAGCAATTTTCTCAGGAACTACGACGCCGAACTGAATAAAATTTCGGATTTGTACTGAAAACTGTTGCCTGCAGTGAAATCAATACTAAAATTTATATAAAGTTGCATTTTTGGAAAAAATTTCATTTTTACGGGCCTAAATGTAAGAGTTAGGTTCGATCTTCGAAAGCCATTATCTCGGAAACAACGATGCCAAACAGAATAGAATTTTAGATTGGTACTGAAAACTTTTGCCTGCAGTCAAATCAATACAAAAAACTAAATAAAGTTGCATTTTTAGAAAAAAAATCATTTTTACGGGCCTAAATGTAAGAGTTAGGTTCGAACTTTGAAAGCCATTATCTCGGGAACTACGACGCCAAACTGAATATAATTTCGGATTCGTACTGAAAACTATTGCCTGCAGTGGAAGCAATACTAAAATCTTAATAATGTTGCAATTTTGGAAAAAATTTCATTTTTACCGGCCTACTTTGAGACTTGGGTTCGAACCTTGGAGGCCATTTTCTCGGGAACTACGACGCCGAACTGAATAAAATTTCGGATTCGTACTGAAAACTATTGCCTGCAGTGGAATGAAAACTAAAATCTTAATAAAATTACATTTTTGGAAAAAAAATCATTTTTACGGGCCTGATATGAGACTTGGGTTCGATCTTTGGAGGCAATTTTCTCAGGAACTACGACGCCGAACTGAATAAAATTTCGGATTCGTACTGAAAACTATTGCCTGCAGTGGAATAAAAACTAAAATCTTAATAAAATTACATTTTTGGAAAAAAAATCATTTTTACGGGCCTGATTTGAGACTTGGGTTCGATCTTTCGAGGCAATTTTCTCAGGAACTACGACGCCGAACTGAATAAAATTTCGGATTTGTACTGAAAACTGTTGCCTGCAGTGTAATCAATACTAAAATTTATATAAAGTTGCATTTTTGGAAAAATTTTCATTTTTACGGGCCTAAATGTAAGAGTTAGGTTCGATCTTTGAAAGCCATTTTCTCGGGAACTACGACGCCGAACTGAATAAAATTTCGGATTCGTACTGAAAACTATTGCCTTCAGAGAAATCAATACTAAAATCTAAATATAGTTGCATTTTGGGAAAAAAATCATTTTTACCGGACTAATTTGAGACTTGGGTTCGATCTTTGGAGGCCATTTTCTCGGGAACCACGACGCCAAACTGAATAAAATTCCGGATTCTTACTGGAATCTTTTGCCTGCAGTGAAATGAAAACTAAAATCAAAATAATAATGCAATTTTGGAAAAAATATAATTTTTACGGGACTAATTTGAGACTTGGGTTCAATCTTTGGAGGCCATTTTCTCGGGATACACGACGCCGAACGGAAAATAACTTCGGATTCCTATTGAAATCTATTGCTTGCAGTGAAATCAAAACTCAAATTTAAATAAAGTTGCATTTTTGGAAAATATTTCATTTTTACGGGCCCTAACGTAAGAGTTATCTTTGAAAGCCATTATCTCGGAAAATTAGACACCGAACTGAATAAAATTTCGGATTCGTATTGAAAACTATTGCCTGCAGTGTAATCAATACTAAAATCTAAATAATGTTTCAATTTTGGAAAAAATATAATTTTTATGGGCCTATTTTGAGACTTGGGTTCGATCTTTGGAGGCCATTTTCTCGGGAACCACGACGCCAAACTGAATAAAATTCCGGATTCTTACTGGAATCTTTTGCCTTCAGTGAAATGAAAACTAAAATCAAAATAATAATGCAATTTTGGAAAAAATATAATTTTTACGGGACTAATTTGAGACTTGGGTTCAATCTTTGGAGGCCATTTTCTCGGGAACTACGACGCCGAACTGAATAAAATTTCGGATTCGTACTGAAAACTATTGCCTGCAGTGGAATCAATACTAAAATCTATATAAAGTTGCATTTTTGGAAAAAAATTCATTTTTACGTGCCTAATTTCAGACTTGGGTTCGAACTTTGGGGGCCATTTTCTCGCGAAATACAACGCCGAACTGAATATAATTTTGGATTCGTACTTAAAACAATTGCCTGCAGTGAAATCAACACTAAAATCTATATAAAGTTGCATTTTTGGAAAAATTTTCATTTTTACGGGCCTAAATGTAAGAGTTAGGATCGATCTTTGAAAGCCATTTTCTCGGGAACTACGACGCCGAACTGAATAAAATTTCGGATTCCTAGTGAAAACTATTGCCTGCAGTGAAATCAATACTATAATCGATATAAAATTGCATTTTTGGAAAAAAATTCATTTTTACGGGCCTTAATTTATGAGTTTGGTTCGATCTTTGAAAGCCATTATCTCGGAAACAACGATGCCAAACAGAATAGAATTTTAGATTGGTACTGAAAACTTTTGCCTGCAGTCAAATCAATACAAAAAACTAAATAAAGTTGCATTTTTAGAAAAAAAATCATTTTTACGGGCCTAAATGTAAGAGTTAGGTTCGATCTTCGAAAGCCATTATCTCGGAAACTACGATTCCAAACAGAATAGAATTTTAGATTGGTACTGAAAACTTTTGCCTGCAGTAAAATCAATACATAAAACTAAATAAAGTTGCATTTTTAGAAAAAAAAATCATTTTTACGGCCTAAATGTAAGAGTTAGGTTCGAACTTTGAAAGCCATTATCTCGGGAACTACGACGCCGAACTGAATATAATTTCGGATTCGTACTGAAAACTATTCCCTGCAGTGAAATCAATACTAAAATCTATAAAAAGTTGCATTTTTGTAAATATTTTCATTTTTACGGGCTTTATTTGAGACTTAGGTTCGATCTTTTGAGGCAATTTTCTCAGGAACTACGACGCCGAACTGAATAAAATTTCGGATTCGTACTGAAAACTATTGCCTGCATTGGAATCAATACTAAAATCTTAATAATGTTGCAATTTTGGAAAAAAATTCATTTTTAACGGCCTACTTTGAGACTTGGGTTCGAACCTTGGAGGCCATTTTCTCGCGAAATACGACGCCGAACTGAATATAATTTCGGATTCGTACTGAAAACAATTGCCTGCAGTGAAATCAATACTAAAATCTATATAAAGTTGCATTTTTGGAAAAATTTTCATTTTTACGGGCCTAAATGTAAGAGTTAGGTTCGATCTTTGAAAGCCATTTTCTCGGGAACTACGACGCCGAACTGAATAAAATTTCGGATTCGTACTGAAAACTATTGCCGGCAGTGAAATCAATTCTAAAATCCATATAAAATTGCATTTTTGGAAAAAATTTCATTTTTACGGGCCTAAATGTAAGAGTTAGGTTCGATCTTTGAAAGCCATTTTCTCGGGAACTACGAAGCCGAACTGAATAAAATTTCGGATTCGTACTGAAAACTATTGCCTTCAGAGAAATCAATACTAAAATCTATATAAAGTTGCATTTTTGGAAAAATTTTCATTTTTACGGGCCTAAATGTAAGAGTTAGGTTCGATCTTTGAAAGCCATTTTCTCGGGAACTACGACGCCGAACTGAATAAAATTTCGGATTCGTACTGAAAACTATTGCCTGCAGTGAAATCAATTCTAAAATCCATATAAAATTGCATTTTTGGAAAAAATTTCATTTTTACGGGCCTAAATGTAAGAGTAAGGTTCGATATTTGGAGGCTATTTTCTCGGGAACTACGACGCCGAACTGAATAAAATTTCGGATTTGTACTGAAAACTGTTGCCTGCAGTGAAATCAATACTAAAATTTATATAAAGTTGCATTTTTGGAAAAAATTTCATTTTTACGGGCCTAAATGTAAGAGTTAGGTTCGATCTTCGAAAGCCATTTTCTCGGGAACTACGACGCCGAACTGAATAAAATTTCGGATTCGTACTGAAAACTATTGCCTTCAGAGAAATCAATACTAAAATCTAAATATAGTTGCATTTTGGGAAAAAAATCATTTTTACCGGACTAATTTGAGACTTGGGTTCTAAAATTACATTTTTGGAAAAAAAAATCATTTTTACGGGCCTGATTTGAGACTTGGGTTCGATCTTTCGAGGCAATTTTCTCAGGAACTACGACGCCGAACTGAATAAAATTTCGGATTTGTACTGAAAACTGTTGCCTGCAGTGTAATCAATACTAAAATTTATATAAAGTTGCATTTTTGGAAAAATTTTCATTTTTACGGGCCTAAATGTAAGAGTTAGGTTCGATCTTTGAAAGCCATTTTCTCGGGAACTACGACGCCGAACTGAATAAAATTTCGGATTCGTACTGAAAACTATTGCCTTCAGAGAAATCAATACTAAAATCTAAATATAGTTGCATTTTGGGAAAAAAATCATTTTTACGGGCCTGATTTGAGACTTGGGTTCGATCTTTCGAGGCAATTTTCTCAGGAACTACGACGCCGAACTGAATAAAATTTCGGATTTGTACTGAAAACTGTTGCCTGCAGTGAAATCAATACTAAAATTTATATAAAGTTGCATTTTTGGAAAAAATTTAATTTCACGGGCCTAAATGTAAGAGTTAGGTTCGATCTTCGAAAGCCATTATCTCGGAAACAACGATGCCAAACAGAATAGAATTTTAGATTGGTACTGAAAACTTTTGCCTGCAGTCAAATCAATACAAAAAACTAAATAAAGTTGCATTTTTAGAAAAAAAATCATTTTTACGGGCCTAAATGTAAGAGTTAGGTTCGAACTTTGAAAGCCATTATCTCGGGAACTACGACGCCGAACTGAATATAATTTCGGATTCGTACTGAAAACTATTGCCTGCAGTAGAAGCAATACTAAAATCTTAATAATGTTGCAATTTTGGAAAAAATTTCATTTTTACCGGCCTACTTTGAGACTTGGGTTCGAACCTTGGAGGCCATTTTCTCGGGAACTACGACGCCGAACTGAATAAAATTTCGGATTCGTACTGAAAACTATTGCCTGCAGTGGAATGAAAACTAAAATCTTAATAAAATTACATTTTTGGAAAAAAAATCATTTTTACGGGCCTGATTTGAGACTTGGGTTCGATCTTTGGAGGCAATTTTCTCAGGAACCACCACGCCGAACTGAATAAAATTTCGGATTCCTAGTGAAAACTATTGCCTGCAGTGAAATCAATACTATAATCGATATAAAATTGCATTTTTGGAAAAAAATTCATTTTTACGGGCCTTAATTTATGAGTTTGGTTCGATCTTTGAAAGCCATTATCTCGGAAACAACGATGCCAAACAGAATAGAATTTTAGATTGGTACTGAAAACTTTTGCCTGCAGTCAAATCAATACAAAAAACTAAATAAAGTTGCATTTTTAGAAAAAAAATCATTTTTACGGGCCTAAATGTAAGAGTTAGGTTCGATCTTCGAAAGCCATTATCTCGGAAACTACGATTCCAAACAGAATAGAATTTTAGATTGGTACTGAAAACTTTTGCCTGCAGTCAAATCAATACAAAAAACTAAATAAAGTTGCATTTTTAGAAAAAAAAACATTTTTACGGGCCTAAATGTAAGAGTTAGGTTCGAACTTTGAAAGCCATTATCTCGGGAACTACGACGCCGAACTGAATATAATTTCGGATTCGTACTGAAAACTATTGCCTGCAGTGGAAGCAATACTAAAATCTTAATAATGTTGCAATTTTGGAAAAAATTTCATTTTTACCGGCCTACTTTGAGACTTGGGTTCGAACCTTGGAGGCCATTTTCTCGGGAACTACGACGCCGAACTGAATAAAATTTCGGATTCGTACTGAAAACTATTGCGTGCAGTGGAATGAAAACTAAAATCGTAATAAAATTACATTTTTGGAAAAAAAATCATTTTTACGGGCCTGATTTGAGACTTGGGTTCGATCTTTGGAGGCAATTTTCTCAGGAACTACGACGCCGAACTGAATAAAATTTCGGATTCGTACTGAAAACTATTGCCTGCAGTGGAATAAAAACTAAAATCTTAATAAAATTACATTTTTGGAAAAAAAATCATTTTTACGGGCCTGATTTGAGACTTGGGTTCGATCTTTCGAGGCAATTTTCTCAGGAACTACGACGCCGAACTGAATAAAATTTCGGATTTGTACTGAAAACTGTTGCCTGCAGTGTAATCAATACTAAAATTTATATAAAGTTGCATTTTTGGAAAAATTTTCATTTTTACGGGCCTAAATGTAAGAGTTAGGTTCGATCTTTGAAAGCCATTTTCTCGGGAACTACGACGCCGAACTGAATAAAATTTCGGATTCGTACTGAAAACTATTGCCTTCAGAGAAATCAATACTAAAATCTAAATATAGTTGCATTTTGGGAAAAAAATCATTTTTACCGGACTAATTTGAGACTTGGGTTCGATCTTTGGAGGCCATTTTCTCGGGAACCACGACGCCAAACTGAATAAAATTCCGGATTCTTACTGGAATCTTTTGCCTGCAGTGAAATGAAAACTAAAATCAAAATAATAATGCAATTTTGGAAAAAATATAATTTTTACGGGACTAATTTGAGACTTGGGTTCAATCTTTGGAGGCCATTTTCTCGGGATACACGACGCCGAACGGAAAATAACTTCGGATTCCTATTGAAATCTATTGCTTGCAGTGAAATCAAAACTCAAATCTAAATAAAGTTGCATTTTTGGAAAATATTTCATTTTTACGGGCCTAAATGTAAGAGTTAGGTTCGATCTTTGAAAGCCATTTTCTCGGGAACTACGACGCCGAACTGAATAAAATTTCGGATTCGTACTGAAAACTATTGCCTGCAGTGAAATCAATTCTAAAATCCATATAAAATTGCATTTTTGGAAAAAATTTCTACATAATGTAATGTTCATAATGTTCTGTAACTATTGCCTGCAGTGGAAGCAATACTAAAATCTTAATAATGTTGCAATTTTGGAAAAAATTTCATTTTTACCGGCCTACTTTGAGACTTGGGTTCGAACCTTGGAGGCCATTTTCTCGGGAACTACGACGCCGAACTGAATAAAATTTCGGATTCGTACTGAAAACTATTGCCTGCAGTGGAATGAAAACTAAAATCTTAATAAAATTACATTTTTGGAAAAAAAATCATTTTTACGGGCCTGATTTGAGACTTGGGTTCGATCTTTGGAGGCAATTTTCTCAGGAACTACGACGCCGAACTGAATAAAATTTCGGATTCGTACTGAAAACTATTGCCTGCAGTGGAATAAAAACTAAAATCTTAATAAAATTACATTTTTGGAAAAAAAATCATTTTTACGGGCCTGATTTGAGACTTGGGTTCGATCTTTCGAGGCAATTTTCTCAGGAACTACGACGCCGAACTGAATAAAATTTCGGATTCGTACTGAAAACTATTGCCTGCATTGGAATCAATACTAAAATCTTAATAATGTTGCAATTTTGGAAAAAATTTCATTTTTACCGGCCTACTTTGAGACTTGGGTTCGAACCTTGGTGGCCATTTTCTCGCGAAATACGACGCCGAACTGAATATAATTTCGGATTCGTACTGAAAACAATTGCCTGCAGTGAAATCAATACTAAAATCTATATAAAGTTGCATTTTTGGAAAAATTTTCATTTTTACGGGCCTAAATGTAAGAGTTAGGTTCGATCTTTGAAAGCCATTTTCTCGGGAACTACGAAGCCGAACTGAATAAAATTTCGGATTCGTACTGAAAACTATTGCCTGCAGTGAAATCAATTCTAAAATCCATATAAAATTGCATTTTTGGAAAAAATTTCATTTTTACGGGCCTAAATGTAAGAGTTAGGTTCGATCTTTGAAAGCCATTTTCTCGGGAACTACGAAGCCGAACTGAATAAAATTTCGGATTCTTACTGAAAACTATTGCCTGCATTGGAATCAATACTAAAATCTATAAAAAGTTGCATTTTTGTAAATATTTTCATTTTTACGGGCTTTATTTGAGACTTAGGTTCGATCTTTCGAGGCAATTTTCTCAGGAACTACGACGCCGAACTGAATAAAATTTCGGATTCGTACTGAAAACTATTGCCTGCAGTGAAATCAATTCTAAAATCCATATAAAATTGCATTTTTGGAAAAAATTTCATTTTTACGGGCCTAAATGTAAGAGTTAGGTTCGATCTTTGAAAGCCATTTTCTCGGGAACTACGACGCCGAACTGAATAAAATTTCGGATTCGTACTGAAAACTATTGCCTGCAGAGAAATCAATACTAAAATCTATATAAAGTTGCATTTTTGGAAAAATTTTCATTTTTACGGGCCTAAATGTAAGAGTTAGGTTCGATCTTTGAAAGCCATTTTCTCGGGAACTACGACGCCGAACTGAATAAAATTTCGGATTCGTACTGAAAACTATTGCCTGCAGTGAAATCAATTCTAAAATCCATATAAAATTGCATTTTTGGAAAAAATTTCATTTTTACGGGCCTAAATGTAAGAGTTAGGTTCGATATTTGGAGGCTATTTTCTCGTGAACTACGACGCCGAACTGATTAAAATTTCGGATTTGTACTGAAAACTGTTGCCTGCAGTGAAATCAATACTAAAATTTATATAAAGTTGCATTTTTGGAAAAAATTTCATTTTTACGGGCCTAAATGTAAGAGTTAGGTTCGATCTTCGAAAGCCATTTTCTCGGGAACTACGACGCCGAACTGAATAAAATTTCGGATTCGTACTGAAAACTATTGCCTTCAGAGAAATCAATACTAAAATCTAAATATAGTAGCATTTTGGGAAAAAAAATCATTTTTACCGGACTAATTTGAGACTTGGGTTCTAAAATTACATTTTTGGAAAAAAAATCATTTTTACGGGCCTGATTTGAGACTTGGGTTCGATCTTTCGAGGCAATTTTCTCAGGAACTACGACGCCGAACTGAATAAAATTTCGGATTTGTACTGAAAACTGTTGCCTGCAGTGTAATCAATACTAAAATTTATATAAAGTTGCATTTTTGGAAAAATTTTCATTTTTACGGGCCTAAATGTAAGAGTTAGGTTCGATCTTTGAAAGCCATTTTCTCGGGAACTACGACGCCGAACTGAATAAAATTTCGGATTCGTACTGAAAACTATTGCCTTCAGAGAAATCAATACTAAAATCTAAATATAGTTGCATTTTGGGAAAAAAATCATTTTTACCGGACTAATTTGAGACTTGGGTTCTAAAATTACATTTTTGGAAAAAAAATCATTTTTACGGGCCTGATTTGAGACTTGGGTTCGATCTTTCGAAGCAATTTTCTCAGGAACTACGACGCCGAACTGAATAAAATTTCGGATTTGTACTGAAAACTGTTGCCTGCAGTGAAATCAATACTAAAATTTATATAAAGTTGCATTTTTGGAAAAAATTTCATTTTTACGGGCCTAAATGTAAGAGTTAGGTTCGATCTTCGAAAGCCATTATCTCGGAAACAACGATGCCAAACAGAATAGAATTTTAGATTGGTACTGAAAACTTTTGCCTGCAGTCAAATCAATACAAAAAACTAAATAAAGTTGCATTTTTAGAAAAAAAATCATTTTTACGGGCCTAAATGTAAGAGTTAGGTTCGAACTTTGAAAGCCATTATCTCGGGAACTACGACGCCAAACTGAATATAATTTCGGATTCGTACTGAAAACTATTGCCTGCAGTGGAAGCAATACTAAAATCTTAATAATGTTGCAATTTTGGAAAAAATTTCATTTTTACCGGCCTACTTTGAGACTTGGGTTCGAACCTTGGAGGCCATTTTCTCGGGAACTACGACGCCGAACTGAATAAAATTTCGGATTCGTACTGAAAACTATTGCCTGCAGTGGAATGAAAACTAAAATCTTAATAAAATTACATTTTTGGAAAAAAAATCATTTTTACGGGCCTGATATGAGACTTGGGTTCGATCTTTGGAGGCAATTTTCTCAGGAACTACGACGCCGAACTGAATAAAATTTCGGATTCGTACTGAAAACTATTGCCTGCAGTGGAATAAAAACTAAAATCTTAATAAAATTACATTTTTGGAAAAAAAATCATTTTTACGGGCCTGATTTGAGACTTGGGTTCGATCTTTCGAGGCAATTTTCTCAGGAACTACGACGCCGAACTGAATAAAATTTCGGATTTGTACTGAAAACTGTTGCCTGCAGTGTAATCAATACTAAAATTTATATAAAGTTGCATTTTTGGAAAAATTTTCATTTTTACGGGCCTAAATGTAAGAGTTAGGTTCGATCTTTGAAAGCCATTTTCTCGGGAACTACGACGCCGAACTGAATAAAATTTCGGATTCGTACTGAAAACTATTGCCTTCAGAGAAATCAATACTAAAATCTAAATATAGTTGCATTTTGGGAAAAAAATCATTTTTACCGGACTAATTTGAGACTTGGGTTCGATCTTTGGAGGCCATTTTCTCGGGAACCACGACGCCAAACTGAATAAAATTCCGGATTCTTACTGGAATCTTTTGCCTGCAGTGAAATGAAAACTAAAATCAAAATAATAATGCAATTTTGGAAAAAATATAATTTTTACGGGACTAATTTGAGACTTGGGTTCAATCTTTGGAGGCCATTTTCTCGGGATACACGACGCCGAACGGAAAATAACTTCGGATTCCTATTGAAATCTATTGCTTGCAGTGAAATCAAAACTCAAATTTAAATAAAGTTGCATTTTTGGAAAATATTTCATTTTTACGGGCCCTAACGTAAGAGTTATCTTTGAAAGCCATTATCTCGGAAAATTAGACACCGAACTGAATAAAATTTCGGATTCGTATTGAAAACTATTGCCTGCAGTGTAATCAATACTAAAATCTAAATAATGTTTCAATTTTGGAAAAAATATAATTTTTATGGGCCTATTTTGAGACTTGGGTTCGATCTTTGGAGGCCATTTTCTCGGGAACCACGACGCCAAACTGAATAAAATTCCGGATTCTTACTGGAATCTTTTGCCTTCAGTGAAATGAAAACTAAAATCAAAATAATAATGCAATTTTGGAAAAAATATAATTTTTACGGGACTAATTTGAGACTTGGGTTCAATCTTTGGAGGCCATTTTCTCGGGAACTACGACGCCGAACTGAATAAAATTTCGGATTCGTACTGAAAACTATTGCCTGCAGTGGAATCAATACTAAAATCTATATAAAGTTGCATTTTTGGAAAAAAATTCATTTTTACGTGCCTAATTTCAGACTTGGGTTCGAACTTTGGGGGCCATTTTCTCGCGAAATACAACGCCGAACTGAATATAATTTTGGATTCGTACTTAAAACAATTGCCTGCAGTGAAATCAACACTAAAATCTATATAAAGTTGCATTTTTGGAAAAATTTTCATTTTTACGGGCCTAAATGTAAGAGTTAGGATCGATCTTTGAAAGCCATTTTCTCGGGAACTACGACGCCGAACTGAATAAAATTTCGGATTCCTAGTGAAAACTATTGCCTGCAGTGAAATCAATACTATAATCGATATAAAATTGCATTTTTGGAAAAAAATTCATTTTTACGGGCCTTAATTTATGAGTTTGGTTCGATCTTTGAAAGCCATTATCTCGGAAACAACGATGCCAAACAGAATAGAATTTTAGATTGGTACTGAAAACTTTTGCCTGCAGTCAAATCAATACAAAAAACTAAATAAAGTTGCATTTTTAGAAAAAAAATCATTTTTACGGGCCTAAATGTAAGAGTTAGGTTCGATCTTCGAAAGCCATTATCTCGGAAACTACGATTCCAAACAGAATAGAATTTTAGATTGGTACTGAAAACTTTTGCCTGCAGTAAAATCAATACATAAAACTAAATAAAGTTGCATTTTTAGAAAAAAAAATCATTTTTACGGCCTAAATGTAAGAGTTAGGTTCGAACTTTGAAAGCCATTATCTCGGGAACTACGACGCCGAACTGAATATAATTTCGGATTCGTACTGAAAACTATTCCCTGCAGTGAAATCAATACTAAAATCTATAAAAAGTTGCATTTTTGTAAATATTTTCATTTTTACGGGCTTTATTTGAGACTTAGGTTCGATCTTTTGAGGCAATTTTCTCAGGAACTACGACGCCGAACTGAATAAAATTTCGGATTCGTACTGAAAACTATTGCCTGCATTGGAATCAATACTAAAATCTTAATAATGTTGCAATTTTGGAAAAAAATTCATTTTTAACGGCCTACTTTGAGACTTGGGTTCGAACCTTGGAGGCCATTTTCTCGCGAAATACGACGCCGAACTGAATATAATTTCGGATTCGTACTGAAAACAATTGCCTGCAGTGAAATCAATACTAAAATCTATATAAAGTTGCATTTTTGGAAAAATTTTCATTTTTACGGGCCTAAATGTAAGAGTTAGGTTCGATCTTTGAAAGCCATTTTCTCGGGAACTACGACGCCGAACTGAATAAAATTTCGGATTCGTACTGAAAACTATTGCCGGCAGTGAAATCAATTCTAAAATCCATATAAAATTGCATTTTTGGAAAAAATTTCATTTTTACGGGCCTAAATGTAAGAGTTAGGTTCGATCTTTGAAAGCCATTTTCTCGGGAACTACGAAGCCGAACTGAATAAAATTTCGGATTCGTACTGAAAACTATTGCCTTCAGAGAAATCAATACTAAAATCTATATAAAGTTGCATTTTTGGAAAAATTTTCATTTTTACGGGCCTAAATGTAAGAGTTAGGTTCGATCTTTGAAAGCCATTTTCTCGGGAACTACGACGCCGAACTGAATAAAATTTCGGATTCGTACTGAAAACTATTGCCTGCAGTGAAATCAATTCTAAAATCCATATAAAATTGCATTTTTGGAAAAAATTTCATTTTTACGGGCCTAAATGTAAGAGTAAGGTTCGATATTTGGAGGCTATTTTCTCGGGAACTACGACGCCGAACTGAATAAAATTTCGGATTTGTACTGAAAACTGTTGCCTGCAGTGAAATCAATACTAAAATTTATATAAAGTTGCATTTTTGGAAAAAATTTCATTTTTACGGGCCTAAATGTAAGAGTTAGGTTCGATCTTCGAAAGCCATTTTCTCGGGAACTACGACGCCGAACTGAATAAAATTTCGGATTCGTACTGAAAACTATTGCCTTCAGAGAAATCAATACTAAAATCTAAATATAGTTGCATTTTGGGAAAAAAATCATTTTTACCGGACTAATTTGAGACTTGGGTTCTAAAATTACATTTTTGGAAAAAAAATCATTTTTACGGGCCTGATTTGAGACTTGGGTTCGATCTTTCGAGGCAATTTTCTCAGGAACTACGACGCCGAACTGAATAAAATTTCGGATTTGTACTGAAAACTGTTGCCTGCAGTGTAATCAATACTAAAATTTATATAAAGTTGCATTTTTGGAAAAATTTTCATTTTTACGGGCCTAAATGTAAGAGTTAGGTTCGATCTTTGAAAGCCATTTTCTCGGGAACTACGACGCCGAACTGAATAAAATTTCGGATTCGTACTGAAAACTATTGCCTTCAGAGAAATCAATACTAAAATCTAAATATAGTTGCATTTTGGGAAAAAAATCATTTTTACGGGCCTGATTTGAGACTTGGGTTCGATCTTTCGAGGCAATTTTCTCAGGAACTACGACGCCGAACTGAATAAAATTTCGGATTTGTACTGAAAACTGTTGCCTGCAGTGAAATCAATACTAAAATTTATATAAAGTTGCATTTTTGGAAAAAATTTAATTTCACGGGCCTAAATGTAAGAGTTAGGTTCGATCTTCGAAAGCCATTATCTCGGAAACAACGATGCCAAACAGAATAGAATTTTAGATTGGTACTGAAAACTTTTGCCTGCAGTCAAATCAATACAAAAAACTAAATAAAGTTGCATTTTTAGAAAAAAAATCATTTTTACGGGCCTAAATGTAAGAGTTAGGTTCGAACTTTGAAAGCCATTATCTCGGGAACTACGACGCCGAACTGAATATAATTTCGGATTCGTACTGAAAACTATTGCCTGCAGTGGAAGCAATACTAAAATCTTAATAATGTTGCAATTTTGGAAAAAATTTCATTTTTACCGGCCTACTTTGAGACTTGGGTTCGAACCTTGGAGGCCATTTTCTCGGGAACTACGACGCCGAACTGAATAAAATTTCGGATTCGTACTGAAAACTATTGCCTGCAGTGGAATGAAAACTAAAATCTTAATAAAATTACATTTTTGGAAAAAAAATCATTTTTACGGGCCTGATTTGAGACTTGGGTTCGATCTTTGGAGGCAATTTTCTCAGGAACCACCACGCCGAACTGAATAAAATTTCGGATTCCTAGTGAAAACTATTGCCTGCAGTGAAATCAATACTATAATCGATATAAAATTGCATTTTTGGAAAAAAATTCATTTTTACGGGCCTTAATTTATGAGTTTGGTTCGATCTTTGAAAGCCATTATCTCGGAAACAACGATGCCAAACAGAATAGAATTTTAGATTGGTACTGAAAACTTTTGCCTGCAGTCAAATCAATACAAAAAACTAAATAAAGTTGCATTTTTAGAAAAAAAATCATTTTTACGGGCCTAAATGTAAGAGTTAGGTTCGATCTTCGAAAGCCATTATCTCGGAAACTACGATTCCAAACAGAATAGAATTTTAGATTGGTACTGAAAACTTTTGCCTGCAGTCAAATCAATACAAAAAACTAAATAAAGTTGCATTTTTAGAAAAAAAAACATTTTTACGGGCCTAAATGTAAGAGTTAGGTTCGAACTTTGAAAGCCATTATCTCGGGAACTACGACGCCGAACTGAATATAATTTCGGATTCGTACTGAAAACTATTGCCTGCAGTGGAAGCAATACTAAAATCTTAATAATGTTGCAATTTTGGAAAAAATTTCATTTTTACCGGCCTACTTTGAGACTTGGGTTCGAACCTTGGAGGCCATTTTCTCGGGAACTACGACGCCGAACTGAATAAAATTTCGGATTCGTACTGAAAACTATTGCGTGCAGTGGAATGAAAACTAAAATCGTAATAAAATTACATTTTTGGAAAAAAAATCATTTTTACGGGCCTGATTTGAGACTTGGGTTCGATCTTTGGAGGCAATTTTCTCAGGAACTACGACGCCGAACTGAATAAAATTTCGGATTCGTACTGAAAACTATTGCCTGCAGTGGAATAAAAACTAAAATCTTAATAAAATTACATTTTTGGAAAAAAAATCATTTTTACGGGCCTGATTTGAGACTTGGGTTCGATCTTTCGAGGCAATTTTCTCAGGAACTACGACGCCGAACTGAATAAAATTTCGGATTTGTACTGAAAACTGTTGCCTGCAGTGTAATCAATACTAAAATTTATATAAAGTTGCATTTTTGGAAAAATTTTCATTTTTACGGGCCTAAATGTAAGAGTTAGGTTCGATCTTTGAAAGCCATTTTCTCGGGAACTACGACGCCGAACTGAATAAAATTTCGGATTCGTACTGAAAACTATTGCCTTCAGAGAAATCAATACTAAAATCTAAATATAGTTGCATTTTGGGAAAAAAATCATTTTTACCGGACTAATTTGAGACTTGGGTTCGATCTTTGGAGGCCATTTTCTCGGGAACCACGACGCCAAACTGAATAAAATTCCGGATTCTTACTGGAATCTTTTGCCTGCAGTGAAATGAAAACTAAAATCAAAATAATAATGCAATTTTGGAAAAAATATAATTTTTACGGGACTAATTTGAGACTTGGGTTCAATCTTTGGAGGCCATTTTCTCGGGATACACGACGCCGAACGGAAAATAACTTCGGATTCCTATTGAAATCTATTGCTTGCAGTGAAATCAAAACTCAAATCTAAATAAAGTTGCATTTTTGGAAAATATTTCATTTTTACGGGCCTAAATGTAAGAGTTAGGTTCGATCTTTGAAAGCCATTTTCTCGGGAACTACGACGCCGAACTGAATAAAATTTCGGATTCGTACTGAAAACTATTGCCTGCAGTGAAATCAATTCTAAAATCCATATAAAATTGCATTTTTGGAAAAAATTTCTACATAATGTAATGTTCATAATGTTCTGTAACTATTGCCTGCAGTGGAAGCAATACTAAAATCTTAATAATGTTGCAATTTTGGAAAAAATTTCATTTTTACCGGCCTACTTTGAGACTTGGGTTCGAACCTTGGAGGCCATTTTCTCGGGAACTACGACGCCGAACTGAATAAAATTTCGGATTCGTACTGAAAACTATTGCCTGCAGTGGAATGAAAACTAAAATCTTAATAAAATTACATTTTTGGAAAAAAAATCATTTTTACGGGCCTGATTTGAGACTTGGGTTCGATCTTTGGAGGCAATTTTCTCAGGAACTACGACGCCGAACTGAATAAAATTTCGGATTCGTACTGAAAACTATTGCCTGCAGTGGAATAAAAACTAAAATCTTAATAAAATTACATTTTTGGAAAAAAAATCATTTTTACGGGCCTGATTTGAGACTTGGGTTCGATCTTTCGAGGCAATTTTCTCAGGAACTACGACGCCGAACTGAATAAAATTTCGGATTCGTACTGAAAACTATTGCCTGCATTGGAATCAATACTAAAATCTTAATAATGTTGCAATTTTGGAAAAAATTTCATTTTTACCGGCCTACTTTGAGACTTGGGTTCGAACCTTGGTGGCCATTTTCTCGCGAAATACGACGCCGAACTGAATATAATTTCGGATTCGTACTGAAAACAATTGCCTGCAGTGAAATCAATACTAAAATCTATATAAAGTTGCATTTTTGGAAAAATTTTCATTTTTACGGGCCTAAATGTAAGAGTTAGGTTCGATCTTTGAAAGCCATTTTCTCGGGAACTACGAAGCCGAACTGAATAAAATTTCGGATTCGTACTGAAAACTATTGCCTGCAGTGAAATCAATTCTAAAATCCATATAAAATTGCATTTTTGGAAAAAATTTCATTTTTACGGGCCTAAATGTAAGAGTTAGGTTCGATCTTTGAAAGCCATTTTCTCGGGAACTACGAAGCCGAACTGAATAAAATTTCGGATTCTTACTGAAAACTATTGCCTGCATTGGAATCAATACTAAAATCTTAATAATGTTGCAATTTTGGAAAAAAATTCATTTTTAACGGCCTACTTTGAGACTTGGGTTCGAACCTTGGAGGCCATTTTCTCGGGAACTACGACGACGAACTGAATAAAATTTCGGATTCGTACTGAAAACTATTGCCTGCAGTGGAATGAAAACTAAAATCTTAATAAAATTACATTTTTGGAAAAAAAATCATTTTTACGGGCCTGATTTGAGACTTGCGTTCGATCTTTGGAGGCAATTTTCTCAGGAACTACGACGCCGAACTGAATAAAATTTCGGATTCGTACTGAAAACTATTGCCTGCAGTGGAATGAAAACTAAAATCTTAATAAAATTACATTTTTGGAAAAAAAATCATTTTTACGGTCCTGATTTGAGACTTGGGTTCGATCTTTCGAGGCAATTTTCTCAGGAACTACGACGCCGAACTGAATAAAATTTCGGATTTGTACTGAAAACTGTTGCCTGCAGTGTAATCAATACTAAAATTTATATAAAGTTGCATTTTTGGAAAAATTTTCATTTTTACGGGCCTAAATGTAAGAGTTAGGTTCGATCTTTGAAAGCCATTTTCTCGGGAACTACGACGCCGAACTGAATAAAATTTCGGATTCGTACTGAAAACTATTGCCTTCAGAGAAATCAATACTAAAATCTAAATATAGTTGCATTTTGGGAAAAAAATCATTTTTACCGGACTAATTTGAGACTTGGGTTCGATCTTTGGAGGCCATTTTCTCGGGAACCACGACGCCAAACTGAATAAAATTCCGGATTCTTACTGGAATCTTTTGCCTGCAGTGAAATGAAAACTAAAATCAAAATAATAATGCAATTTTGGAAAAAATATAATTTTTACGGGACTAATTTGAGACTTGGGTTCAATCTTTGGAGGCCATTTTCTCGGGATACACGACGCCGAACGGAAAATAACTTCGGATTCCTATTGAAATCTATTGCTTGCAGTGAAATCAAAACTCAAATCTAAATAAAGTTGCATTTTTGGAAAATATTTCATTTTTACGGGCCCTAAAGTAAGAGTTATCTTTGAAAGCCATTATCTCGGAAAATTAGACACCGAACTGAATAAAATTTCGGATTCGTATTGAAAACTATTGCCTGCAGTGTAATCAATACTAAAATCTAAATAATGTTTCAATTTTGGAAAAAATATAATTTTTATGGGCCTATTTTGAGTCTTGGGTTCGATCTTTGGAGGCCATTTTCTCGGGAACCACGACCCCAAACTGAATAAAATTCCGGATTCTTACTGGAATCTTTTGCCTGCAGTGAAATGAAAACTAAAATCAAAATAATAATGCAATTTTGGAAAAAATATAATTTTTACGGGACTAATTTGAGACTTGGGTTCAATCTTTGGAGGCCATTTTCTCGGGAACTACGACGCCGAACTGAATAAAATTTCGGATTCGTACTGAAAACTATTGCATGCAGTGGAATCAATACTAAAATCTATATAAAGTTTTTTTTTTGGAAAAAAATTCATTTTTACGTGCCTAATTTCAGACTTGGGTTCGAACTTTGGGGGCCATTTTCTCGCGAAATACAACGCCGAACTGAATATAATTTTGGATTCGTACTTAAAACAATTGCCTGCAGTGAAATCAATACTAAAATCTATATAAAGTTGCATTTTTGGAAAAATTTTCATTTTTACGGGCCTAAATGTAAGAGTTAGGATCGATCTTTGAAAGCCATTTTCTCGGGAACTACGACGCCGAACTGAATAAAATTTCGGATTCCTAGTGAAAACTATTGCCTGCAGTGAAATCAATACTATAATCGATATAAAATTGCATTTTTGGAAAAAAATTCATTTTTACGGGCCTTAATTTATGAGTTTGGTTCGATCTTTGAAAGCCATTATCTCGGAAACAACGATGCCAAACAGAATAGAATTTTAGATTGGTACTGAAAACTTTTGCCTGCAGTCAAATCAATACAAAAAACTAAATAAAGTTGCATTTTTAGAAAAAAAATCATTTTTACGGGCCTAAATGTAAGAGTTAGGTTCGATCTTCGAAAGCCATTATCTCGGAAACTACGATTCCAAACAGAATAGAATTTTAGATTGGTACTGAAAACTTTTGCCTGCAGTAAAATCAATACATAAAACTAAATAAAGTTGCATTTTTAGAAAAAAAAATCATTTTTACGGCCTAAATGTAAGAGTTAGGTTCGAACTTTGAAAGCCATTATCTCGGGAACTACGACGCCGAACTGAATATAATTTCGGATTCGTACTGAAAACTATTCCCTGCAGTGAAATCAATACTAAAATCTATAAAAAGTTGCATTTTTGTAAATATTTTCATTTTTACGGGCTTTATTTGAGACTTAGGTTCGATCTTTCGAGGCAATTTTCTCAGGAACTACGACGCCGAACTGAATAAAATTTCGGATTCGTACTGAAAACTATTGCCTGCATTGGAATCAATACTAAAATCTTAATAATGTTGCAATTTTGGAAAAAAATTCATTTTTAACGGCCTACTTTGAGACTTGGGTTCGAACCTTGGAGGCCATTTTCTCGCGAAATACGACGCCGAACTGAATATAATTTCGGATTCGTACTGAAAACAATTGCCTGCAGTGAAATCAATACTAAAATCTATATAAAGTTGCATTTTTGGAAAAATTTTCATTTTTACTGGCCTAAATGTAAGAGTTAGGTTCGATCTTTGAAAGCCATTTTCTCGGGAACTACGACGCCGAACTGAATAAAATTTCGGATTCGTACTGAAAACTATTGCCTTCAGAGAAATCAATACTAAAATCTATATAAAGTTGCATTTTTGGAAAAATTTTCATTTTTACGGGCCTAAATGTAAGAGTTAGGTTCGATCTTTGAAAGCCATTTTCTCGGGAACTACGACGCCGAACTGAATAAAATTTCGGATTCGTACTGAAAACTATTGCCTGCAGTGAAATCAATTCTAAAATCCATATAAAATTGCATTTTTGGAAAAAATTTCTACATAATGTAATGTTCATAATGTTCTGTAACTATTGCCTGCAGTGGAAGCAATACTAAAATCTTAATAATGTTGCAATTTTGGAAAAAATTTCATTTTTACCGGCCTACTTTGAGACTTGGGTTCGAACCTTGGAGGCCATTTTCTCGGGAACTACGACGCCGAACTGAATAAAATTTCGGATTCGTACTGAAAACTATTGCCTGCAGTGGAATGAAAACTAAAATCTTAATAAAATTACATTTTTGGAAAAAAAATCATTTTTACGGGCCTGATTTGAGACTTGGGTTCGATCTTTGGAGGCAATTTTCTCAGGAACTACGACGCCGAACTGAATAAAATTTCGGATTCGTACTGAAAACTATTGCCTGCAGTGGAATAAAAACTAAAATCTTAATAAAATTACATTTTTGGAAAAAAAATCATTTTTACGGGCCTGATTTGAGACTTGGGTTCGATCTTTCGAGGCAATTTTCTCAGGAACTACGACGCCGAACTGAATAAAATTTCGGATTCGTACTGAAAACTATTGCCTGCATTGGAATCAATACTAAAATCTTAATAATGTTGCAATTTTGGAAAAAATTTCATTTTTACCGGCCTACTTTGAGACTTGGGTTCGAACCTTGGTGGCCATTTTCTCGCGAAATACGACGCCGAACTGAATATAATTTCGGATTCGTACTGAAAACAATTGCCTGCAGTGAAATCAATACTAAAATCTATATAAAGTTGCATTTTTGGAAAAATTTTCATTTTTACGGGCCTAAATGTAAGAGTTAGGTTCGATCTTTGAAAGCCATTTTCTCGGGAACTACGACGCCGAACTGAATAAAATTTCGGATTCGTACTGAAAACTATTGCCTGCAGTGAAATCAATTCTAAAATCCATATAAAATTGCATTTTTGGAAAAAATTTCATTTTTACGGGCCTAAATGTAAGAGTTAGGTTCGATCTTTGAAAGCCATTTTCTCGGGAACTACGAAGCCGAACTGAATAAAATTTCGGATTCGTACTGAAAACTATTGCCTGCATTGGAATCAATACTAAAATCTTAATAATGTTGCAATTTTGGAAAAAAATTCATTTTTAACGGCCTACTTTGAGACTTGGGTTCGAACCTTGGAGGCCATTTTCTCGGGAACTACGACGACGAACTGAATAAAATTTCGGATTCGTACTGAAAACTATTGCCTGCAGTGGAATGAAAACTAAAATCTTAATAAAATTACATTTTTGGAAAAAAAATCATTTTTACGGGCCTGATTTGAGACTTGCGTTCGATCTTTGGAGGCAATTTTCTCAGGAACTACGACGCCGAACTGAATAAAATTTCGGATTCGTACTGAAAACTATTGCCTGCAGTGGAATGAAAACTAAAATCTTAATAAAATTACATTTTTGGAAAAAAAATCATTTTTACGGGCCTGATTTGAGACTTGGGTTCGATCTTTCGAGGCAATTTTCTCAGGAACTACGACGCCGAACTGAATAAAATTTCGGATTTGTACTGAAAACTGTTGCCTGCAGTGTAATCAATACTAAAATTTATATAAAGTTGCATTTTTGGAAAAATTTTCATTTTTACGGGCCTAAATGTAAGAGTTAGGTTCGATCTTTGAAAGCCATTTTCTCGGGAACTACGACGCCGAACTGAATAAAATTTCGGATTCGTACTGAAAACTATTGCCTTCAGAGAAATCAATACTAAAATCTAAATATAGTTGCATTTTGGGAAAAAAATCATTTTTACCGGACTAATTTGAGACTTGGGTTCGATCTTTGGAGGCCATTTTCTCGGGAACCACGACGCCAAACTGAATAAAATTCCGGATTCTTACTGGAATCTTTTGCCTGCAGTGAAATGAAAACTAAAATCAAAATAATAATGCAATTTTGTAAAAAATATAATTTTTACGGGACTAATTTGATACTTGGGTTCAATCTTTGGAGGCCATTTTCTCGGGATACACGACGCCGAACGGAATATAACTTCGGATTCCTATTGAAATCTATTGCTTGCAGTGAAATCAAAACTCAAATCTAAATAAAGTTGCATTTTTGGAAAATATTTCATTTTTACGGGCCCTAACGTAAGAGTTATCTTTGAAAGCCATTATCTCGGAAAATTAGACACCGAACTGAATAAAATTTCGGATTCGTATTGAAAACTATTGCCTGCAGTGTAATCAATACTAAAATCTAAATAATGTTTCAATTTTGGAAAAAATATAATTTTTATGGGCCTATTTTGAGACTTGGGTTCGATCTTTGGAGGCCATTTTCTCGGGAACTACGATCCCGAATATAACTTCGGATTCGTACTGAAAACTATTGCCTCCAGTGGAATCAATACTAAAATCTATATAAAGTTGCATTTTTGGAAAAAAATTCATTTTTACGTGCCTAATTTCAGACTTGGGTTCGAACTTTGGGGGCCATTTTCTCGCGAAATACGACGCCGAACTGAATAAAATTTCGGATTCGTACTGAAAACTATTGCCTTCAGAGAAATCAATACTAAAATCTATATAAAGTTGCATTTTTGGAAAAATTTTCATTTTTACGGGCCTAAATGTAAGAGTTAGGATCGATCTTTGAAAGCCATTTTCTCGGGAACAACGACGCCGAACTGAATAAAATTTCGGATTCCTAGTGAAAACTATTGCCTGCAGTGAAATCAATACTATAATCGATATAAAATTGCATTTTTGGAAAAAAATTCATTTTTACGGGCCTTAATTTATGAGTTTGGTTCGATCTTTGAAAGCCATTATCTCGGAAACAACGATGCCAAACAGAATAGAATTTTAGATTGGTACTGAAAACTTTTGCCTGCAGTCAAATCAATACAAAAAACTAAATAAAGTTGCATTTTTAGAAAAAAAATCATTTTTACGGGCCTAAATGTAAGAGTTAGGTTCGATCTTCGAAAGCCATTATCTCGGAAACTACGATTCCAAACAGAATAGAATTTTAGATTGGTACTGAAAACTTTTGCCTGCCCTAAATCAATACATAAAACTAAATAAAGTTGCATTTTTAGAAAAAAAAATCATTTTTACGGCCTAAATGTAAGAGTTAGGTTCGAACTTTGAAAGCCATTATCTCGGGAACTACGACGCCGAACTGAATATAATTTCGGATTCGTACTGAAAACTATTCCCTGCAGTGAAATCAATACTAAAATCTATAAAAAGTTGCATTTTTGTAAATATTTTCATTTTTACGGGCTTTATTTGAGACTTAGGTTCGATCTTTCGAGGCAATTTTCTCAGGAACTACGACGCCGAACTGAATAAAATTTCGGATTCGTACTGAAAACTATTGCCTGCATTGGAATCAATACTAAAATCTTAATAATGTTGCAATTTTGGAAAAAATATCATTTTTACCGGCCTACTTTGAGACTTGGGTTCGAACCTTGGTGGCCATTTTCTCGCGAAATACGACGCCGAACTGAATATAATTTCGGATTCGTACTGAAAACAATTGCCTGCAGTGAAATCAATACTAAAATCTATATAAAGTTGCATTTTTGGAAAAATTTTCATTTTTACGGGCCTAAATGTAAGAGTTAGGTTCGATCTTTGAAAGCCATTTTCTCGGGAACTACGACGCCGAACTGAATAAAATTTCGGATTCGTACTGAAAACTATTGCCTGCAGTGAAATCAATTCTAAAATCCATATAAAATTGCATTTTTGGAAAAAATTTCATTTTTACGGGCCTAAATGTAAGAGTTAGGTTCGATCTTTGAAAGCCATTATCTCGGAAACAACGATGCCAAACAGAATAGAATTTTAGATTGGTACTGAAAACTTTTGCCTGCAGTCAAATCAATACAAAAAACTAAATAAAGTTGCATTTTTAGAAAAAAAATCATTTTTACGGGCCTAAATGTAAGAGTTAGGTTAGAACTTTGAAAGCCATTATCTCGGGAACTACGACGCCGAACTGAATATAATTTCGGATTCGTACTGAAAACTATTGCCTGCAGTGGAAGCAATACTAAAATCTTAATAATGTTGCAATTTTGGAAAAAATTTCATTTTTACCGGCCTACTTTGAGACTTGGGTTCGAACCTTGGAGGCCATTTTCTCGGGAACTACGACGCCGAACTGAATAAAATTTCGGATTCGTACTGAAAACTATTGCCTGCAGTGGAATGAAAACTAAAATCTTAATAAAATTACATTTTTGGAAAAAAAATCATTTTTACGGGCCTGATTTGAGACTTGGGTTCGATCTTTGGAGGCAATTTTCTCAGGAACTACGACGCCGAACTGAATAAAATTTCGGATTCGTACTGAAAACTATTGCCTGCAGTGGAATGAAAACTAAAATCTTAATAAAATTACATTTTTGGAAAAAAAATCATTTTTACGGGCCTGATTTGAGACTTGGGTTCGATCTTTGGAGGCAATTTTCTCAGGAACTACGACGCCGAACTGAATAAAATTTCGGATTCGTACTGAAAACTATTGCCTGCAGTGGAATGAAAACTAAAATCTTAATAAAATTACATTTTTGGAAAAAAAATCATTTTTACGGGCCTGATTTGAGACTTGGGTTCGATCTTTGGAGGCAATTTTCTCAGGAACTACGACGCCGAACTGAATAAAATTTCGGATTCGTACTGAAAACTATTGCCTGCAGTGGAATGAAAACTAAAATCTTAATAAAATTACATTTTTGGAAAAAAAATCATTTTTACGGGCCTGATTTGAGACTTGGGTTCGATCTTTGGAGGCAATTTTCTCAGGAACTACGACGCCGAACTGAATAAAATTTCGGATTCGTACTGAAAACTATTGCCTGCAGTGGAATGAAAACTAAAATCTTAATAAAATTACATTTTTGGAAAAAAAATCATTTTTACGGGCCTGATTTGAGACTTGGGTTCGATCTTTCGAGGCAATTTTCTCAGGAACTACGACGCCGAACTGAATAAAATTTCGGATTCGTACTGAAAACTATTGCCTGCAGTGGAATGAAAACTAAAATCTTAATAAAATTACATTTTTGGAAAAAAAATCATTTTTACGGGCCTGATTTGAGACTTGGGTTCGATCTTTGGAGGCAATTTTCTCAGGAACTACGACGCCGAACTGAATAAAATTTCGGATTCGTACTGAAAACTATTGCCTGCAGTGGAATGAAAACTAAAATCTTAATAAAATTACATTTTTGGAAAAAAAATCATTTTTACGGGCCTGATTTGAGACTTGGGTTCGATCTTTGGAGGCAATTTTCTCAGGAACTACGACGCCGAACTGAATAAAATTTCGGATTCGTACTGAAAACTATTGCCTGCAGTGGAATGAAAACTAAAATCTTAATAAAATTACATTTTTGGAAAAAAAATCATTTTTACGGGCCTGATTTGAGACTTGGGTTCGATCTTTGGAGGCAATTTTCTCGGGAACTACGACGCCGAACTGAATAAAATTTCGGATTCGTACTGAAAACTATTGCCTTCAGAGAAATCAATACTAAAATCTAAATATAGTTGCATTTTGGGAAAAAAATCATTTTTACCGGACTAATTTGAGACTTGGGTTCGATCTTTGGAGGCCATTTTCTCGGGAACTACGACGCCGAACGGAATATAACTTCGGATTCGTACTGAAAACTATTGCCTGCAGTGGAATCAATACTAAAATCTATATAAAGTTGCATTTTTGGAAAAAAATTCATTTTTACGTGCCTAATTTCAGACTTGGGTTCGAACTTTGGGGGCCATTTTCTCGCGAAATACGACGCCGAACTGAATAAAATTTCGGATTCGTACTGAAAACTATTGCCTTCAGAGAAATCAATACTAAAATCTATATAAAGTTGCATTTTTGGAAAAATTTTCATTTTTACGGGCCTAAATGTAAGAGTTAGGTTCGATCTTTGAAAGCCATTTTCTCGGGAACTACGACGCCGAACTGAATAAAATTTCGGATTCGTACTGAAAACTATTGCCTGCAGTGAAATCAATTCTAAAATCCATATAAAATTGCATTTTTGGAAAAAATTTCATTTTTACGGGCCTAAATGTAAGAGTTAGGTTCGATCTTTGAAAGCCATTTTCTCGGGAACTACGAAGCCGAACTGAATAAAATTTCGGATTCGTACTGAAAACTATTGCCTTCAGAGAAATCAATACTAAAATCTATATAAAGTTGCATTTTTGGAAAAATTTTCATATTTACGGACCTAAATGTAAGAGTTAGGTTCGATCTTTGAAAGCCATTTTCTCGGGAACTACGACGCCGAACTGAATAAAATTTCGGATTCCTAGTGAAAACTATTGCCTGCAGTGAAATCAATACTATAATCGATATAAAATTGCATTTTTGGAAAAAAATTCATTTTTACGGGCCTTATTTTATGAGTTAGGTTCGAACTTTGAAAGCCATTATCTCGGAAATTTTGACGCCGAACTGAATAAAATTTCGGATTTGTAGTTAAAACTGTTGCTTGAGGTTGAATCAATAGTAAAATCTTAATAAAATTACATTTTTGGAAAAAAAAATCATTTTTACGGGCCTGATTTGAGACTTGGGTTCGATCTTTGGAGGCTATTTTCTCGGGAACTACGACGCCGAACTGAATAAAATTTCGGATTTGTACGGAAAACTGTTGCCTGCAGTGTAATCAATACTAAAATTTATATAAAGTTGCATTTTTGGAAAAAATTTCATTTTTACGTGCCTAATTTCAGACTTGGGTTCGAACTTTGGGGGCCATTTTCTCGCGAAATACGACGCCGAACTGAATATAATTTCGGATTCGTACTGAAAACAATTGCCTGCAGTGAAATCAATACTAAAATCTATATAAAATTGCATTTTTGGAAAAATTTTCATTTTTACGGGCCTAAATGTAAGAGTTAGGTTCGATCTTCGAAAGCCAATATCTCGGAAACTACGATTCCAAACAGAATAGAATTTTAGATTGGTACTGAAAACTTTTGCCTGCAGTAAAATCAATACATAAAACTAAATAAAGTTGCATTTTTAGAAAAAAAAATCATTTTTACGGCCTAAATGTAAGAGTTAGGTTCGAACTTTGAAAGCCATTATCTCGGGAACTACGACGCCGAACTGAATATAATTTCGGATTCGTACTGAAAACTATTCCCTGCAGTGAAATCAATACTAAAATCTATAAAAAGTTGCATTTTTGTAAATATTTTCATTTTTACGGGCTTTATTTGAGACTTAGGTTCGATCTTTCGAGGCAATTTTCTCAGGAACTACGACGCCGAACTGAATAAAATTTCGGATTCGTACTGAAAACTATTGCCTGCATTGGAATCAATACTAAAATCTTAATAATGTTGCAATTTTGGAAAAAATTTCATTTTTACCGGCGTACTTTGAGACTTGGGTTCGAACCTTGGAGGCCATTTTCTCGCGAAATACGACGCCGAACTGAATATAATTTCGGATTCGTACTGTTAACAATTGCCTGCAGTGAAATCAATACTAAAATCTATATAAAGTTGCATTTTTGGAAAAATTTTCATTTTTACGGGCCTAAATGTAAGAGTTAGGTTCGATCTTTGAAAGCCATTTTCTCGGGAACTACGACGCCGAACTGAGTAAAATTTCGGATTCGTACTGAAAACTATTGCCTGCAGTGAAATCAATTCTAAAATCCATATAAAATTGCATTTTTGGAAAAAAATTCATTTTTACTGGCCTTAATTTATGAGTTAGGTTCGAACTTTGAAAGCCATTATCTCGGAAACTTTGACGCCGAACTGAATAAAATTTCGGATTTGTACTTAAAACTGTTGCTTGAGGTTGAATCAATAGTAAAATCTTACTAAAATTACATTTTTGAAAAAAAAAATCATTTTTACGGGCCTGATTTGAGACTTGGGTTCGATCTTTGGAGGCTATTTTCTTGGGAATTACGACGCCGAACTGAATAAAATTTCGGATTCGTACTGAAAACTATTGCCTGCAGTGAAATCAATTCTAAAATCCATATAAAATTGCATTTTTGGAAAAAAATTCATTTTTACGGGCCTAAATGTAAGAGTTAGGTTCGATCTTTGAAAGCCATTATCTCGGGAACTACGACGCCGAACTGAATAAAATTTCGGATTCGTACTGAAAACAATTGCTTGCAGTGAAATCAATACTAAAATCTATATAAAGTTGCATTTTTGGAAAAATTTTCATTTTTACGGGCCTAAATGTAAGAGTTAGGTTCGATCTTTGAAAGCCATTTTCTCGGGAACTACGACGCCGAACTGAATAAAATTTCGGATTCGTACTGAAAACTATTGCCTGCAGTGAAATCAATTCTAAAATCCATTTAAAATTGCATTTTTGGAAAAAATTTCATTTTTACGGGCCTAAATGTAAGAGTTAGGTTCGATCTTTGAAAGCCATTTTCTCGGGAACTACGACGCCGAACTGAATAAAATTTCGGATTCGTACTGAAAACTATTGCCTTCAGAGAAATCAATACTAAAATCTATATAGAGTTGCATTTTTGGAAAAAAATTCATTTTTACGTGCCTAATTTCAGACTTGGGTTCGAACTTTGGGGGCCATATTCTCGCGAAATACGACGCCGAACTGAATATAATTTCGGATTCGTACTGAAAACAATTGCCTGCAGTTAAATCAATACTAAAATCTATATAAAGTTGCATTTTTGGAAAAATTTTCATTTTTACGGGCCTAAATGTAAGAGTTAGGTTCGATCTTTGAAAGCCATTATCTCGGGAACTACAACGCCGAACTGAATAAAATTTCGGATTCCTAGTGAAAACTATTGCCTGCAGTGAAATCAATACTATAATCGATATAAAATTGCATTTTTGGAAAAAAATTCATTTTTACGGGCCTTAATTTATGAGTTAGGTTTGAACTTTGAAAGCCATTATCTCGGAAACTTTGACGCCGAACTGAATAAAATTTCGGATTCGTACTGAAAACTATTGCCTGCAGTGAAATCAATTCTAAAATCCATATAAAATTGCATTTTTTGAAAAAATTTCATTTTTACGGGCCTAAATGTAAGAGTTAGGTTCGATCTTTGAAAGCCATTATCTCGGGAACTACAACGCCGAACTGAATAAAATTTCGGATTCCTAGTGAAAACTATTGCCTGCAGTGAAATCAATACTATAATCGATATAAAATTGCATTTTTGGAAAAAAATTCATTTTTACGGGCCTTAATTTATGAGTTAGGTTTGAACTTTGAAAGCCATTATCTCGGAAACTTTGACGCCGAACTGAATAAAATTTCGGATTCGTACTGAAAACTATTGCCTGCAGTGAAATCAATTCTAAAATCCATATAAAATTGCATTTTTGGAAAAAATTTCATTTTTACGGGCCTAAATGTAAGAGTTAGGTTCGATCTTCGAAAGCCATTATCTCGGAAACAACGATGCCAAACAGAATAGAATCTTAGATTGGTACTGAAAACTTTTGCCTGCAATCAAATCAATACAAAAAACTAAATAAAGTTGCATTTTTAGAAAAAAAATCATTTTTACGGGCCTAAATGTAAGAGTTAGGTTCGAACTTTGAAAGCCATTATCTAGGGAACTACGACGCCGAACTGAATATAATTTCGGATTCGTACTGAAAACTATTCCCTGCAGTGAAATAAATACTAAAATCTATAAAAAGTTGCATTTTTGTAAATATTTTAATTTTTACCGGCTTTATTTGAGACTTAGGTTCGATCTTTCGAGGCAATTTTCTCAGGAACTACGACGCCGAACTGAATAAAATTTCGGATTCGTACTGAAAACTATTGCATGCATTGGAATCAATACTAAAATCTTAATAATGTTGCAATTTTGGAAAAAAAATTATTTTTACCGGCCTACTTTGAGACTTGGGTTCGAACCTTGGAGGCCATTTTCTCGCGAAATACGACGCCGAACTGAATATAATTTCGGATTCGTACTGAAAACAATTGCCTGCAGTGAAATCAATACTAAAATCTATATAAAGTTGCATTTTTGGAAAAATTTTCATTTTTACGGGCCTAAATGTAAGAGTTAGGTTCGATCTTTGAAAGCCATTTTCGCGGGAACTACGACGCCGAACTGAATAAAATTTCGGATTCGTACTGAAAACTATTGCCTGCAGTGAAATCAATTCTAAAATCCATATAAAATTGCATTTTTGGAAAAAATTTCATTTTTACGGGCCTAAATGTAAGAGTTAGGTTCGATCTTCGAAAGCCATTATCTCGGAAACAACGATGCCAAACAGAATAGAATTTTAGATTGGTACTTAAAACTTTTGCCTGCAGTCAAATCAATACAAAAAACTAAATAAAGTTGCATTTTTAGAAAAAAAATCATTTTTACGGGCCTAAATGTAAGAGTTAGGTTCGATCTTCGAAAGCCATTATCTCGGAAACTACGATTCCAAACAGAATAGAATTTTAGATTGGTAGTGAAAACTTTTGCCTGCAGTAAAATCAATACATAAAACTAAATAAAGTTGCATTTTTAGAAAAAAAAATCATTTTTACGGCCTAAATGTAAGAGTTAGGTTCGAACTTTGAAAGCCATTATCTCGGGAACTACGACGCCGAACTGAATATAATTTCGGATTCGTACTGAAAACTATTCCCTGCAGTGAAATCAATACTAAAATCTATAAAAAGTTGCATTTTTGTAAATATTTTCATTTTTACGGGCTTTATTTGAGACTTAGGTTCGATCTTTCGAGGCAATTTTCTCAGGAACTACGACGCCGAACTGAATAAAATTTCGGATTCGTACTGAAAACTATTGCCTGCATTGGAATCAATACTAAAATCTTAATAATGTTGCAATTTTGGAAAAAATTTCATTTTTACCGGCCTACTTTGAGACTTGGGTTCGAACCTTGGAGGCCATTTTCTCGCGAAATACGACGCCGAACTGAATATAATTTCGGATTCGTACTGAAAACAATTGCTTGCAGTGAAATCAATACTAAAATCTATATAAAATTGCATTTTTGGAAAAATTTTCATTTTTACGGGCCTAAATGTAAGAGTTAGGTTCGATCTTTGAAAGCCATTTTCTCGGGAACTACGACGCCGAACTGAATAAAATTTCGGATTCGTACTGAAAACTATTGCCTGCAGTGAAATCAATTCTAAAATCCATATAAAATTGCATTTTTGGAAAAAATTTCATTTTTACGGGCCTAAATGTAATAGTTAGGTTCGATCTTTGAAAGCCATTTTCTCGGGAACTACGACGCCGAACTGAATAAAATTTCGGATTCGTACTGAAAACTATTGCCTTCAGAGAAATCAATACTAAAATCTCTATAGAGTTGCATTTTTGGAAAAAAATTCATTTTTACGTGCCTAATTTTAGACTTGGGTTCGAACTTTGGGGGCCATTTTCTCGCGAAATACGACGCCGAACTGAATATAATTTCGGATTCGTACTGAAAACAATTGCCTGCAGTGAAATCAATACTAAAATCTATATAAAATTGCATTTTTGGAAAAATTTTCATTTTTACGGGCCTAAATGTAAGAGTTAGGTTCGATCTTTGAAAGCCATTTTCTCGGGAACTACGACGCCGAACTGAATAAAATTTCGGATTCGTACTGAAAACTATTGCCTGCAGTGAAATCAATTCTAAAATCCATATAAAATTGCATTTTTGGAAAAAATTTCATTTTTACGGGCCTAAATGTAAGAGTTAGGTTCGATCTTTGAAAGCCATTTTCTCGGGAACTTTGACGCCGAACTGAATAAAATTTCGGATTCGTACTGAAAACTATTGCCTTCAGAGAAATCAATACTAAAATCTCTATAGAGTTGCATTTTTGGAAAAAAATTCATTTTTACGTGCCTAATTTCAGACTTGGGTTCGAACTTTGGGGGCCATTTTCTCGCGAAATACGACGCCGAACTGAATATAATTTCCGATTCGTACTGAAAACAATTGCCTGCAGTGAAATCAATACTAAAATCTATATAAAGTTGCATTTTTGGAAAAATTTTCATTTTTACGGGCCTAAATGTAAGAGTTAGGTTCGATCTTCGAAAGCCATTATCTCGGAAACTACGATTCCAAACAAAATAGAATTTTAGATTGGTACTGAAAACTTTTGCCTGCAGTAAAATCAATACATAAAACTAAATAAAGTTGCATTTTTAGAAAAAAAAATCATTTTTACGGCCTAAATGTAAGAGTTAGGTTCGAACTTTGAAAGCCATTATCTCGGGAACTACGACGCCGAACTGAATAAAATTTCGGATTCGTACTGAAAACTATTGCCTTCAGAGAAATCAATACTAAAATCCATATAAAATTGCATTTTTGGAAAAAAATTCATTTTTACGGGCCTTAATTTATGAGTTAGGTTCGAACTTTGAAAGCCATTATCTGGGAAACTTTGACGCCGAACTGAATAAAATTTCGGATTTGTACTTAAAACTGTTGCTTGAGGTTGAATCAATACTAAAATCTTAATAAAATTACATTTTTGGAAAGAAAAATCATTTTTACGGGCCTGATTTGAGACTTGGGTTCGATCTTTGGAGGCTATTTTCTCTGGAACTACGACGCCGAACTGAATAAAATTTCGGATTCGTACTGAAAACTATTGCCTGCAGTGGAATTAATACTAAAATCCATATAAAATTGCATTTTTTGAAAAAATTTCATTTTTACTGGCCTAAATGTAAGAGTTAGGTTCGATCTTTGAAAGCCATTTTCTCGGGAACTACGACGCCGAACTGAATAAAATTTCGGATTCCTAGTGAAAACTATTGCCTGCAGTGAAATCAATACTATAATCGATATAAAATTGCATTTTTGGAAAAAAAATCATTTTTACGGGCCTTAATTTATGAGTTAGGTTCGAACTTTGAAAGCCATTATCTCGGAAACCTTGACGCCGAACTGAATAAAATTTCGGATTTGTACTTAAAACTGTTGCTTGAGGTTGAATCAATACTAAAATCTTAATAAAATTACAGTTTTGGAAAAAAAAATCATTTTTACGGGCCTGATTTGAGACTTGGGTTCGATCTTTGGAGGCTATTTTCTCGGGAACTACGACGCCGAACTGAATAATATTTCGGATTGGTACTGAAAACTGTTGCCTGCAGTGTAATCAATACTAAAATTTATATGAAGTTGCATTTTTGGAAAAAATTTCATTTTTACCGGCCTACTTAGAGACTTGGGTTCGAACCTTGGAGGCCATTTTCTCGGGAACTACGACGCCGAACTGAATAAAATTTCGGATTTGTACTGAAAACTATTGCCTGCAGTGGAATGAAAACTAAAATCTTAATAAAATTACATTTTTGGAAAAAAAATCATTTTTACGGGCCTGATTTGACACTTGGGTTCGATCTTTGGAGGCAATTTTCTCAGGAACGACGACGCCGAAATGAATAAAATTTCGGATTCGTACTTAAAACTATTGCCTGCAGTGGAATCAATACTAAAATCTATATATAGTTGCATTTTTGGAAAAAAATTCATTTTTACGGGCCTAAATGTAAGAGTTAGGTTCGATCTTTGAAAGCCATTTTCTCGGGAACTACGAAGCCGAACTGAATAAAATTTCGGATTCGAACTGAAAACTATTGCCTGCAGTGAAATCAATTCTAAAATCTATATAAAATTGCATTTTTGGAAAAAATTTCATTTTTACGTGCCTAATTTCAGACTTGGGTTCGAACTTTGGGGGCCATATTCTCGCGAAATACGACGCCGAACTGAATATAATTTCGGATTCGTACTGAAAACAATTGCCTGCAGTTAAATCAATACTAAAATCTATATAAAGTTGCATTTTTGGAAAAATTTTCATTTTTACGGGCCTAAATGTAAGAGTTAGGTTCGATCTTTGAAAGCCATTATCTCGGGAACTACAACGCCGAACTGAATAAAATTTCGGATTCCTAGTGAAAACTATTGCCTGCAGTGAAATCAATACTATAATCGATATAAAATTGCATTTTTGGAAAAAAATTCATTTTTACGGGCCTTAATTTATGAGTTAGGTTTGAACTTTGAAAGCCATTATCTCGGAAACTTTGACGCCGAACTGAATAAAATTTCGGATTCGTACTGAAAACTATTGCCTGCAGTGAAATCAATTCTAAAATCCATATAAAATTGCATTTTTTGAAAAAATTTCATTTTTACGGGCCTAAATGTAAGAGTTAGGTTCGATCTTTGAAAGCCATTTTCTCGGGAACTACGAAGCCGAACTGAATAAAATTTGGGATTCGTACTGAAAACTATTGCCTTCAGAGAAATCAATACTAAAATCTATATAGAGTTGCATTTTTGGAAAAAAAATCATTTTTACGTGCCTAATTTCAGACTTGGGTTCGAACTTTGGGGGCCATATTCTCGCGAAATACGACGCCGAACTGAATATAATTTCGGATTCGTACTGAAAACAATTGCCTGCAGTGAAATCAATACTATAATCGATATAAAATTGCATTTTTGGAAAAAAAATCATTTTTACGGGCCTTAATTTATAAGTTAAGTTCGAACTTTGAAAGCCATTATCTCGGAAACTTTGACGCCGAACTGAATAAAATTTCGGATTCGTACTGAAAACTATTGCCTGCAGTGAAATCAATTCTAAAATCCATATTAAATTGCATTTTTGGAAAAAAATTCATTTTTACGGGCCTTAATTTATAAGTTAAGTTCGAACTTTGAAAGCCATTATCTCGGAAACTCTGACGCCGAACTGAATAAAATTTCGGATTCGTACTGAAAACTATTGCCTGCAGTGAAATCAATTCTAAAATCCATATTAAATTGCATTTTTGGAAAAAAATTCATTTTTACGGGCCTAAATGTAGGAGTTAGGTTCGATCTTTGAAAGCCATTTTCTCGGGAACTACGACGCCGAACTGAATAAAATTTCGGATTCCTAGTGAAAACTATTGCCTGCAGTGAAATCAATACTATAATCGATATAAAATTGCAATTTTGGAAAAAAAATCATTTTTACGGGCCTAAATGTAAGAGTTAGGTTCGATCTTCGAAAGCCATTATCTCGGAAACAACGATGCCAAACAGAATAGAATTTTAGATTGGTACTGAAAACTTTTGCCTGCAGTCAAATCAATACATAAAACTAAATAAAGTGTCATTTTTAGAAAAAAAAATCTTTTTTACGGCCTAAATGTAAGAGTTAGGTTCGAACTTTGAAAGCCATTATCTCGGGAACTACGACGCCGAACTGAATAAAATTTCGGATTCGTACTGAAAACTATTGCCTTCAGAGAAATCAATACTAAAATCCATATAAAATTGCATTTTTGGAAAAAAATTCATTTTTACGGGCCTTAATTTATGAGTTAGGTTCGAACTTTGAAAGCCATTATCTGGGAAACTTTGACGCCGAACTGAATAAAATTTCGGATTTGTACTTAAAACTGTTGCTTGAGGTTGAATCAATACTAAAATCTTAATAAAATTACATTTTTGGAAAGAAAAATCATTTTTACGGGCCTGATTTGAGACTTGGGTTCGATCTTTGGAGGCTATTTTCTCTGGAACTACGACGCCGAACTGAATAAAATTTCGGATTAGTACTGAAAACTATTGCCTGCAGTGGAATTAATACTAAAATCTATATATAGTTGCATTTTTGGAAAAAAAATCATTTTTACGGGCCTAAATGTAAGAGTTAGGTTCGAACTTTGAAAGCCATTATCTCGGGAACTACGACGCCGAACTGAATAAAATTTCGGATTCGTACTGAAAACTATTGCCTGCAGTGAAATCAATTCTAAAATCCATATAAAATTGCATTTTTTGAAAAAATTTCATTTTTACTGGCCTAAATGTAAGAGTTAGGTTCGATCTTTGAAAGCCATTTTCTCGGGAACTACGACGCCGAACTGAATAAAATTTCGGATTCCTAGTGAAAACTATTGCCTGCAGTGAAATCAATACTATAATCGATATAAAATTGCATTTTTGGAAAAAAAATCATTTTTACGGGCCTTAATTTATGAGTTAGGTTCGAACTTTGAAAGCCATTATCTCGGAAACCTTGACGCCGAACTGAATAAAATTTCGGATTTGTACTTAAAACTGTTGCTTGAGGTTGAATCAATACTAAAATCTTAATAAAATTACAGTTTTGGAAAAAAAAATCATTTTTACGGGCCTGATTTGAGACTTGGGTTCGATCTTTGGAGGCTATTTTCTCGGGAACTACGACGCCGAACTGAATAATATTTCGGATTGGTACTGAAAACTGTTGCCTGCAGTGTAATCAATACTAAAATTTATATGAAGTTGCATTTTTGGAAAAAATTTCATTTTTACCGGCCTACTTAGAGACTTGGGTTCGAACCTTGGAGGCCATTTTCTCGGGAACTACGACGCCGAACTGAATAATTTCGGATTTGTACTGAAAACTATTGCCTGCAGTGGAATGAAAACTAAAATCTTAATAAAATTACATTTTTGGAAAAAAAATCATTTTTACGGGCCTGATTTGACACTTGGGTTCGATCTTTGGAGGCAATTTTCTCAGGAACGACGACGCCGAAATGAATAAAATTTCGGATTCGTACTTAAAACTATTGCCTGCAGTGGAATCAATACTAAAATCTATATATAGTTGCATTTTTGGAAAAAAATTCATTTTTACGGGCCTAAATGTAAGAGTTAGGTTCGATCTTTGAAAGCCATTTTCTCGGGAACTACGAAGCCGAACTGAATAAAATTTCGGATTCGAACTGAAAACTATTGCCTGCAGTGAAATCAATTCTAAAATCTATATAAAATTGCATTTTTGGAAAAAATTTCATTTTTACGGGCCTAAATGTAAGAGTTAGGTTCGATCTTTGAAAGCCATTTTCTCGGGAACTACGACGCCGAACTGAATAAAATTTCGGATTCATACTGAAAACTATTGCCTTCAGAGAAATCAATACTAAAATCTATATAGAGTTGCATTTTTGGAAAAAAAATCATTTTTACGTGCCTAATTTCAGACTTGGGTTCGAACTTTGGGGGCCATATTCTCGCGAAATACGACGCCGAACTGAATATAATTTCGGATTCGTACTGAAAACAATTGCCTGCAGTTAAATCAATACTAAAATCTATATAAAGTTGCATTTTTGGAAAAATTTTCATTTTTACGGGCCTAAATGTAAGAATTAGGTTCGATCTTTGAAAGCCATTATCTCGGGAACTACAACGCCGAACTGAATAAAATTTCGGATTCCTAGTGAAAACTATTGCCTGCAGTGAAATCAATACTATAATCGATATAAAATTGCATTTTTGGAAAAAAATTCATTTTTACGGGCCTAATTTATGAGTTAGGTTTGAACTTTGAAAGCCATTATCTCGGAAACTTTGACGCCGAACTGAATAAAATTTCGGATTCGTACTGAAAACTATTTCCTGCAGGGAAATCAATTCTAAAATCCATATTAAATTGCATTTTTGGAAAAAATTTCATTTTTACGGGCCTAAATGTAAGAGTTAGGTTCGATCTTTGAAAGCCATTTTCTCGGGAACTACGACGCCGAACTGAATAAAATTTCGGATTCGTACTGAAAACTATTACCTGCAGTGGAATCAATACTAAAATCTTAATAATGTTGCAATTTTGGAAAAAAATTCATTTTTACCGGCCTACTTTGAGACTTGGGTTCGAACCTTGGAGGCCATTTTCTCGGGAACTACGACGCCGAACTGAATAAAATTTCGGATTCGTACTGAAAACTATTGCCAGCAGTGGAATGAAAACTAAAATCTTAATAAAATTACATTTTTGGAAAAAAAATCATTTTTACGGGCCTTATTTGACACATGGGTTCGATCTTTGGAGGCAATTTTCTCAGGAACTACGACGCCGAAATGAATAAAATTTCGGATTCGTACTTAAAACTATTGCCTGCAGTGGAATCAATACTAAAATCTATATATAGTTGCATTTTTGGAAAAAAATTCATTTTTACGGGCCTAAATGTAAGAGTTAGGTTCGAACTTTGAAAGCCAATATCTCGGGAACTACGACGCCGAACTGAATAAAATTTCGGATTCGTACTGAAAACTATTGCCTGCAGTGAAATCAATTCTAAAATCCATATAAAAGTGCATTTTTGGAAAAAAATTCATTTTTAAGGGCCTAAATGTAAGAGTAAGGTTCGATCTTTGAAAGCCATTATCTCGGGAACTACGACGCCGAACTGAATAAAATTTCGGATTCGTACTGAAAACTATTGCTTGCAGTGAAATCAATACTAAAATCTATAAAAAGTTGAATTTTTCTAAATATTTTCATTTTTACCGGCTTTATTTGAGACTTAGGTTCGATATTTCGAGGCAATTTTCTCAGGAACTAGGACGCCGAACTGAATAAAATTTCGCATTCGTACTGAAAACTATTGCCTGCAGTGGAATCAATACTAAAATCTTAATAATGTTGCAATTTTGGAAAAAATTTCATTTTTACCGGCCTACTTTGAGACTTGGGTTCGAACCTTGGAGGCCATTTTCTTGGGAACTACGACGCCGAACTGAATAAAATTTCGGATTCGTACTGAAAACTATTGCCTTCAGAGAAATCAATACTAAAATCTATATAGAGTTGCATTTTTGGAAAAAAAATCATTTTTACGAGCCTAACTTCAGACTTGGGTTCGCACTTTGAAGGCCATTTTTTCGCGAAATACGACGCCGAACCGAATATACTTTCGGATTCGTACTGAAAACAATTGCCTGCAGTGAAATCAGTACTAAAATCTATATAAAGTTGCATTTTTGGAAAAATTTTCATTTTTACGGGCCTAAATGTAAGAGTTAGGTTCGATCTTTGAAAGCCATTTTCTCGGGAACTACGACGCCGAACTGAATAAAATTTCGGATTCCTAGTGAAAACTATTGTCTTCAGAGAAATCAATACTAAAATCTATATAGAGTTGCATTTTTGGAAAAAAATTCATTTTTTCGAGCCTAACTTCAGACTTGGGTTCGAACTTTGAAGGCCATTTTCTCGCGAAATACGACGCCGAACAGAATATACTTTCGGATTCGTACTGAAAACAATTGCCTGCAGTGAAATCAGTACTAAAATCTATATAAAGTTGCATTTTTGGAAAAATTTTCATTTTTACGGGCCTAAATGTAAGAGTTAGGTTCGATCTTTGAAAGCCATTTTCTCGGGAAATACGACGCCGAACTGAATAAAATTTCGGATTCGTACTGAAAACTATTGCTTGCAGTGAAATCAATTCTAAAATCCATTTAAAATTGCATTTTTGGAAAAAAATTCATTTTTACGGGCCTAAATGTAAGAGTTAGGTTCGATCTTTGAAAGCCATTTTCTCGGGAACTACGACGCCGAACTGAATAAAATTTCGGATTCGTACTGAAAACTATTGCCTTCAGAGAAATCAATACTTAAATCTATATAGAGTTGCATTTTTGGAAAAAAAATCATTTTTACGGGCCTGATTTGAGACTTGGGTTCGATCTTTGGAGGCAATTTTCTCAGGAACTACGACGCCGAAATGAATAAAATTTCGGATTCGTACTGAAAACTATTGCCTGCAGTGGAATGAAAACTAAAATCTTAATAAAATTACATTTTTGGAAAAAAAATCATTTTTACGGGCCTGATTTGAGACTTGGGTTCGATCTTTCGAAGCAATTTTCTCAGGAACTACGACGCCGAACTGAATAAAATTTCGGATTCGTACTTAAAACTATTGCCTGCAGTGGAATCAATACTAAAATCTATATATAAATGCATTTTTGGAAAAAAATTCATTTTTACGGGCCTAAATGTAAGAGTTAGGTTCGAACTTTGAAAGCCATTATCTCGGGAACTACGACGCCGAACTGAATAAATTTCGGATTCGTACTGAAAACTATTGCCTGCAGTGGAATGAAAACTAAAATCTTAATAAAATTACATTTTTGGAAAAAAAATCATTTTTACGGGCCTGATTTGACACTTGGGTTCGATCTTTGGAGGCAATTTTCTCAGGAACTACGACGCCGAAATAAATAAAATTTCGGATTCGTACTTAAAACTATTGCCTGCAGTGGAATCAATTCTAAAATCCATATAAAAGTGCATTTTTGGAAAAAAAATCATTTTTACGGGCCTAAATGTAAGAGTTAGGTTCGATCTTTGAAAGCCATTATCTCGGGAACTACGACGCCGAACTGAATAAAATTTCGGATTCGTACTGAAACTATTGCCTGCAGTGAAATCAATTCTAAAATCCATATAAAAGTGCATTTTTGGAAAAAAATTCATTTTTACGAGCCTAAATGTAAGAGTTAGGTTCGATCTTTGAAAGCCATTATCTCGGGAACTACGACGCCGAACTGAATAAAATTTCGGATTCGTACTGAAAACTATTGCCTGCAGTGGAATGAAAACTAAAATCTTAATAAAATTACATTTTTGGAAAAAAAATCTTTTTTACGGGCCTGATTTGAGACTTGAAATCGATCTTTGGAGGCAATTTTCTCAGGAACTACGACGCCGAAATGAATAAAATTTCGGATTCGTACTTAAAGCTATTGCCTTCAGAGAAATCAATACTAAAATCTATATAGAGTTGCATTTTTGGAAAAAAATTCATTTTTACGAGCCTAATTTCAGACTTGGGTTCGAACTTTGAAGGCCATTTTCTCGCGAAATACGACGCCGAACTGAATAAAATTTCGGATTCCTAGTGAAAACTTTTGTCTTCAGAGAAATCAATACTAAAATCTATATAGAGTTGCATTTTTGGAAAAAAAATCATTTTTACGGGCCTAAATGTAAGAGTTAGGTTCGAACTTTGAAAGGCATTATTTCGGGAACTACGACGCCGAACTGAATAAAATTTCGGATTCGTACTGAAAACTATTGCCTGCAGTGGAATGAAAACTAAAATCTTAATAAAATTACATTTTTGGATAAAAAATCATTTTTACGGGCCTGATTTGAGACTTGGGTTCGATCTTTGGAGGCAATTTTCTTAGGAACTACGACGCCGAAATGAATAAAATTTCGGATTCGTACTGAAAACTATTGCCTGCAGTGGAATGAAAACTAAAATCTTAATAAAATTACATTTTTGGAAAAAAAATCTTTTTTACGGGCCTGATTTGAGACTTGAAATCGATCTTTGGAGGCAATTTTCTCAGGAACTACGACGCCGAAATGAACAAAATTTCGGATTCGTACTGAAAACTATTGCCTGCAGTGGAGTCAATACTAAAATCTTAATAATGTTGCAATTTTGGAAAAAAATTCATTTTTACCGGCCTACTTTGAGACTTGGGTTCGAACCTTGGAGGCCATTTTCTCGGGAACTACGACGCCGAACTGAATCAAATTCCGGATTCGTACTGAAAACTATTGCCTGCAGTGGAATGAAAACTAAAATAAAAATAAAATTACATTTTTGGAAAAAAAATCATTTTTACGGGCCTGATTTGAGACTTTGGTTCGATCTTTGGAGGCAATTTTCTCAGGAACTACGACGCCGAAATGAACAAAATTTCGGATTCCTACTGAAAACTATTGCCTGCAGTGGAATCAATACTAAAATCTTAATAATGTTGCAATTTTGGAAAAAATTTCATTTTTACTGGCCTACTTTGAGACTTGGGTTCGATCTTTGGAGGCAATTTTCTCAGGAACTACGACGCCGAAATGAATAACATTTCGGATTCGTACTTAAAACTATTGCCTGCAGTGGAATCAGTACTAAAATATTAATAATGTTGCAATTTTGGAAAAAATTTAATTTTTACCGGCCTACTTTGAGACTTGGGTTCGAAACTTGGAGGCCATTTTCTCGGGAACTACGACGCCGAACTGAATAAAATTTCGGATTCGTACTGAAAACTATTGCCTGCAGTGGAATGAAAACTAAAATCTTAATAAAATTAAATTTTTGGAAAAAAAATCGTTTTTACGGGCCTGATTTGACACTTGGGTTCGATCTTTGGAGGCAATTTTCTCAGGAACTACGACGCCGAAATGAATAAAATTTCGGATTCCTAGTGAAAACTATTGTCTTCAGAGAAATCAATACTAAAATCTATATAGAGTTGCATTTTTGGAAAAAAAATCATTTTTACGGGCCTGATTTGAGACTTGGGTTCGATCTTTGGAGGCAATTTTCTTAGGAACTACGACGCCGAAATGAATAAAATTTTGGATTCGTACTGAAAACTATTGCCTGCAGTGGAATGAAAACTTAAATCTTAATAAAATTACATTTTTGGAAAAAAAATCATTTTTACGGGCCTGATTTGAGACTTGGGTTCGATCTTTGGAGGCAATTTTCTCAGGAACTACGACGGCGAAATGAATAAAATTTCGGATTCGTACTGAAAACTATTGCCTGCAGTGGAATCAATACTAAAATCTTAATAATGTTGCAATTTTGGAAAAAAATTCATTTTTACCGGCCTACTTTGAGACTTGGGTTCGAACCTTGGAGGCCATTTTCTCGGGAACTACGACGCCGAACTGAATAAAATTCCGGATTCGTACTGAAAACTATTGCCTGCAGTGGAATGAAAACTAAAATCTTAATAAAATTACATTTTTGGAAAAAAAATCATTTTTACGGGCCTGATTTGAGACTTGGGTTCGATCTTTGGAGGCAATTTTCTTAGGAACTACGACGCCGAAATGAATAAAATTTCGGATTCGTACTGAAAACTATTGCCTGCAGTGGAATGAAAACTAAAATCTTAATAAAATTACATTTTTGGAAAAAAAATCATTTTTACGGGCCTGATTTGAGACTTGGGTTCGATCTTTGGAGGCAATTTTCTCAGGAACTACGACACCGAAATGAACAAAATTTCGGATTCGTACTGAAAACTATTGCCTGCAGTGGAATCAATACTAAAATCTTAATAATGTTGCAATTTTGGAAAAAATTTCATTTTTACCGGCCTACTTTGAGACTTGGGTTCGATCTTTGGAGGCAATTTTCTCAGGAACTACGACGCCGAAATGAACAAAATTTCGGATTCGTACTGAAAACTATTGCCTGCAGTGGAATCAATACTAAAATCTTAATAATGTTGCATTTTTGGAAAAATTTTCATTTTTACGGGCCTAAATGTAAGAGTTAGGTTCGATCTTTGAAAGCCATTTTCTCGGGAACTACGACGCCGAACTGAATAAAATTTCGGATTCCTTGTGAAAACTATTGCCTGCAGTGAAATCAATTCTAAAATCCATATTAAATTGCATTTTTGGAAAAAATTTCATTTTTACGGGCCTAAATGTAAGAGTTAGTTTCGATCTTTGAAAGCCATTTTCTCGGGAACTACGACGCCGAACTGAATAAAATTTCGGATTCGTACTGAAAACTATTGCCTTCAGAGAAATCAATACTAAAATCTATATAGAGTTGCATTTTTGGAAAAAAATTCATTTTTACGAGCCTAATTTCAGACTTGGGTTCGAACTTTGAAGGCCATTTTCTCGCGAAATACGACGCCGAACAGAATATACTTTCGGATTCGTACTGAAAACTATTGCCTGCAGTGAAATCAATACGATAATCGATATAAAATTGCATTTTTGGAAAAAAAATCATTTTTACGGGCCTTAATTAATGGGTTAGGTTCGAACTTTGAAAGCCATTATCTCGGAAACTTTGACGCCGAACTGAATAAAATTTCGGATTTGTACTTAAAACTGTTGCTTGAGGTTGAATCAATACTAAAATCTTAATAAAATTACATTTTTGGAAAAAAAAATCATTTTTACGGGCCTGATTTGAGACTTGGGTTCGATTTTTGGAGGCTATTTTCTCGGGAACTACAACGCCGAACTGAATAAAATTTCGGATTTGTACTGAAAACTGTTGCCTGCAGTGTAATCAATACTAAAATTTATATAAAGTTGCATTTTTGGAAAAATATTCATTTTTACGGGCCTTAATGTAAGACTTAGGTTCGATCTTCGAAAGCCATTATCTCGGAAACAACGATGCCAAACAGAATAGAATTTTAAATTGGTACTGAAAACTTTTGCCTGCAGTCAAATCAATACAAAAAACTAAATAAAGTTGCATTTTTAGAAAAAAAATCATTTTTACGGGCCTAAATGTAAGAGTTAGGTTCGAACTTTGAAAGCCATTATCTCGGGAACTACGACGCCGAACTGAATATAATTTCGGATTCGTACTGAAAACTATTCCCTGCAGTGAAATCAATACTAAAATCTATAAAAAGTTGCATTTTTGTAAATATTTTCATTTTTACGGGCTTTATTTGAGACTTAGGTTCGATCTTTCGAGGCAATTTTCTCAGGAACTACGACGCCGAACTGAATAAAATTTCGGATTCGTACTGAAAACTATTGCCTTCAGAGAAATCAATACTAAAATCTATATAGAGTTGCATTTTTGGAAAAAAATTCATTTTTACGTGCCTAATTTCAGACTTGGGTTCGAACTTTGGGGGCCATTTTCTCGCGAAATACGACGCCGAACTGAATATAATTTCGGATTCGTACTGAAAACAATTGCCTGCAGTGAAATCAATACTAAAATCTATATAAAGTTGCATTTTTGGAAAAATTTTCATTTTTACGGGCCTAAATGTAAGAGTTAGGTTCGATCTTTGAAAGTCATTTTCTCGGGAACTACGACGCCGAACTGAATAAGATTTCGGATTCCTAGTGAAAACTATTGTCTTCAGAGAAATCAATACTAAAATCTATATAGAGTTGCATTTTTGGAAAAAAATTCATTTTTACGAGCCTAAATGTAAGAGTTAGGTTCGAACTTTGAAAGCCATTATCTCGGGAACTACGACGCCGAACTGAATAAAATTTCGGATTCGTACTGAAAACTATTGCCTGCAGTGGAATGAAAACTAGAATCTTAATAAAATTACATTTTTGGAAAAAAAATCATTTTTACGGGCATGATTTGAGACTTGGGTTCGATCTTTGGAGGCAATTTTCTCAGGAACTACGACGCCGAAATGAACAAAATTTCGGATTCGTACTAAAAACTATTGCCTGCAGTGGAATCAATACTAAAATCTTAATAATGTTGCAATTTTGGAAAAAATTTCATTTTTACCGGCCTACTTTGAGACTTGGGTTCGATCTTTGGAGGCAATTTTCTCGGGAACTACGACGCCGAACTGAATAAAATTTCGGATTCCTTGTGAAAACTATTGCCTGCAGTGAAATCAATTCTAAAATCCATATTAAATTGCATTTTTGGAAAAAATTTCATTTTTACGGGCCTAAATGTAAGAGTTAGGTTCGATCTTTGAAAGCCATTTTCTCAGGAACTACGACGCCGAACTGAATTAAATTTCGGATTCGTACTGAAAACTATTGCCTTCAGAGAAATCAATACTAAAATCTATATAGAGTTGCATTTTTGGAAAAAAAATCATTTTTACGTGCCTAATTTCAGACTTGGGTTCGAACTTTGGGGGCCATTTTCTCGCGAAATACGACGCCGAACTGAATATAATTTCGGATTCGTACTGAAAACAATTGCCTGCAGTGAAATCAATACTAAAATCTATATAAAGTTGCATTTTTGGAAAAATTTTCATTTTTACGGGCCTAAATGTAAGAGTTAGGTTCGATCTTTGAAAGCCATTTTCTCGGGAACTACGACGCCGAACTGAATAAGATTTCGGATTCCTAGTGAAAACTATTGTCTTCAGAGAAATCAATACTTAAATCTATATTGAGTTGCATTTTTGGAAAAAAATTCATTTTTACGAGCCTAATTTCAGACTTGGGTTCGAACTTTGAAGGCCATTTTCTCGCGAAATACGACGCCGAACAGAATATACTTTCGGATTCGTACTGAAAACTATTGCCTGCAGTGAAATCAATACGATAATCGATATAAAATTGCATTTTTGGAAAAAAATTCATTTCTACGGGCCTTAATTTATGGGTTAGGTTCGAACTTTGAAAGCCATTATCTCGGAAACTTTGACGCCGAACTGAATAAAATTTCGGATTTGTACTTAAAACTGTTGCTTGAGGTTGAATCAATACTAAAATCTTAATAAAATTACATTTTTGGAAAAAAAAATCATTTTTACGGGCCTGATTTGAGACTTGGGTTCGATTTTTGGAGGCTATTTTCTCGGGAACTAAATCGCCGAACTGAATAAAATTTCGGATTTGTACTGAAAACTGTTGCCTGCAGTGTAATCAATACTAAAATTTATATAAAGTTGCATTTTTGGAAAAATATTCATTTTTACGGGCCTAAATGTAAGACTTAGGTTCGATCTTCGAAAGCCATTATCTCGGTAACAACGATGCCAAACAGAATAGAATTTTAAATTGGTACTGAAAACTTTTGCCTGCAGTCAAATCAATACAAAAAACTAAATAAAGTTGCATTTTTAGAAAAAAAATCATTTTTACGGGCCTAAATGTAAGAGTTAGGTTCGAACTTTGAAAACCATTATCTCGGGAACTACGACGCCGAACTGAATATAATTTCGGATTCGTACTAAAAACAATTGCCTGCAGTGAAATCAATACTAACATCTATATAAAGTTGCATTTTTGGAAAAATTTTCATTTTTACGGGCCTAAATGTAAGAGTTAGGTTCGATCTTTGAAAGCCATTTTCTCGGGAACTACGACGCCGAACTGAATAAAATTTCGGATTCCTAGTGAAAACTATTGTCTTCAGAGAAATCAATACTAAAATCTATATAGAGTTGCATTTTTGGAACAAAATTTATTTTTACGGGCCTAAATGTAAGAGTTAGGTTCGAACTTTTCAAGCCATTATCTAGGGAAATACAACGCCGAACTGAATAAAATTTCGGATTCGTACTGAAAACTATTGCCTGCAGTCAAATCAATACAAAAATCTAAATAAAGTTGCATTTTTAGAAAAAAAATCATTTTTACGGGCCTAAATGTAAGAGTTAGGTTCGAACTTTGAAAGCCATTATCTCGGGAACTACGACGCCGAACTGAATAAAATTTCGGATTCGTACTGAAAACTATTGCTTGCAGTGAAATGAAAACTAAAATCTTAATAAAATTACATTTTTGGAAAAAAAATCATTTTTACTGGCCTGATTTGAGACTTGGGTTCGATCTTTGGAGGCAATTTTCTCAGGAACTACGACGCCGAAATGAACAAAATTTCGGATTCGTACTAAAAACTATTGCCTGCAGTGGAATCAATACTAAAATCTTAATAATGTTGCAATTTTGGAAAAAATTTCATTTTTACCGGCCTACTTTGAGACTTGGGTTCGAACCTTGGAGGCCATTTTCTCGGGAACTACGACGCCGAACTGAATAAAATTTCGGATTTGTACTGAAAACTGTTGCCTGCAGTGTAATCAATACTAAAATTTATATAAAGTTGCATTTTTGGAAAAATATTCATTTTTACGGGCCTAAATGTAAGACTTAGGTTCGATCTTCGAAAGCCATTATCTCGGAAACAACGATGCCAAACAGAATAGAATTTTAAATTGGTACTGAAAACTATTCCCTGCAGTGAAATCAATACTAAAATCTATAAAAAGTTGCATTTTTGTAAATATTTTCATTTTTACGGGCTTTATTTGAGACTTAGGTTCGATCTTTCGAGGCAATTTTCTCGGGAACAACGACGCCGAACTGAATAAAATTTCGGATTTGTACTGAAAACTGTTGCCTGCAGTGTAATCAATACTAAAATTTATATAAAGTTGCATTTTTGGAAAAATATTCATTTTTACGGGCCTAAATGTAAGAGTTAGGTTCGAACTTTGAAAGCCATTATCTCGGGAACTACGAAGCCGAACTGAATATAATTTCGGATTCGTACTGAAAACTATTCCCTGCAGTGAAATCAATACTAAAATCTATAAAAAGTTGCATTTTTGTAAATATTTTCATTTTTACGGGCTTTATTTGAGACTTAGGTTCGATCTTTCGAGGCAATTTTCTCAGGAACTACGACGCCGAACTGAATAAAATTTCGGATTCGTACTGAAAACTATTGCCTTCAGAGAAATCAATACTAAAATCTATATAGAGTTGCATTTTTGGAAAAAAATTCATTTTTACGTGACTAATTTCAGACTTGGGTTCGAACTTTGGGGGCCATTTTCTCGCGAAATACGACGCCGAACTGAATATAATTTCGGATTCGTACTGAAAACAATTGCCTGCAGTGAAATCAATACTAACATCTATATAAAGTTGCATTTTTGGAAAAATTTTCATTTTTACGGGCCTAAATGTAAGAGTTAGGTTCGATCTTTGAAAGCCATTTTCTCGGGAACTACGACGCCGAACTGAATAAAATTTCGGATTCCTAGTGAAAACTATTGTCTTCAGAGAAATCAATACTAAAATCTATATAGAGTTGCATTTTTGGAAAAAAATTCATTTTTACGAGCCTAAATGTAAGAGTTAGGTTCGAACTTTTCAAGCCATTATCTAGGGAACTACAACGCCGAACTGAATAAAATTTCGGATTCCTAGTGAAAACTATTGTCTTCAGAGAAATCAATACTAAAATCTATATAGAGTTGCATTTTTGGAAAAAAATTCATTTTTACGAGCCTAAATGTAAGAGTTAGGTTCGAACTTTTCAAGAAATTATCTAGGGAACTACAACGCCGAACTGAATAAAATTTCGGATTCGTACTGAAAACTATTGCCTGCAGTCAAATCAATACAAAAATCTAAATAAAGTTGCATTTTTAGAAAAAAAATCATTTTTACTGGCCTAAATGTAAGAGTTAGGTTCGAACTTTGAAAGCCATTATCTCGGGAACTACGACGCCGAACTGAATAAAATTTCGGATTCGTACTGAAAACTATTGCCTGCAGTGGTATGAAAACTAAAATCTTAATAAAATTACATTTTTGGAAAAAAAATCATTTTTACGGGCCTGATTTGAGACTTGGGTTCGATCTTTGGAGGCAATTTTCTTAGGAACTACGACGCCGAAATGAATAAAATTTCGGATTCGTACTGAAAACTATTGCCTGCAGTGGAATGAAAACTAAAATCTTAATAAAATTACATTTTTGGAAAAAAATTCATTTTTACGGGCCTGATTTGAGACTTGGGTTCGATCTTTGGAGGCAATTTTCTCAGGAACTACGACGCCGAAATGAACAAAATTTCGGATTCGTACTAAAAACTATTGCCTGCAGTGGAATCAATACTAAAATCTTAATAATGTTGCAATTTTGGAAAAAATTTCATTTTTACCGGCCTACTTTGAGACTTGGGTTCGATCTTTGGAGGCAATTTTCTCAGGAACTACTACGCCGAAATGAATAAAATTTCGGATTCGTACTTAAAGCTATTGCCTTCAGAGAAATCAATACTAAAATCTATATAGAGTTGCATTTTTGGAAAAAAATTCATTTTTACGAGCCTAATTTCAGACTTGGGTTCGAACTTTGAAGGCCATTTTCTCGCGAAATACGACGCCGAACTGAATAAAATTTCGGATTCCTAGTGAAAACTCTTGTCTTCAGAGAAATCAATACTAAAATCTATATAGAGTTGCATTTTTGGAAAAAAAATAATTTTTACGAGCCTAAATGTAAGAGTTAGGTTCGAACTTTTCAAGCCATTATCTAGGGAACTACAACGCCGAACTGAATAAAATTTCGGATTCGTACTGAAAACTATTGCCTGCAGTCAAATCAATACAAAAATCTAAATAAAGTTGCATTTTTAGAAAAAAAATCATTTTTACTGGCCTAAATGTAAGAGTTAGGTTCGAACTTTGAAAGCCATTATCTCGGGAACTACGACGCCGAACTGAATAAAATTTCGGATTCGTACTGAAAACTATTGCCTGCAGTGAAATGAAAACTAAAATCTTAATAAAATTACATTTTTGGAAAAAAAATCATTTTTACGGGCCTGATTTGAGACTTGGGTCGATCTTTGGAGGCAATTTTCTTAGGAACTACGACGCCGAAATGAATAAAATTTCGGATTCGTACTGAAAACTATTGCTTGCAGTGGAATAAAAACTAAAATCTTAATAAAATTACATTTTTGGAAAAAAATTCATTTTTACGGGCCTGATTTGAGACTTGGGTTCGATCTTTGGAGGCAATTTTCTCAGGAACTACGACGCCGAAATGAACAAAATTTCGGATTCGTACTAAAAACTATTGCCTGCAGTGGAATCAATACTAAAATCTTAATAATGTTGCAATTTTGGAAAAAATTTCATTTTTACCGGCCTACTTTGAGACTTGGGTTCGAACCTTGGAGGCCATTTTCTCGGGAACTACGACGCCGAACTGAATAAAATTTCGGATTTGTACTGAAAACTGTTGCCTGCAGTGTAATCAATACTAAAATTTATATAAAGTTGCATTTTTGGAAAAATATTCATTTTTACGGGCCTAAATGTAAGACTTAGGTTCGATCTTCGAAAGCCATTATCTCGGAAACAACGATGCCAAACAGAATAGAATTTTAAATTGGTACTGAAAACTTTTGCCTGCAGTCAAATCAATACAAAAAAATAAATAAAGTTGCATTTTTAGAAAAAAAATCATTTTTACGGGCCTTTAAGTAAGAGTTAGGTTCGAACTTTGAAAGTCATTATCTCGGGAACTACGACGCCGAACTGAATATAATTTCGGATTCGTACTGAAAACTATTCCCTGCAGTGAAATCAATACTAAAATCTATAAAAAGTTGCATTTTTGGAAAAAATTTCATTTTTACCGGCCTACTTTGAGACTTGGGTTCGATCTTTGGAGGCAATTTTCTCAGGAACTACTACGCCGAAATGAATAAAATTTCGGATTCGTACTTAAAGCTATTGCCTTCAGAGAAATCAATACTAAAATCTATATAGAGTTGCATTTTTGGAAAAAAATTCATTTTTACGAGCCTAATTTCAGACTTGGGTTCGAACTTTGAAGGCCATTTTCTCGCGAAATACGACGCCGAACTGAATAAAATTTCGGATTCCTAGTGAAAACTATTGTCTTCAGAGAAATCAATACTAAAATCTATATAGAGTTGCATTTTTGGAAAAAAAATCATTTTTACGAGCCTAAATGTAAGAGTTAGGTTCGAACTTTTCAAGCCATTATCTAGGGAACTACAACGCCGAACTGAATAAAATTTCGGATTCGTACTGAAAACTATTGCCTGCAGTCAAATCAATACAAAAATCTAAATAAAGTTGCATTTTTAGAAAAAAAATCATTTTTACTGGCCTAAATGTAAGAGTTAGGTTCGAACTTTGAAAGCCATTATCTCGGTAACTACGACGCCGAACTGAATAAAATTTCGGATTCGTACTGAAAACTATTGCCTGCAGTGAAATGAAAACTAAAATCTTAATAAAATTACATTTTTGGAAAAAAAATCATTTTTACGGGCCTGATTTGAGACTTGGGTCGATCTTTGGAGGCAATTTTCTTAGGAACTACGACGCCGAAATGAATAAAATTTCGGATTCGTACTGAAAACTATTGCCTGCAGTGGAATGAAAACTAAAATCTTAATAAAATTACATTTTTGGAAAAAAATTCATTTTTACGGGCCTGATTTGAGACTTGGGTTCGATCTTTGGAGGCAATTTTCTCAGGAACTACGACGCCGAAATGAACAAAATTTCGGATGCGTACTAAAAACTATTGCCTGCAGTGGAATCAATACTAAAATCTTAATAATGTTGCAATTTTGGAAAAAATTTCATTTTTACCGGCCTACTTTGAGACTTGGGTTCGAACCTTGGAGGCCATTTTCTCGGGAACTACGACGCCGAACTGAATAAAATTTCGGATTTGTACTGAAAACTGTTGCCTGCAGTGTAATCAATACTCAAATTTATATAAAGTTGCATTTTTGGAAAAATATTCATTTTTACGGGCCTAAATGTAAGACTTAGGTTCGATCTTCGAAAGCCATTATCTCGGAAACAACGATGCCAAACAGAAGAGAATTTTAAATTGGTACTGAAAACTTTTGCCTGCAGTCAAATCAATACAAAAAACTAAATAAAGTTGCATTTTTAGAAAAAAAATCATTTTTACGGGCCTAAATGTAAGAGTTAGGTTCGAACTTTGAAAGCCATTATATCGGGAACTACGACGCCGAACTGAATATAATTTCGGATTCGTACTGAAAACTATTCCCTGCAGTGAAATCAATACTAAAATCTATAAAAAGTTGCATTTTTGTAAATATTTTCATTTTTACGGGCTTTATTTGAGACTTAGGTTCGATCTTTCGAGGCAATTTTCTCAGGAACTACGACGCCGAACTGAATAAAATTTCGGATTCGTACTGAAAAATATTGCCCTCAGAGAAATCAATACTAAAATCTATATAGAGTTGCATTTTTGGAAAAAAAATCATTTTTACGTGCCTAATTTCAGACTTGGGTTCGAACTTTGGGGTCATTTTCTCGCGAAATACGACGCCGAACTGAATATAATTTCGGATTCGTACTGAAAACAATTGCCTGCAGTGAAATCAATACTAACATCTATATAAAGTTTTATTTTTGGAAAAATTTTCATTTTTACGGGCCTAAATGTAAGAGTTAGGTTCGATCTTTGAAAGCCATTTTCTCGGGAACTACGACGCCGAACTGAATAAAATTTCGGATTCCTAGTGAAAACTTTTGTCTTCAGAGAAATCAATACTAAAATCTATATAGAGTTGCATTTTTGGAAAAAAATTCATTTTTACGAGCCTAAATGTAAGAGTTAGGTTCGAACTTTTCAAGCCATTATCTAGGGAACTACAACGCCGAACTGAATAAAATTTCGGATTCGTACTGAAAACTATTGCCTGCAGTCAAATCAATACAAAAATCTAAATAAAGTTGCATTTTTAGAAAAAAAATCATTTTTACTGGCCTAAATGTAAGAGTTAGGTTCGAACTTTGAAAGCCATTATCTCGGGAACTACGACGCCGAACTGAATAAAATTTCGGATTCGTACTGAAAACTATTCCCTGCAGTGAAATCAATACTTAAATCTATAAAAAGTTGCATTTTTGTAAATATTTTCATTTTTACGGGCTTTATTTGAGACTTAGGTTCGATCTTTCGAGGCAATTTTCTCAGGAACTACGACGCCGAACTGAATTAAATTTCGGATTCGTACTGAAAACTATTGCCTTCAGAGAAATCAATACTAAAATCTATATAGAGTTGCATTTTTGGAAAAAAAATCATTTTTACGTGCCTAATTTCAGACTTGGGTTCGAACTTTGGGGGCCATTTTCTCGCGAAATACGACGCCGAACTGAATATAATTTCGGATTCGTACTGAAAACAATTGCCTGCAGTGAAATCAATTCTAAAATCCATATTAAATTGCATTTTTGGAAAAAATTCATTTTTACGGGCCTAAATGTAAAAGTTAGGTTCGATCTTTGAAAGCCATTTTCTCGGGAACTACGACGCCGAACTGAATAAAATTTCGGATTCGTACTGAAAACTATTGCCTTCAGAGAAATCAATACTAAAATCTATATAGAGTTGCATTTTTGGAAAAAAAATCATTTTTACGTGCCTAATTTCAGACTTGGGTTCGAACTTTGGGGGCCATTTTCTCGCGAAATACGACGCCGAACTGAATATAATTTCGGATTCGTACTGAAAACAATTGCCTGCAGTGAAATCAATACTAACATCTATATAAAGTTGCATTTTTGGAAAAATTTTCATTTTTACGGGCCTAAATGTAAGAGTTAGGTTCGATCTTTGAAAGCCATTTTCTCGGGAACTACGACGCCGAACTGAATAAAATTTCGGATTCCTAGTGAAAACTATTGTCTTCAGAGAAATCAATACTAAAATCTATATAGAGTTGCATTTTTGGAAAAAAATTCATTTTTACGAGCCTAAATGTAAGAGTTAGGTTCGAACTTTGAAAGCCATTATCTCGGGAACTACGACGCCGAACTGAATAAAATTTCGGATTCGTACTGAAAACTATTGCCTGCAGTGGAATGAAAACTAAAATCTTAATAAAATTACATTTTTGGAAAAAAAATCATTTTTACGGGCCTGATTTGAGACTTGGGTTCGATCTTTGGAGGCAATTTTCTTAGGAACTACGACGCCGAAATGAATAAAATTTCGGATTCGTACTGAAAACTATTGCCTGCAGTGGAATGAAAACTAAAATCTTAATAAAATTACATTTTTGGAAAAAAATTCATTTTTACGGGCCTGATTTGAGACTTGGGTTCGATCTTTGGAGGCAATTTTCTCAGGAACTACGACGCCGAAATGAACAAAATTTCGGATTCGTACTAAAAACTATTGCCTGCAGTGGAATCAATACTAAAATCTTAATAATGTTGCAATTTTGGAAAAAATTTCATTTTTACCGGCCTACTTTGAGACTTGGGTTCGATCTTTGGAGGCAATTTTCTCAGGAACTACGACGCCGAAATGAATAAAATTTCGGATTCGTACTTAAAGCTATTGCCTTCAGAGAAATCAATACTAAAATCTATATAGAGTTGCATTTTTGGAAAAAAATTCATTTTTACGAGCCTAATTCCAGACTTGGGTTCGAACTTTGAAGGCCATTTTCTCGCGAAATACGACGCCGAACTGAATAAAATTTCGGATTCCTAGTGAAAACTATTGTCTTCAGAGAAATCAATACTAAAATCTATATAGAGTTGCATTTTTGGAAAAAAAATCATTTTTACGAGCCTAAATGTAAGAGTTAGGTTCGAACTTTTCAAGCCATTATCTAGGGAACTACAACGCCGAACTGAATAAAATTTCGGATTCGTACTGAAAACTATTGCCTGCAGTGAAATGAAAACTAAAATCTTAATAAAATTACATTTTTGGAAAAAAAATCATTTTTACGGGCCTGATTTGAGACTTGGGTCGATCTTTGGAGGCAATTTTCTTAGGAACTACGACGCCGAAATGAATAAAATTTCGGATTCGTACTGAAAACTATTGCCTGCAGTGGAATGAAAACTAAAATCTTAATAAAATTACATTTTTGGAAAAAAATTCATTTTTACGGGCCTGATTTGAGACTTGGGTTCGATCTTTGGAGGCAATTTTCTCAGGAACTACGACGCCGAAATGAACAAAATTTCGGATGCGTACTAAAAACTATTGCCTGCAGTGGAATCAATACTAAAATCTTAATAATGTTGCAATTTTGGAAAAAATTTCATTTTTACCGGCCTACTTTGAGACTTGGGTTCGAACCTTGGAGGCCATTTTCTCGGGAACTACGACGCCGAACTGAATAAAATTTCGGATTTGTACTGAAAACTGTTGCCTGCAGTGTAATCAATACTCAAATTTATATAAAGTTGCATTTTTGGAAAAATATTCATTTTTACGGGCCTAAATGTAAGACTTAGGTTCGATCTTCGAAAGCCATTATCTCGGAAACAACGATGCCAAACAGAATAGAATTTTAAATTGGTACTGAAAACTTTTGCCTGCAGTCAAATCAATACAAAAAACTAAATAAAGTTGCATTTTTAGAAAAAAAATCATTTTTACGGGCCTAAATGTAAGAGTTAGGTTCGAACTTTGAAAGTCATTATCTCGGGAACTACGACGCCGAACTGAATATAATTTCGGATTCGTACTGAAAACTATTCCCTGCAGTGAAATCAATACTAAAATCTATAAAAAGTTGCATTTTTGTAAATATTTTCATTTTTACGGGCTTTATTTGAGACTTAGGTTCGATCTTTCGAGGCAATTTTCTCGGGAACTACGACGCCGAACTGAATAAAATTTCGGATTCGTACTGAAAGCTATTGCCTTCAGAGAAATCAATACTAAAATCTATATAGAGTTGCATTTTTGGAAAAAAATTCATTTTTACGAGCCTAATTTCAGACTTGGGTTCGAACTTTGAAGGCCATTTTCTCGCGAAATACGACGCCGAACTGAATATAATTTCGGATTCGTACTGAAAACAATTGCCTGCAGTGAAATCAATACTAACATCTATATAAAGTTGCATTTTTGGAAAAATTTTCATTTTTACGGGCCTAAATGTAAGAGTTAGGTTCGATCTTTGAAAGCCATTTTCGCGGGAACTACGACGCCGAACTGAATAAAATTTCGGATTCCTAGTGAAAACTATTGTCTTCAGAGAAATCAATACTAAAATCTATATAGAGTTGCATTTTTGGAAAAAAAATCATTTTTACGAGCCTAAATGTAAGAGTTTGGTTCGAACTTTTCAAGCCATTATCTAGGGAACTACAACGCTTAACTGAATAAAATTTCGGATTCGTACTGAAAACTATTGCCTGCAGTCAAATCAATACAAAAATCTAAATAAAGTTGCATTTTTAGAAAAAAAAATCATTTTTACGGGACTAAATGTAAGAGTTAGGTTCGAACTTTGAAAGCCATTATCTCGGGAACTACGACGCCGAACTGAATAAAATTTCGGATTCGTACTGAAAACTATTGCCTGCAGTGAAATGAAAACTAAAATCTTAATAAAATTACATTTTTGGAAAAAAAATCATTTTTACGGGCCTGATTTGAGACTTGGGTTCGATCTTTGGAGGCAATTTTCTCAGGAACTACGACGCCGAAATGAACAAAATTTCGGATTCGTACTAAAAACTATTGCCTGCATTGGAATCAATACTAAAATCTTAATAATGTTGCAGTTTTGGAAAAAATTTCATTTTTACCGGCCTACTTTGAGACTTGGGTTCGAACCTTGGAGGCCATTTTCTCGGGAACTACGACGCCGAACTGAATAAAATTTCGGATTTGTACTGAAAACTGTTGCCTGCAGTGTAATCAATACTAAAATTTATATAATGTTGCATTTTTGGAAAAATATTCATTTTTACGGGCCTAAATGTAAGACTTAGGTTCGATCTTCGAAAGCCATTATCTCGGAAACAACGATGCCAAACAGAAGAGAATTTTAAATTGGTACTGAAAACTTTTGCCTGCAGTCAAATCAATACAAAAAACTAAATAAAGTTGCATTTTTAGAAAAAAAATCATTTTTACGGGCCTAAATGTAAGAGTTAGGTTCGAACTTTGAAAGCCATTATATCGGGAACTACGACGCCGAACTGAATATAATTTCGGATTCGTACTGAAAACTATTCCCTGCAGTGAAATCAATACTAAAATCTATAAAAAGTTGCATTTTTGTAAATATTTTCATTTTTACGGGCTTTATTTGAGACTTAGGTTCGATCTTTCGAGGCAATTTTCTCAGGAACTACGACGCCGAACTGAATAAAATTTCGGATTCGTACTGAAAAATATTGCCCTCAGAGAAATCAATACTAAAATCTATATAGAGTTGCATTTTTGGAAAAAAAATCATTTTTACGTGCCTAATTTCAGACTTGGGTTCGAACTTTGGGGTCATTTTCTCGCGAAATACGACGCCGAACTGAATATAATTTCGGATTCGTACTGAAAACAATTGCCTGCAGTGAAATCAATACTAACATCTATATAAAGTTTTATTTTTGGAAAAATTTTCATTTTTACGGGCCTAAATGTAAGAGTTAGGTTCGATCTTTGAAAGCCATTTTCTCGGGAACTACGACGCCGAACTGAATAAAATTTCGGATTCCTAGTGAAAACTTTTGTCTTCAGAGAAATCAATACTAAAATCTATATAGAGTTGCATTTTTGGAAAAAAATTCATTTTTACGAGCCTAAATGTAAGAGTTAGGTTCGAACTTTTCAAGCCATTATCTAGGGAACTACAACGCCGAACTGAATAAAATTTCGGATTCGTACTGAAAACTATTGCCTGCAGTCAAATCAATACAAAAATCTAAATAAAGTTGCATTTTTAGAAAAAAAATCATTTTTACTGGCCTAAATGTAAGAGTTAGGTTCGAACTTTGAAAGCCATTATCTCGGGAACTACGACGCCGAACTGAATAAAATTTCGGATTCGTACTGAAAACTATTCCCTGCAGTGAAATCAATACTTAAATCTATAAAAAGTTGCATTTTTGTAAATATTTTCATTTTTACGGGCTTTATTTGAGACTTAGGTTCGATCTTTCGAGGCAATTTTCTCAGGAACTACGACGCCGAACTGAATTAAATTTCGGATTCGTACTGAAAACTATTGCCTTCAGAGAAATCAATACTAAAATCTATATAGAGTTGCATTTTTGGAAAAAAAATCATTTTTACGTGCCTAATTTCAGACTTGGGTTCGAACTTTGGGGGCCATTTTCTCGCGAAATACGACGCCGAACTGAATATAATTTCGGATTCGTACTGAAAACAATTGCCTGCAGTGAAATCAATTCTAAAATCCATATTAAATTGCATTTTTGGAAAAAATTCATTTTTACGGGCCTAAATGTAAAAGTTAGGTTCGATCTTTGAAAGCCATTTTCTCGGGAACTACGACGCCGAACTGAATAAAATTTCGGATTCGTACTGAAAACTATTGCCTTCAGAGAAATCAATACTAAAATCTATATAGAGTTGCATTTTTGGAAAAAAAATCATTTTTACGTGCCTAATTTCAGACTTGGGTTCGAACTTTGGGGGCCATTTTCTCGCGAAATACGACGCCGAACTGAATATAATTTCGGATTCGTACTGAAAACAATTGCCTGCAGTGAAATCAATACTAACATCTATATAAAGTTGCATTTTTGGAAAAATTTTCATTTTTACGGGCCTAAATGTAAGAGTTAGGTTCGATCTTTGAAAGCCATTTTCTCGGGAACTACGACGCCGAACTGAATAAAATTTCGGATTCCTAGTGAAAACTATTGTCTTCAGAGAAATCAATACTAAAATCTATATAGAGTTGCATTTTTGGAAAAAAATTCATTTTTACGAGCCTAAATGTAAGAGTTAGGTTCGAACTTTGAAAGCCATTATCTCGGGAACTACGACGCCGAACTGAATAAAATTTCGGATTCGTACTGAAAACTATTGCCTGCAGTGGAATGAAAACTAAAATCTTAATAAAATTACATTTTTGGAAAAAAAATCATTTTTACGGGCCTGATTTGAGACTTGGGTTCGATCTTTGGAGGCAATTTTCTTAGGAACTACGACGCCGAAATGAATAAAATTTCGGATTCGTACTGAAAACTATTGCCTGCAGTGGAATGAAAACTAAAATCTTAATAAAATTACATTTTTGGAAAAAAATTCATTTTTACGGGCCTGATTTGAGACTTGGGTTCGATCTTTGGAGGCAATTTTCTCAGGAACTACGACGCCGAAATGAACAAAATTTCGGATTCGTACTAAAAACTATTGCCTGCAGTGGAATCAATACTAAAATCTTAATAATGTTGCAATTTTGGAAAAAATTTCATTTTTACCGGCCTACTTTGAGACTTGGGTTCGATCTTTGGAGGCAATTTTCTCAGGAACTACGACGCCGAAATGAATAAAATTTCGGATTCGTACTTAAAGCTATTGCCTTCAGAGAAATCAATACTAAAATCTATATAGAGTTGCATTTTTGGAAAAAAATTCATTTTTACGAGCCTAATTCCAGACTTGGGTTCGAACTTTGAAGGCCATTTTCTCGCGAAATACGACGCCGAACTGAATAAAATTTCGGATTCCTAGTGAAAACTATTGTCTTCAGAGAAATCAATACTAAAATCTATATAGAGTTGCATTTTTGGAAAAAAAATCATTTTTACGAGCCTAAATGTAAGAGTTAGGTTCGAACTTTTCAAGCCATTATCTAGGGAACTACAACGCCGAACTGAATAAAATTTCGGATTCGTACTGAAAACTATTGCCTGCAGTGAAATGAAAACTAAAATCTTAATAAAATTACATTTTTGGAAAAAAAATCATTTTTACGGGCCTGATTTGAGACTTGGGTCGATCTTTGGAGGCAATTTTCTTAGGAACTACGACGCCGAAATGAATAAAATTTCGGATTCGTACTGAAAACTATTGCCTGCAGTGGAATGAAAACTAAAATCTTAATAAAATTACATTTTTGGAAAAAAATTCATTTTTACGGGCCTGATTTGAGACTTGGGTTCGATCTTTGGAGGCAATTTTCTCAGGAACTACGACGCCGAAATGAACAAAATTTCGGATGCGTACTAAAAACTATTGCCTGCAGTGGAATCAATACTAAAATCTTAATAATGTTGCAATTTTGGAAAAAATTTCATTTTTACCGGCCTACTTTGAGACTTGGGTTCGAACCTTGGAGGCCATTTTCTCGGGAACTACGACGCCGAACTGAATAAAATTTCGGATTTGTACTGAAAACTGTTGCCTGCAGTGTAATCAATACTCAAATTTATATAAAGTTGCATTTTTGGAAAAATATTCATTTTTACGGGCCTAAATGTAAGACTTAGGTTCGATCTTCGAAAGCCATTATCTCGGAAACAACGATGCCAAACAGAATAGAATTTTAAATTGGTACTGAAAACTTTTGCCTGCAGTCAAATCAATACAAAAAACTAAATAAAGTTGCATTTTTAGAAAAAAAATCATTTTTACGGGCCTAAATGTAAGAGTTAGGTTCGAACTTTGAAAGTCATTATCTCGGGAACTACGACGCCGAACTGAATATAATTTCGGATTCGTACTGAAAACTATTCCCTGCAGTGAAATCAATACTAAAATCTATAAAAAGTTGCATTTTTGTAAATATTTTCATTTTTACGGGCTTTATTTGAGACTTAGGTTCGATCTTTCGAGGCAATTTTCTCGGGAACTACGACGCCGAACTGAATAAAATTTCGGATTCGTACTGAAAGCTATTGCCTTCAGAGAAATCAATACTAAAATCTATATAGAGTTGCATTTTTGGAAAAAAATTCATTTTTACGAGCCTAATTTCAGACTTGGGTTCGAACTTTGAAGGCCATTTTCTCGCGAAATACGACGCCGAACTGAATATAATTTCGGATTCGTACTGAAAACAATTGCCTGCAGTGAAATCAATACTAACATCTATATAAAGTTGCATTTTTGGAAAAATTTTCATTTTTACGGGCCTAAATGTAAGAGTTAGGTTCGATCTTTGAAAGCCATTTTCGCGGGAACTACGACGCCGAACTGAATAAAATTTCGGATTCCTAGTGAAAACTATTGTCTTCAGAGAAATCAATACTAAAATCTATATAGAGTTGCATTTTTGGAAAAAAAATCATTTTTACGAGCCTAAATGTAAGAGTTTGGTTCGAACTTTTCAAGCCATTATCTAGGGAACTACAACGCTTAACTGAATAAAATTTCGGATTCGTACTGAAAACTATTGCCTGCAGTCAAATCAATACAAAAATCTAAATAAAGTTGCATTTTTAGAAAAAAAAATCATTTTTACGGGACTAAATGTAAGAGTTAGGTTCGAACTTTGAAAGCCATTATCTCGGGAACTACGACGCCGAACTGAATAAAATTTCGGATTCGTACTGAAAACTATTGCCTGCAGTGAAATGAAAACTAAAATCTTAATAAAATTACATTTTTGGAAAAAAAATCATTTTTACGGGCCTGATTTGAGACTTGGGTTCGATCTTTGGAGGCAATTTTCTCAGGAACTACGACGCCGAAATGAACAAAATTTCGGATTCGTACTAAAAACTATTGCCTGCATTGGAATCAATACTAAAATCTTAATAATGTTGCAGTTTTGGAAAAAATTTCATTTTTACCGGCCTACTTTGAGACTTGGGTTCGAACCTTGGAGGCCATTTTCTCGGGAACTACGACGCCGAACTGAATAAAATTTCGGATTTGTACTGAAAACTGTTGCCTGCAGTGTAATCAATACTAAAATTTATATAATGTTGCATTTTTGGAAAAATATTCATTTTTACGGGCCTAAATGTAAGACTTAGGTTCGATCTTCGAAAGCCATTATCTCGGAAACAACGATGCCAAACAGAAGAGAATTTTAAATTGGTACTGAAAACTTTTGCCTGCAGTCAAATCAATACAAAAAACTAAATAAAGTTGCATTTTTAGAAAAAAAATCATTTTTACGGGCCTAAATGTAAGAGTTAGGTTCGAACTTTGAAAGCCATTATATCGGGAACTACGACGCCGAACTGAATATAATTTCGGATTCGTACTGAAAACTATTCCCTGCAGTGAAATCAATACTAAAATCTATAAAAAGTTGCATTTTTGTAAATATTTTCATTTTTACGGGCTTTATTTGAGACTTAGGTTCGATCTTTCGAGGCAATTTTCTCAGGAACTACGACGCCGAACTGAATAAAATTTCGGATTCGTACTGAAAAATATTGCCCTCAGAGAAATCAATACTAAAATCTATATAGAGTTGCATTTTTGGAAAAAAAATCATTTTTACGTGCCTAATTTCAGACTTGGGTTCGAACTTTGGGGTCATTTTCTCGCGAAATACGACGCCGAACTGAATATAATTTCGGATTCGTACTGAAAACAATTGCCTGCAGTGAAATCAATACTAACATCTATATAAAGTTTTATTTTTGGAAAAATTTTCATTTTTACGGGCCTAAATGTAAGAGTTAGGTTCGATCTTTGAAAGCCATTTTCTCGGGAACTACGACGCCGAACTGAATAAAATTTCGGATTCCTAGTGAAAACTTTTGTCTTCAGAGAAATCAATACTAAAATCTATATAGAGTTGCATTTTTGGAAAAAAATTCATTTTTACGAGCCTAAATGTAAGAGTTAGGTTCGAACTTTTCAAGCCATTATCTAGGGAACTACAACGCCGAACTGAATAAAATTTCGGATTCGTACTGAAAACTATTGCCTGCAGTCAAATCAATACAAAAATCTAAATAAAGTTGCATTTTTAGAAAAAAAATCATTTTTACTGGCCTAAATGTAAGAGTTAGGTTCGAACTTTGAAAGCCATTATCTCGGGAACTACGACGCCGAACTGAATAAAATTTCGGATTCGTACTGAAAACTATTCCCTGCAGTGAAATCAATACTTAAATCTATAAAAAGTTGCATTTTTGTAAATATTTTCATTTTTACGGGCTTTATTTGAGACTTAGGTTCGATCTTTCGAGGCAATTTTCTCAGGAACTACGACGCCGAACTGAATTAAATTTCGGATTCGTACTGAAAACTATTGCCTTCAGAGAAATCAATACTAAAATCTATATAGAGTTGCATTTTTGGAAAAAAAATCATTTTTACGTGCCTAATTTCAGACTTGGGTTCGAACTTTGGGGGCCATTTTCTCGCGAAATACGACGCCGAACTGAATATAATTTCGGATTCGTACTGAAAACAATTGCCTGCAGTGAAATCAATTCTAAAATCCATATTAAATTGCATTTTTGGAAAAAATTCATTTTTACGGGCCTAAATGTAAAAGTTAGGTTCGATCTTTGAAAGCCATTTTCTCGGGAACTACGACGCCGAACTGAATAAAATTTCGGATTCGTACTGAAAACTATTGCCTTCAGAGAAATCAATACTAAAATCTATATAGAGTTGCATTTTTGGAAAAAAAATCATTTTTACGTGCCTAATTTCAGACTTGGGTTCGAACTTTGGGGGCCATTTTCTCGCGAAATACGACGCCGAACTGAATATAATTTCGGATTCGTACTGAAAACAATTGCCTGCAGTGAAATCAATACTAACATCTATATAAAGTTGCATTTTTGGAAAAATTTTCATTTTTACGGGCCTAAATGTAAGAGTTAGGTTCGATCTTTGAAAGCCATTTTCTCGGGAACTACGACGCCGAACTGAATAAAATTTCGGATTCCTAGTGAAAACTATTGTCTTCAGAGAAATCAATACTAAAATCTATATAGAGTTGCATTTTTGGAAAAAAATTCATTTTTACGAGCCTAAATGTAAGAGTTAGGTTCGAACTTTGAAAGCCATTATCTCGGGAACTACGACGCCGAACTGAATAAAATTTCGGATTCGTACTGAAAACTATTGCCTGCAGTGGAATGAAAACTAAAATCTTAATAAAATTACATTTTTGGAAAAAAAATCATTTTTACGGGCCTGATTTGAGACTTGGGTTCGATCTTTGGAGGCAATTTTCTTAGGAACTACGACGCCGAAATGAATAAAATTTCGGATTCGTACTGAAAACTATTGCCTGCAGTGGAATGAAAACTAAAATCTTAATAAAATTACATTTTTGGAAAAAAATTCATTTTTACGGGCCTGATTTGAGACTTGGGTTCGATCTTTGGAGGCAATTTTCTCAGGAACTACGACGCCGAAATGAACAAAATTTCGGATTCGTACTAAAAACTATTGCCTGCAGTGGAATCAATACTAAAATCTTAATAATGTTGCAATTTTGGAAAAAATTTCATTTTTACCGGCCTACTTTGAGACTTGGGTTCGATCTTTGGAGGCAATTTTCTCAGGAACTACGACGCCGAAATGAATAAAATTTCGGATTCGTACTTAAAGCTATTGCCTTCAGAGAAATCAATACTAAAATCTATATAGAGTTGCATTTTTGGAAAAAAATTCATTTTTACGAGCCTAATTCCAGACTTGGGTTCGAACTTTGAAGGCCATTTTCTCGCGAAATACGACGCCGAACTGAATAAAATTTCGGATTCCTAGTGAAAACTATTGTCTTCAGAGAAATCAATACTAAAATCTATATAGAGTTGCATTTTTGGAAAAAAAATCATTTTTACGAGCCTAAATGTAAGAGTTAGGTTCGAACTTTTCAAGCCATTATCTAGGGAACTACAACGCCGAACTGAATAAAATTTCGGATTCGTACTGAAAACTATTGCCTGCAGTCAAATCAATACAAAAATCCAAATTAAGTTGCATTTTTAGAAAAAAAATCATTTTTACGGGCCTAAATGTAAGAGTTAGGTTCGAACTTTGAAAGCCATTATCTCTGGAACTACGACGCCGAACTGAATAAAATTTCGGATTCGTACTGAAAACTATTGCCTGCAGTGAAATGAAAACTAAAATCTTAATAAAATTACATTTTTGGAAAAAAAATCATTTTTACGGGCCTGATTTGAGACTTGGGTTCGATCTTTGGAGGCAATTTTCTCAGGAACTACGACGCCGAAATGAACAAAATTTCGGATTCGTACTTAAAACTATTGCCTGCAGTGGAATCAATACTAAAATCTTAATAATGTTGCAATTTTGGAAAAAATTTCATTTTTACCGGCCTACTTTGAGACTTGGGTTCGAAACTTGGAGGCCATTTTCTCGGGAACTACGACGCCGAACTGAATAAAATTTCGGATTTGTACTGAACACTGTTGCCTGCAGTGTAATCAATACTAAAATTTATATAAAGTTGCATTTTTGGAAAAATCTTCATTTTTACGGGCCTAAATGTAAGACTTAGGTTCGATCTTCGAAAGCCATTATCTCGGAAACAACGATGCCAAACAGAATAGAATTTTAAATTGGTACTGAAAACTTTTGCCTGCAGTCAAATCAATACAAAAAACTAAATAAAGTTGCATTTTTAGAAAAAAAATCATTTTTACGGGCCTAAATGTAAGAGTTAGGTTCGAACTTTGAAAGTCATTATCTCGGGAACTACGACGCCGAACTGAATATAATTTCTGATTCGTACTGAAAACTATTCCCTGCAGTGAAATCAATACTAAAATCTATAAAAAGTTGCATTTTTGTAAATATTTTCATTTTTACGGGCTTTATTTGAGACTTAGGTTCGATCTTTCGAGGCAATTTTCTCAGGAACTACGACGCCGAACTGAATAAAATTTCGGATTCGTACTGAAAACTATTGCCTTCAGAGAAATCAATACTAAAATCTATAAAGAGTTGCATTTTTGGAAAAAAAATCATTTTTACGTGCCTAATTTCAGACTTGGGTTCGAACTTTGGGGGCCATTTTCTCGCGAAATACGACGCCGAACTGAATATAATTTCGGATTCGTACTGAAAACAATTGCCTGCAGTGAAATCAATACTAACATCTATATAAAGTTGCATTTTTGGAAAAATTTTCATTTTTACGGGCCTAAATGTAAGAGTTAGGTTCGATCTTTGAAAGCCATTTTCTCGGGAACTACGACGCCGAACTGAATAAAATTTCGGATTCCTAGTGAAAACTTTTGTCTTCAGAGAAATCAATACTAAAATCTATATAGAGTTGCATTTTTGGAAAAAAATTCATTTTTACGAGCCTAAATGTAAGAGTTAGGTTCGAACTTTTCAAGCCATTATCTAGGGAACTACAACGCCGAACTGAATAAAATTTCGGATTCGTACTGAAAACTATTGCCTGCAGTCAAATCAATACAAAAATCTAAATAAAGTTGCATTTTTAGAAAAAAAATCATTTTTACTGGCCTAAATGTAAGAGTTAGGTTCGAACTTTGAAAGCCATTATCTCGGGAACTACGACGCCGAACTGAATAAAATTTCGGATTCGTACTGAAAACTATTGCCTGCAGTGGAATGAAAACTAAAATCTTAATAAAATTACATTTTTGGAAAAAAAATCATTTTTACGGGCCTGATTTGAGACTTGGGTTCGATCTTTGGAGGCAATTTTCTTAGGAACTACGACGCCGAAATGAATAAAATTTCGGATTCGTACTGAAAACTATTGCCTGCAGTGGAATGAAAACTAAAATCTTAATAAAATTACATTTTTGGAAATAAATTCATTTTTACGGGCCTGATTTGAGACTTGGGTTCGATCTTTGGAGGCAATTTTCTCAGGAACTACGACGCCGAAATGAACAAAATTTCGGATTCGTACTAAAAACTATTGCCTGCAGTGGAATCAATACTAAAATCTTAATAATGTTGCAATTTTGGAAAAAATTTCATTTTTACCGGCCTACTTTGAGACTTGGGTTCGATCTTTGGAGGCAATTTTCTCAGGAACTACGACGCCGAAATGAATAAAATTTCGGATTCGTACTTAAAGCTATTGCCTTCAGAGAAATCAATACTAAAATCAATATAGAGTTGCATTTTTGGAAAAAAATTCATTTTTACGAGCCTAATTTCAGACTTGGGTTCGAACTTTGAAGGCCATTTTCTCGCGAAATACGACGCCGAACTGAATAAAATTTCGGATTCCTAGTGAAAACTATTGTCTTCAGAGAAATCAATACTAAAATCTATATAGAGTTGCATTTTTGGAAAAAAAATCATTTTTACGAGCCTAAATGTAAGAGTTAGGTTCGAATTTTCAAGCCATTATCTAGGGAACTACAACGCCGAACTGAATAAAATTTCGGATTCGTACTGAAAACTATTGCCTGCAGTCAAATCAATACAAAAATCCAAATTAAGTTGCATTTTTAGAAAAAAAATCATTTTTACGGGCCTAAATGTAAGAGTTAGGTTCGAACTTTGAAAGCCATTATCTCGGGAACAACGACGCCGAACTGAATAAAATTTCGGATTCGTACTGAAAACTATTGCCTGCAGTGAAATGAAAACTAAAATCTTAATAAAATTACATTTTTGGAAAAAAAATCATTTTTACGGGCCTGATTTGAGACTTGGGTTCGATCTTTGGAGGCAATTTTCTCAGGAACTACGACGCCGAAATGAACAAAATTTCGGATTCGTACTTAAAACTATTGCCTGCAGTGGAATCAATACTAAAATCTTAATAATGTTGCAATTTTGGAAAAAATTTCATTTTTACCGGCCTACTTTGAGACTTGGGTTCGAAACTTGGAGGCCATTTTCTCGGGAACTACGACGCCGAACTGAATAAAATTTCGGATTTGTACTGAAAACTGTTTCCTGCAGTGTAATCAATACTAAAATTTATATAAAGTTGCATTTTTGGAAAAATATTCATTTTTACGGGCCTAAATGTAAGACTTAGGTTCGATCTTCGAAAGCCATTATCTCGGAAACAACGATGCCAAACAGAATAGAATTTTAAATTGGTACTGAAAACTTTTGCCTGCAGTCAAATCAATACAAAAAACTAAATAAAGTTGCATTTTTAGAAAAAAAATCATTTTTACGGGCCTAAATGTAAGAGTTAGGTTCGAACTTTGAAAGTCATTATCTCGGGAACTACGACGCCGAACTGAATATAATTTCTGATTCGTACTGAAAACTATTCCCTGCAGTGAAATCAATACTAAAATCTATAAAAAGTTGCATTTTTGTAAATATTTTCATTTTTACGGGCTTTATTTGAGACTTAGGTTCGATCTTTCGAGGCAATTTTCTCGGGAACTACGACGCCGAACTGAATAAAATTTCGGATTCGTACTGAAAGCTATTGCCTTCAGAGAAATCAATACTAAAATCTATATAGAGTTGCATTTTTGGAAAAAAATTCATTTTTACGAGCCTAATTTCAGACTTGGGTTCGAACTTTGAAGGCCATTTTCTCGCGAAATACGACGCCGAACTGAATATAATTTCGGATTCGTACTGAAAACAATTGCCTGCAGTGAAATCAATACTAACATCTATATAAAGTTGCATTTTTGGAAAAATTTTCATTTTTACGGGCCTAAATGTAAGAGTTAGGTTCGATCTTTGAAAGCCATTTTCGCGGGAACTACGACGCCGAACTGAATAAAATTTCGGATTCCTAGTGAAAACTATTGTCTTCAGAGAAATCAATACTAAAATCTATATAGAGTTGCATTTTTGGAAAAAAAATCATTTTTACGAGCCTAAATGTAAGAGTTAGGTTCGAACTTTTCAAGCCATTATCTAGGGAACTACAACGCCGAACTGAATAAAATTTCGGATTCGTACTGAAAACTATTGCCTGCAGTGGAATGAAAACTAAAATCTTAATAAAATTACATTTTTGGAAAAAAAATCATTTTTACGGGCCTGATTTGAGACTTGGGTTCGATCTTTGGAGGCAATTTTCTCAGGAACTACGACGCCGAAATGAACAAAATTTCGGATTTGTACTAAAAACTATTGCCTGCATTGGAATCAATACTAAAATCTTAATAATGTTGCAATTTTGGAAAAAATTTCATTTTTACCGGCCTACTTTGAGACTTGGGTTCGAACCTTGGAGGCCATTTTCTCGGGAACTACGACGCCGAACTGAATAAAATTTCGGATTTGTACTGAAAACTGTTGCCTGCAGTGTAATCAATACTAAAATTTATATAATGTTGCATTTTTGGAAAAATATTCATTTTTACGGGCCTAAATGTAAGACTTAGGTTCGATCTTCGAAAGCCATTATCTCGGAAACAACGATGCCAAACAGAATAGAATTTTAAATTGGTACTGAAAACTTTTGCCTGCAGTCAAATCAATACAAAAAACTAAATAAAGTTGCATTTTTAGAAAAAAAATCATTTTTACGGGCCTAAATGTAAGAGTTAGGTTCGAACTTTGAAAGCCATTATATCGGGAACTACGACGCCGAACTGAATATAATTTCGGATTCGTACTGAAAACTATTCCCTGCAGTGAAATCAATACTAAAATCTATAAAAAAGTGCATTTTTGTAAATATTTTCATTTTTACGGGCTTTATTTGAGACTTAGGTTCGATCTTTCGAGGCAATTTTCTCAGGAACTACGACGCCGAACTGAATTAAATTTCGGATTCGTACTGAAAACTATTGCCTTCAGAGAAATCAATACTAAAATCTATATAGAGTTGCATTTTTGGAAAAAAAATCATTTTTACGTGCCTAATTTCAGACTTGGGTTCGAACTTTGGGGGCCATTTTCTCGCGAAATACGACGCCGAACTGAATATAATTTCGGATTCGTACTGAAAACAATTGCCTGCAGTGAAATCAATACTAACATCTATATAAAGTTGCATTTTTGGAAAAATTTTCATTTTTACGGGCCTAAATGTAAGAGTTAGGTTCGATCTTTGAAAGCCATTTTCTCGGGAACTACGACGCCGAACTGAATAAAATTTCGGATTCCTAGTGAAAACTATTGTCTTCAGAGAAATCAATACTAAAATCTATATAGAGTTGCATTTTTGGAAAAAAATTCATTTTTACGAGCCTAAATGTAAGAGTTAGGTTCGAACTTTTCAAGCCATTATCTAGGGAACTACAACGCCGAACTGAATAAAATTTCGGATTCGTACTGAAAACTATTGCCTGCAGTCAAATCAATACAAAAATCTAAATAAAGTTGCATTTTTGGAAAAAAAATCATTTTTACGAGCCTAAATGTAAGAGTTAGGTTCGAACTTTTCAAGCCATTATCTAGGGAACTACAACGCCGAACTGAATAAAATTTCGGATTCGTACTGAAAACTATTGCCTGCAGTGGAATGAAAACTAAAATCTTAATAAAATTACATTTTTGGAAAAAAAATCATTTTTACGGGCCTGATTTGAGACTTGGGTTCGATCTTTGGAGGCAATTTTCTCAGGAACTACGACGCCGAAATGAACAAAATTTCGGATTTGTACTAAAAACTATTGCCTGCATTGGAATGAAAACTAAAATCTTAATAAAATTACATTTTTGGAAAAAAAATCATTTTTACGGGCCTGATTTGAGACTTGGGTTCGATCTTTGGAGGCAATTTTCTTAGGAACTACGACGCCGAAATGAATAAAATTTCGGATTCGTACTGAAAACTATTGCCTGCAGTGGAATGAAAACTAAAATCTTAATAAAATTACATTTTTGGAAAAAAATTCATTTTTACGGGCCTGATTTGAGACTTGGGTTCGATCTTTGGAGGCAATTTTCTCAGGAACTACGACGCCGAAATGAACAAAATTTCGGATTCGTACTAAAAACTATTGCCTGCAGTGGAATCAATACTAAAATCTTAATAATGTTGCAATTTTGGAAAAAATTTCATTTTTACCGGCCTACTTTGAGACTTGGGTTCGATCTTTGGAGGCAATTTTCTCAGGAACTACGACGCCGAAATGAATAAAATTTCGGATTCGTACTTAAAGCTATTGCCTTCAGAGAAATCAATACTAAAATCTATATAGAGTTGCATTTTTGGAAAAAAATTCATTTTTACGAGCCTAATTTCAGACTTGGGTTCGAACTTTGAAGGCCATTTTCTCGCGAAATACGACGCCGAACTGAATAAAATTTCGGATTCCTAGTGAAAACTATTGTCTTCAGAGAAATCAATACTAAAATCTATATAGAGTTGCATTTTTGGAAAAAAAATCATTTTTACGAGCCTAAATGTAAGAGTTAGGTTCGAACTTTTCAAGCCATTATCTAGGGAACTACAACGCCGAACTGAATAAAATTTCGGATTCGTACTGAAAACTATTGCCTGCAGTCAAATCAATACAAAATACCAAATTAAGTTGCATTTTTAGAAAAAAAATCATTTTTACGGGCCTAAATGTAAGAGTTAGGTTCGAACTTTGAAAGCCATTATCTCGGGAACTACGACGCCGAACTGAATAAAATTTCGGATTCGTACTGAAAACTATTGCCTGCAGTGAAATGAAAACTAAAATCTTAATAAAATTACATTTTTGGAAAAAAAATCATTTTTACGGGCCTAAATGTAAGACTTAGGTTCGATCTTCGAAAGCCATTATCTCGGAAACAACGATGCCAAACAGAATAGAATTTTAAATTGGTACTGAAAACTTTTGCCTGCAGTCAAATCAATACAAAAAACTAAATAAAGTTGCATTTTTAGAAAAAAAATCATTTTTACGGGCCTAAATGTAAGAGTTAGGTTCGAACTTTGAAAGTCATTATCTCGGGAACTACGACGCCGAACTGAATATAATTTCTGATTCGTACTGAAAACTATTCCCTGCAGTGAAATCAATACTAAAATCTATAAAAAGTTGCATTTTTGTAAATATTTTCATTTTTACGGGCTTTATTTGAGACTTAGGTTCGATCTTTCGAGGCAATTTTCTCGGGAACTACGACGCCGAACTGAATAAAATTTCGGATTCGTACTGAAAGCTATTGCCTTCAGAGAAATCAATACTAAAATCTATATAGAGTTGCATTTTTGGAAAAAAATTCATTTTTACGAGCCTAATTTCAGACTTGGGTTCGAACTTTGAAGGCCATTTTCTCGCGAAATACGACGCCGAACTGAATATAATTTCGGATTCGTACTGAAAACAATTGCCTGCAGTGAAATCAATACTAACATCTATATAAAGTTGCATTTTTGGAAAAATTTTCATTTTTACGGGCCTAAATGTAAGAGTTAGGTTCGATCTTTGAAAGCCATTTTCGCGGGAACTACGACGCCGAACTGAATAAAATTTCGGATTCCTAGTGAAAACTATTGTCTTCAGAGAAATCAATACTAAAATCTATATAGAGTTGCATTTTTGGAAAAAAAATCATTTTTACGAGCCTAAATGTAAGAGTTAGGTTCGAACTTTTCAAGCCATTATCTAGGGAACTACAACGCCGAACTGAATAAAATTTCGGATTCGTACTGAAAACTATTGCCTGCAGTGGAATGAAAACTAAAATCTTAATAAAATTACATTTTTGGAAAAAAAATCATTTTTACGGGCCTGATTTGAGACTTGGGTTCGATCTTTGGAGGCAATTTTCTCAGGAACTACGACGCCGAAATGAACAAAATTTCGGATTTGTACTAAAAACTATTGCCTGCATTGGAATCAATACTAAAATCTTAATAATGTTGCAATTTTGGAAAAAATTTCATTTTTACCGGCCTACTTTGAGACTTGGGTTCGAACCTTGGAGGCCATTTTCTCGGGAACTACGACGCCGAACTGAATAAAATTTCGGATTTGTACTGAAAACTGTTGCCTGCAGTGTAATCAATACTAAAATTTATATAATGTTGCATTTTTGGAAAAATATTCATTTTTACGGGCCTAAATGTAAGACTTAGGTTCGATCTTCGAAAGCCATTATCTCGGAAACAACGATGCCAAACAGAATAGAATTTTAAATTGGTACTGAAAACTTTTGCCTGCAGTCAAATCAATACAAAAAACTAAATAAAGTTGCATTTTTAGAAAAAAAATCATTTTTACGGGCCTAAATGTAAGAGTTAGGTTCGAACTTTGAAAGCCATTATATCGGGAACTACGACGCCGAACTGAATATAATTTCGGATTCGTACTGAAAACTATTCCCTGCAGTGAAATCAATACTAAAATCTATAAAAAAGTGCATTTTTGTAAATATTTTCATTTTTACGGGCTTTATTTGAGACTTAGGTTCGATCTTTCGAGGCAATTTTCTCAGGAACTACGACGCCGAACTGAATTAAATTTCGGATTCGTACTGAAAACTATTGCCTTCAGAGAAATCAATACTAAAATCTATATAGAGTTGCATTTTTGGAAAAAAAATCATTTTTACGTGCCTAATTTCAGACTTGGGTTCGAACTTTGGGGGCCATTTTCTCGCGAAATACGACGCCGAACTGAATATAATTTCGGATTCGTACTGAAAACAATTGCCTGCAGTGAAATCAATACTAACATCTATATAAAGTTGCATTTTTGGAAAAATTTTCATTTTTACGGGCCTAAATGTAAGAGTTAGGTTCGATCTTTGAAAGCCATTTTCTCGGGAACTACGACGCCGAACTGAATAAAATTTCGGATTCCTAGTGAAAACTATTGTCTTCAGAGAAATCAATACTAAAATCTATATAGAGTTGCATTTTTGGAAAAAAATTCATTTTTACGAGCCTAAATGTAAGAGTTAGGTTCGAACTTTTCAAGCCATTATCTAGGGAACTACAACGCCGAACTGAATAAAATTTCGGATTCGTACTGAAAACTATTGCCTGCAGTCAAATCAATACAAAAATCTAAATAAAGTTGCATTTTTGGAAAAAAAATCATTTTTACGAGCCTAAATGTAAGAGTTAGGTTCGAACTTTTCAAGCCATTATCTAGGGAACTACAACGCCGAACTGAATAAAATTTCGGATTCGTACTGAAAACTATTGCCTGCAGTGGAATGAAAACTAAAATCTTAATAAAATTACATTTTTGGAAAAAAAATCATTTTTACGGGCCTGATTTGAGACTTGGGTTCGATCTTTGGAGGCAATTTTCTCAGGAACTACGACGCCGAAATGAACAAAATTTCGGATTTGTACTAAAAACTATTGCCTGCATTGGAATGAAAACTAAAATCTTAATAAAATTACATTTTTGGAAAAAAAATCATTTTTACGGGCCTGATTTGAGACTTGGGTTCGATCTTTGGAGGCAATTTTCTTAGGAACTACGACGCCGAAATGAATAAAATTTCGGATTCGTACTGAAAACTATTGCCTGCAGTGGAATGAAAACTAAAATCTTAATAAAATTACATTTTTGGAAAAAAATTCATTTTTACGGGCCTGATTTGAGACTTGGGTTCGATCTTTGGAGGCAATTTTCTCAGGAACTACGACGCCGAAATGAACAAAATTTCGGATTCGTACTAAAAACTATTGCCTGCAGTGGAATCAATACTAAAATCTTAATAATGTTGCAATTTTGGAAAAAATTTCATTTTTACCGGCCTACTTTGAGACTTGGGTTCGATCTTTGGAGGCAATTTTCTCAGGAACTACGACGCCGAAATGAATAAAATTTCGGATTCGTACTTAAAGCTATTGCCTTCAGAGAAATCAATACTAAAATCTATATAGAGTTGCATTTTTGGAAAAAAATTCATTTTTACGAGCCTAATTTCAGACTTGGGTTCGAACTTTGAAGGCCATTTTCTCGCGAAATACGACGCCGAACTGAATAAAATTTCGGATTCCTAGTGAAAACTATTGTCTTCAGAGAAATCAATACTAAAATCTATATAGAGTTGCATTTTTGGAAAAAAAATCATTTTTACGAGCCTAAATGTAAGAGTTAGGTTCGAACTTTTCAAGCCATTATCTAGGGAACTACAACGCCGAACTGAATAAAATTTCGGATTCGTACTGAAAACTATTGCCTGCAGTCAAATCAATACAAAATACCAAATTAAGTTGCATTTTTAGAAAAAAAATCATTTTTACGGGCCTAAATGTAAGAGTTAGGTTCGAACTTTGAAAGCCATTATCTCGGGAACTACGACGCCGAACTGAATAAAATTTCGGATTCGTACTGAAAACTATTGCCTGCAGTGAAATGAAAACTAAAATCTTAATAAAATTACATTTTTGGAAAAAAAATCATTTTTACGGGCCTAAATGTAAGACTTAGGTTCGATCTTCGAAAGCCATTATCTCGGAAACAACGATGCCAAACAGAATAGAATTTTAAATTGGTACTGAAAACTTTTGCCTGCAGTCAAATCAATACAAAAAACTAAATAAAGTTGCATTTTTAGAAAAAAAATCATTTTTACGGGCCTAAATGTAAGAGTTAGGTTCGAACTTTGAAAGTCATTATCTCGGGAACTACGACGCCGAACTGAATATAATTTCTGATTCGTACTGAAAACTATTCCCTGCAGTGAAATCAATACTAAAATCTATAAAAAGTTGCATTTTTGTAAATATTTTCATTTTTACGGGCTTTATTTGAGACTTAGGTTCGATCTTTCGAGGCAATTTTCTCGGGAACTACGACGCCGAACTGAATAAAATTTCGGATTCGTACTGAAAGCTATTGCCTTCAGAGAAATCAATACTAAAATCTATATAGAGTTGCATTTTTGGAAAAAAATTCATTTTTACGAGCCTAATTTCAGACTTGGGTTCGAACTTTGAAGGCCATTTTCTCGCGAAATACGACGCCGAACTGAATATAATTTCGGATTCGTACTGAAAACAATTGCCTGCAGTGAAATCAATACTAACATCTATATAAAGTTGCATTTTTGGAAAAATTTTCATTTTTACGGGCCTAAATGTAAGAGTTAGGTTCGATCTTTGAAAGCCATTTTCGCGGGAACTACGACGCCGAACTGAATAAAATTTCGGATTCCTAGTGAAAACTATTGTCTTCAGAGAAATCAATACTAAAATCTATATAGAGTTGCATTTTTGGAAAAAAAATCATTTTTACGAGCCTAAATGTAAGAGTTAGGTTCGAACTTTTCAAGCCATTATCTAGGGAACTACAACGCCGAACTGAATAAAATTTCGGATTCGTACTGAAAACTATTGCCTGCAGTGGAATGAAAACTAAAATCTTAATAAAATTACATTTTTGGAAAAAAAATCATTTTTACGGGCCTGATTTGAGACTTGGGTTCGATCTTTGGAGGCAATTTTCTCAGGAACTACGACGCCGAAATGAACAAAATTTCGGATTTGTACTAAAAACTATTGCCTGCATTGGAATCAATACTAAAATCTTAATAATGTTGCAATTTTGGAAAAAATTTCATTTTTACCGGCCTACTTTGAGACTTGGGTTCGAACCTTGGAGGCCATTTTCTCGGGAACTACGACGCCGAACTGAATAAAATTTCGGATTTGTACTGAAAACTGTTGCCTGCAGTGTAATCAATACTAAAATTTATATAATGTTGCATTTTTGGAAAAATATTCATTTTTACGGGCCTAAATGTAAGACTTAGGTTCGATCTTCGAAAGCCATTATCTCGGAAACAACGATGCCAAACAGAATAGAATTTTAAATTGGTACTGAAAACTTTTGCCTGCAGTCAAATCAATACAAAAAACTAAATAAAGTTGCATTTTTAGAAAAAAAATCATTTTTACGGGCCTAAATGTAAGAGTTAGGTTCGAACTTTGAAAGCCATTATATCGGGAACTACGACGCCGAACTGAATATAATTTCGGATTCGTACTGAAAACTATTCCCTGCAGTGAAATCAATACTAAAATCTATAAAAAAGTGCATTTTTGTAAATATTTTCATTTTTACGGGCTTTATTTGAGACTTAGGTTCGATCTTTCGAGGCAATTTTCTCAGGAACTACGACGCCGAACTGAATTAAATTTCGGATTCGTACTGAAAACTATTGCCTTCAGAGAAATCAATACTAAAATCTATATAGAGTTGCATTTTTGGAAAAAAAATCATTTTTACGTGCCTAATTTCAGACTTGGGTTCGAACTTTGGGGGCCATTTTCTCGCGAAATACGACGCCGAACTGAATATAATTTCGGATTCGTACTGAAAACAATTGCCTGCAGTGAAATCAATACTAACATCTATATAAAGTTGCATTTTTGGAAAAATTTTCATTTTTACGGGCCTAAATGTAAGAGTTAGGTTCGATCTTTGAAAGCCATTTTCTCGGGAACTACGACGCCGAACTGAATAAAATTTCGGATTCCTAGTGAAAACTATTGTCTTCAGAGAAATCAATACTAAAATCTATATAGAGTTGCATTTTTGGAAAAAAATTCATTTTTACGAGCCTAAATGTAAGAGTTAGGTTCGAACTTTTCAAGCCATTATCTAGGGAACTACAACGCCGAACTGAATAAAATTTCGGATTCGTACTGAAAACTATTGCCTGCAGTCAAATCAATACAAAAATCTAAATAAAGTTGCATTTTTGGAAAAAAAATCATTTTTACGAGCCTAAATGTAAGAGTTAGGTTCGAACTTTTCAAGCCATTATCTAGGGAACTACAACGCCGAACTGAATAAAATTTCGGATTCGTACTGAAAACTATTGCCTGCAGTGGAATGAAAACTAAAATCTTAATAAAATTACATTTTTGGAAAAAAAATCATTTTTACGGGCCTGATTTGAGACTTGGGTTCGATCTTTGGAGGCAATTTTCTCAGGAACTACGACGCCGAAATGAACAAAATTTCGGATTTGTACTAAAAACTATTGCCTGCATTGGAATGAAAACTAAAATCTTAATAAAATTACATTTTTGGAAAAAAAATCATTTTTACGGGCCTGATTTGAGACTTGGGTTCGATCTTTGGAGGCAATTTTCTTAGGAACTACGACGCCGAAATGAATAAAATTTCGGATTCGTACTGAAAACTATTGCCTGCAGTGGAATGAAAACTAAAATCTTAATAAAATTACATTTTTGGAAAAAAATTCATTTTTACGGGCCTGATTTGAGACTTGGGTTCGATCTTTGGAGGCAATTTTCTCAGGAACTACGACGCCGAAATGAACAAAATTTCGGATTCGTACTAAAAACTATTGCCTGCAGTGGAATCAATACTAAAATCTTAATAATGTTGCAATTTTGGAAAAAATTTCATTTTTACCGGCCTACTTTGAGACTTGGGTTCGATCTTTGGAGGCAATTTTCTCAGGAACTACGACGCCGAAATGAATAAAATTTCGGATTCGTACTTAAAGCTATTGCCTTCAGAGAAATCAATACTAAAATCTATATAGAGTTGCATTTTTGGAAAAAAATTCATTTTTACGAGCCTAATTTCAGACTTGGGTTCGAACTTTGAAGGCCATTTTCTCGCGAAATACGACGCCGAACTGAATAAAATTTCGGATTCCTAGTGAAAACTATTGTCTTCAGAGAAATCAATACTAAAATCTATATAGAGTTGCATTTTTGGAAAAAAAATCATTTTTACGAGCCTAAATGTAAGAGTTAGGTTCGAACTTTTCAAGCCATTATCTAGGGAACTACAACGCCGAACTGAATAAAATTTCGGATTCGTACTGAAAACTATTGCCTGCAGTCAAATCAATACAAAATACCAAATTAAGTTGCATTTTTAGAAAAAAAATCATTTTTACGGGCCTAAATGTAAGAGTTAGGTTCGAACTTTGAAAGCCATTATCTCGGGAACTACGACGCCGAACTGAATAAAATTTCGGATTCGTACTGAAAACTATTGCCTGCAGTGAAATGAAAACTAAAATCTTAATAAAATTACATTTTTGGAAAAAAAATCATTTTTACGGGCCTGATTTGAGACTTGGGTTCGATCTTTGGAGGCAATTTTCTCAGGAACTACGACGCCGAAATGAACAAAATTTCGGATTCGTACTAAAAACTATTGCCTGCAGTGGAATCAATACTAAAATCTTAATAATGTTGCAATTTTGGAAAAAATTTCATTTTTACCGGCCTACTTTGAGACTTCGGTTCGAACCTTGGAGGCCATTTTCTCGGGAACTACGACGCCGAACTGAATAAAATTTCGGATTTGTACTGAAAACTGTTGCCTGCAGTGTAATCAATACTAAAATTTATATAAAGTTGCATTTTTGGAAAAATATTCATTTTTACGGGCCTAAATGTAAGACTTAGGTTCGATCTTCGAAAGCCATTATCTCGGAAACAACGATGCCAAACAGAATAGAATTTTAAATTGGTACTGAAAACTTTTGCCTGCAGTCAAATCAATACAAAAAACTAAATAAAGTTGCATTTTTAGAAAAAAAATCATTTTTACGGGCCTAAATGTAAGAGTTAGGTTCGAACTTTGAAAGTCATTATCTCGGGAACTACGACGCCGAACTGAATATAATTTCTGATTCGTACTGAAAACTATTCCCTGCAGTGAAATCAATACTAAAATCTATAAAAAGTTGCATTTTTGTAAATATTTTCATTTTTACGGGCTTTATTTGAGACTTAGGTTCGATCTTTCGAGGCAATTTTCTCGGGAACTACGACGCCGAACTGAATAAAATTTCGGATTCGTACTGAAAGCTATTGCCTTCAGAGAAATCAATACTAAAATCTATATAGAGTTGCATTTTTGGAAAAAAATTCATTTTTACGAGCCTAATTTCAGACTTGGGTTCGAACTTTGAAGGCCATTTTCTCGCGAAATACGACGCCGAACTGAATATAATTTCGGATTCGTACTGAAAACAATTGCCTGCAGTGAAATCAATACTAACATCTATATAAAGTTGCATTTTTGGAAAAATTTTCATTTTTATGGGCCTAAATGTAAGAGTTAGGTTCGATCTTTGAAAGCCATTTTCGCGGGAACTACGACGCCGAACTGAATAAAATTTCGGATTCCTAGTGAAAACTATTGTCTTCAGAGAAATCAATACTAAAATCTATATAGAGTTGCATTTTTGGAAAAAAAATCATTTTTACGAGCCTAAATGTAAGAGTTAGGTTCGAACTTTTCAAGCCATTATCTAGGGAACTACAACGCCGAACTGAATAAAATTTCGGATTCGTACTGAAAACTATTGCCTGCAGTCAAATCAAAACAAAATACCAAATTAAGTTGCATTTTTAGAAAAAAAATCATTTTTACGGGCCTAAATGTAAGAGTTAGGTTCGAACTTTGAAAGCCATTATCTCGGGAACTACGACGCCGAACTGAATAAAATTTCGGATTCGTTCTGAAAACTATTGCCTGCAGTGAAATGAAAACTAAAATCTTAATAAAATTACATTTTTGGAAAAAAAATCATTTTTACGGGCCTGATTTGAGACTTGGGTTCGATCTTTGGAGGCAATTTTCTCAGGAACTACGACGCCGAAATGAACAAAATTTCGGATTCGTACTAAAAACTATTGCCTGCAGTGGAATCAATACAAAAAACTAAATAAAGTTGCATTTTTAGAAAAAAAATCATTTTTACGGGCCTAAATGTAAGAGTTAGGTTCGAACTTTGAAAGTCATTATCTCGGGAACTACGACGCCGAACTGAATATAATTTCTGATTCGTACTGAAAACTATTCCCTGCAGTGAAATCAATACTAAAATCTATAAAAAGTTGCATTTTTGTAAATATTTTCATTTTTACGGGCTTTATTTGAGACTTAGGTTCGATCTTTCGAGGCAATTTTCTCGGGAACTACGACGCCGAACTGAATAAAATTTCGGATTCGTACTGAAAGCTATTGCCTTCAGATAAATCAATACTAAAATCTATATAGAGTTGCATTTTTGGAAAAAAATTCATTTTTACGAGCCTAATTTCAGACTTGGGTTCGAACTTTGAAGGCCATTTTCTCGCGAAATACGACGCCGAACTGAATATAATTTCGGATTCGTACGAAAACAATTGCCTGCAGTGAAATCAATACTAACATCTATATAAAGTTGCATTTTTGGAAAAATTTTCATTTTTACGGGCCTAAATGTAAGAGTTAGGTTCGATCATTGAAAGCCATTTTCGCGGGAACTACGACGCCGAACTGAATAAAATTTCGGATTCCTAGTGAAAACTATTGTCTTCAGAGAAATCAATACTAAAATCTATATAGAGTTGCATTTTTGGAAAAAAAATCATTTTTACGAGCCTAAATGTAAGAGTTAGGTTCGAACTTTTCAAGCCATTATCTAGGGAACTACAACGCCGAACTGAATAAAATTTCGGATTCGTACTGAAAACTATTGCCTGCAGTCAAATCAATACAAAATACCAAATTAAGTTGCATTTTTAGAAAAAAAATCATTTTTACGGGCCTAAATGTAAGAGTTAGGTTCGAACTTTGAAAGCCATTATCTCGGGAACTACGACGCCGAACTGAATAAAATTTCGGATTCGTACTGAAAACTATTGCCTGCAGTGAAATGAAAACTAAAATCTTAATAAAATTACATTTTTGGAAAAAAAATCATTTTTACGGGCCTGATTTGAGACTTGGGTTCGATCTTTGGAGGCAATTTTCTTAGGAACTACGACGCCGAAATGAATAAAATTTCGGATTCGTACTGAAAACTATTGCCTGCAGTGGAATGAAAACTAAAATCTTAATAAAATTACATTTTTGGAAAAAAATTCATTTTTACGGGCCTGATTTGAGACTTGGGTTCGATCTTTGGAGGCAATTTTCTCAGGAACTACGACGCCGAAATGAACAAAATTTCGGATTCGTACTAAAAACTATTGCCTGCAGTGGAATCAATACTAAAATCTTAATAATGTTGCAATTTTGGAAAAAATTTCATTTTTACCGGCCTACTTTGAGACTTGGGTTCGATCTTTGGAGGCAATTTTCTCAGGAACTACGACGCCGAAATGAATAAAATTTCGGATTCGTACTTAAAGCTATTGCCTTCAGAGAAATCAATACTAAAATCTATATAGAGTTGCATTTTTGGAAAAAAATTCATTTTTACGAGCCTAATTTCAGACTTGGGTTCGAACTTTGAAGGCCATTTTCTCGCGAAATACGACGCCGAACTGAATAAAATTTCGGATTCCTAGTGAAAACTATTGTCTTCAGAGAAATCAATACTAAAATCTATATAGAGTTGCATTTTTGGAAAAAAAATCATTTTTACGAGCCTAAATGTAAGAGTTAGGTTCGAACTTTTCAAGCCATTATCTAGGGAACTACAACGCCGAACTGAATAAAATTTCGGATTCGTACTGAAAACTATTGCCTGCAGTCAAATCAATACAAAATACCAAATTAAGTTGCATTTTTAGAAAAAAAATCATTTTTACGGGCCTAAATGTAAGAGTTAGGTTCGAACTTTGAAAGCCATTATCTCGGGAACTACGACGCCGAACTGAATAAAATTTCGGATTCGTACTGAAAACTATTGCCTGCAGTGAAATGAAAACTAAAATCTTAATAAAATTACATTTTTGGAAAAAAAATCATTTTTACGGGCCTGATTTGAGACTTGGGTTCGATCTTTGGAGGCAATTTTCTCAGGAACTACGACGCCGAAATGAACAAAATTTCGGATTCGTACTAAAAACTATTGCCTGCAGTGGAATCAATACTAAAATCTTAATAATGTTGCAATTTTGGAAAAAATTTCATTTTTACCGGCCTACTTTGAGACTTCGGTTCGAACCTTGGAGGCCATTTTCTCGGGAACTACGACGCCGAACTGAATAAAATTTCGGATTTGTACTGAAAACTGTTGCCTGCAGTGTAATCAATACTAAAATTTATATAAAGTTGCATTTTTGGAAAAATATTCATTTTTACGGGCCTAAATGTAAGACTTAGGTTCGATCTTCGAAAGCCATTATCTCGGAAACAACGATGCCAAACAGAATAGAATTTTAAATTGGTACTGAAAACTTTTGCCTGCAGTCAAATCAATACAAAAAACTAAATAAAGTTGCATTTTTAGAAAAAAAATCATTTTTACGGGCCTAAATGTAAGAGTTAGGTTCGAACTTTGAAAGTCATTATCTCGGGAACTACGACGCCGAACTGAATATAATTTCTGATTCGTACTGAAAACTATTCCCTGCAGTGAAATCAATACTAAAATCTATAAAAAGTTGCATTTTTGTAAATATTTTCATTTTTACGGGCTTTATTTGAGACTTAGGTTCGATCTTTCGAGGCAATTTTCTCGGGAACTACGACGCCGAACTGAATAAAATTTCGGATTCGTACTGAAAGCTATTGCCTTCAGAGAAATCAATACTAAAATCTATATAGAGTTGCATTTTTGGAAAAAAATTCATTTTTACGAGCCTAATTTCAGACTTGGGTTCGAACTTTGAAGGCCATTTTCTCGCGAAATACGACGCCGAACTGAATATAATTTCGGATTCGTACTGAAAACAATTGCCTGCAGTGAAATCAATACTAACATCTATATAAAGTTGCATTTTTGGAAAAATTTTCATTTTTATGGGCCTAAATGTAAGAGTTAGGTTCGATCTTTGAAAGCCATTTTCGCGGGAACTACGACGCCGAACTGAATAAAATTTCGGATTCCTAGTGAAAACTATTGTCTTCAGAGAAATCAATACTAAAATCTATATAGAGTTGCATTTTTGGAAAAAAAATCATTTTTACGAGCCTAAATGTAAGAGTTAGGTTCGAACTTTTCAAGCCATTATCTAGGGAACTACAACGCCGAACTGAATAAAATTTCGGATTCGTACTGAAAACTATTGCCTGCAGTCAAATCAAAACAAAATACCAAATTAAGTTGCATTTTTAGAAAAAAAATCATTTTTACGGGCCTAAATGTAAGAGTTAGGTTCGAACTTTGAAAGCCATTATCTCGGGAACTACGACGCCGAACTGAATAAAATTTCGGATTCGTACTGAAAACTATTGCCTGCAGTGAAATGAAAACTAAAATCTTAATAAAATTACATTTTTGGAAAAAAAATCATTTTTACGGGCCTGATTTGAGACTTGGGTTCGATCTTTGGAGGCAATTTTCTCAGGAACTACGACGCCGAAATGAACAAAATTTCGGATTCGTACTAAAAACTATTGCCTGCAGTGGAATCAATACAAAAAACTAAATAAAGTTGCATTTTTAGAAAAAAAATCATTTTTACGGGCCTAAATGTAAGAGTTAGGTTCGAACTTTGAAAGTCATTATCTCGGGAACTACGACGCCGAACTGAATATAATTTCTGATTCGTACTGAAAACTATTCCCTGCAGTGAAATCAATACTAAAATCTATAAAAAGTTGCATTTTTGTAAATATTTTCATTTTTACGGGCTTTATTTGAGACTTAGGTTCGATCTTTCGAGGCAATTTTCTCGGGAACTACGACGCCGAACTGAATAAAATTTCGGATTCGTACTGAAAGCTATTGCCTTCAGATAAATCAATACTAAAATCTATATAGAGTTGCATTTTTGGAAAAAAATTCATTTTTACGAGCCTAATTTCAGACTTGGGTTCGAACTTTGAAGGCCATTTTCTCGCGAAATACGACGCCGAACTGAATATAATTTCGGATTCGTACGAAAACAATTGCCTGCAGTGAAATCAATACTAACATCTATATAAAGTTGCATTTTTGGAAAAATTTTCATTTTTACGGGCCTAAATGTAAGAGTTAGGTTCGATCATTGAAAGCCATTTTCGCGGGAACTACGACGCCGAACTGAATAAAATTTCGGATTCCTAGTGAAAACTATTGTCTTCAGAGAAATCAATACTAAAATCTATATAGAGTTGCATTTTTGGAAAAAAAATCATTTTTACGAGCCTAAATGTAAGAGTTAGGTTCGAACTTTTCAAGCCATTATCTAGGGAACTACAACGCCGAACTGAATAAAATTTCGGATTCGTACTGAAAACTATTGCCTGCAGTGGAATGAAAACTAAAATCTTAATAAAATTACATTTTTGGAAAAAAAATCATTTTTACGGGCCTGATTTGAGACTTGGGTTCGATCTTTGGAGGCAATTTTCTCAGGAACTACGACGCCGAAATTAACAAAATTTCGGATTCGTACTGAAAACTATTGCCTGCAGTGGAGTCAATACTAAAATCTTAATAATGTTGCAATTTTGGAAAAAAAATCATTTTTACCGGCCTACTTTGAGACTTGGGTTCGAACCTTGGAGGCCATTTTCTCGGGAACTACGACGCCGAACTGAATAAAATTCCGGATTCGTACTGAAAACTATTGCCTGCAGTGGAATGAAAACTAAAATCTTAATAAAATTAAATTTTTAAAAAAAAATCATTTTTACGGGCCTGATTTGAGACTTGGGTTCGATCTTTGGAGGCATTTTTCTCAGGAACTACGACGCCGAAATGAACAAAATTTCGGATTCCTACTGAAAACTATTGTCTGCAGTGGAATCAATACTAAAATCTTAATAATGTTGCAATTTTGGAAAAAATTTCATTTTTACCGGCCTACTTTGAGACTTGGGTTCGATCTTTGGAGGCAATTTTCTCAGGAACTACGACGCCGAAATGAATAACATTTCGGATTCGTACTTAAAACTATTGCCTGCAGTGGAATCAATACTAAAATCTTAATAATGTTGCAATTTTGGAAAAAAATTCATTTTTACCGGCCTACTTTGAGACTTGGGTTCGAACCTTGGAGGCCATTTTCTCGGGAACTACGACGCCGAACTGAATAAAATTTCGGATTCGTACTGAAAACTATTGCCTGCAGTGGAATGAAAACTAAAATCTTAATAAAATTAAATTTTTGAAAAAAAATCGTTTTTACGGGCCTGATTTGACACTTGGGTTCGATCTATGGAGACAATTTTCTCAGGAACTACGACGCCGAAATGAATAAAATTTCGGATTCCTAGTGAAAACTATTGTCTTCAGAGAAATCAATACTAAAATCTATATAGAGTTGCATTTTTGGAAAAAAAATCATTTTTACGGGCCTGATTTGAGACTTGGGTTCGATCTTTGGAGGCAATTTTCTTAGGAACTACGACGCCGAAATGAATAAAATTTCGGATTCGTACTGAAAACTATTGCCTGCAGTGGAATCAATACTAAAAACTTAATAATGTTGCAATTTTGGAAAAAAATTCATTTTTACCGGCCTACTTTGAGACTTGGGTTCGAACCTTGGAGGCCATTTTCTCGGGAACTACGACGCCGAACTGAATAAAATTCCGGATTCGTACTGAAAACTATTGCCTGCAGTGGAATGAAAACTAAAATCTTAATAAAATTTCTTTTTTCTGAAAAAAAATCATTTTTACGGGCCTGATTTGAGACTTGGGTTCGATCTTTGGAGGCAATTTTCTCAGGAACTACGACGCCGAAATGAATAAAATTTCGGATTCGTACTGAAAACTATTGCCTGCAGTGGAATCAATAATAAAATCTTAATAATGTTGCAATTTTGGAAAAAAAATAATTTTTACCGGCCTACTTTGAGACTTGGGTTCGAACCTTGGAGGCCATTTTCTCGGGAACTACGATGCCGAACTGAATAAAATTTCGGATTCGTACTGAAAACTATTGCCTGCAGTGGAATGAAAACTAAAATCTTAATAAAATTACATTTTTGGAATAAAAATCATTTTTACGGGCCTGATTTGAGACTTGGGTTCGATCTTTGGAGGAAATTTTCTTAGGAACTACGACGCCAAAATGAATAAAATTTCGGATTCGTACTGAAAACTATTGCCTGCAGTGAAATCAATTCTAAAATCCATATAAAATTGCATTTTTGGAAAAAAATTCATTTTTACGGGCCTAAATGTAAGAGTTAGGTTCGAACTTTGAAAGCCATTATCTCGGGAACTACGACGCCGAACTGAATAAAATTTCGGATTCGTACTGAAAACTATTGCCTGCAGTGAAATCAATTCTAAAATCCATATAAAAGTGCATTTTTGGAAAAAAAATCATTTTTACGGGCCTAAATGTAAGAGTTAGGTTCGATCTTTGAAAGCCATTATCTCGGGAACTACGACGCCGAACTGAATAAAATTTCGGATTCGTACTGAAAACTATTGCCTGCAGTGGAATGAAAACTAAATTCTTAAAAAAATTACATTTTTGGAAAAAAAATCATTTTTACGGGCCTGATTTGAGACTTGGGTTCGATCTTTCGAGGCAATTTTCTCAGGAACTACGACGCCGAAATGAATAAAATTTCGGATTCGCACTTAAAACTATTGCCTGCAGTGGAATCAATACTAAAATCTATATATAGTTTCATTTTTGGAAAAAAATTCATTTTTACGGGCCTAAATGTAAGAGTAAGGATGGAACTTTGAAAGCCATTATCTCGGGAACTACGACGCCGAACTAAATAAAATTTCGGATTCGTACTGAAAACTATTACCTGCAGTGGAATCAATACTAAAATCTTAATAATGTTGCAATTTTGGAAAAAATTTCATTTTTACCGGCCTACTTTGAGACTTGGGTTCGAACCTTGGAGGCCATTTTCTCGGGAACTACGACGCCGAACTGAATAAAATTTCGGATTCGTAATGAAAACTATTGCCTGCAGTGGAATGAAAACTAAAATCTTAATAAAATTACATTTTTGGAAAAAAAATCATTTTTACGGGCCTGATTTGAGACTTGGTTTCGATCTTTGGAGGCAATTTTCTCAGGAACTACGACGCCGAACTGAATAAAATTTCGGATTCGTACTTAAAACTATTGCCTGCAGTGGAATCAATACTAAAATCTATATATAGTTGCATTTTTGGAAAAAAATCCATTTTTACGGGCCTAAATGTAAGAGTTAGGTTCGAACTTTGAAAGCCATTATCTCGGGAACTACGACGCCGAACTGAATAAAATTCCGGATTCGTACTGAAAACTATTGCCTGCAGTGGAATGAAAACTAAAATCTTAATAAAATTAAATTTTTAAAAAAAAATCATTTTTACGGGCCTGATTTGAGACTTGGGTTCGATCTTTGGAGGCATTTTTCTCAGGAACTACGACGCCGAAATGAACAAAATTTCGGATTCCTACTGAAAACTATTGCCTGCAGTGGAATCAATACTAAAATCTAAATAATGTTGCAATTTTGGAAAAAATTTCATTTTTACCGGCCTACTTTGAGACTTGGGTTCGATCTTTGGAGGCAATTTTCTCAGGAACTACGACGCCGAAATGAATAACATTTCGGATTCGTACTGAAAACTATTGCCTGCAGTGAAATCAATTCTAAAATCCATATAAAAGTGCATTTTTGGAAAAAAAATCATTTTTACGGGCCTAAATGTAAGAGTTAGGTTCGATCTTTGAAAGCCATTATCTCGGGAACTACGACGCCGAACTGAATAAAATTTCGGATTCGTACTGAAAACTATTGCCTGCAGTGGAATGAAAACTAAATTCTTAAAAAAATTACATTTTTGGAAAAAAAATCATTTTTACGGGCCTGATTTGAGACTTGGGTTCGATCTTTCGAGGCAATTTTCTCAGGAACTACGACGCCGAAATGAATAAAATTTCGGATTCGCACTTAAAACTATTGCCTGCAGTGGAATCAATACTAAAATCTATATATAGTTTCATTTTTGGAAAAAAATTCATTTTTACGGGCCTAAATGTAAGAGTAAGGATGGAACTTTGAAAGCCATTATCTCGGGAACTACGACGCCGAACTAAATAAAATTTCGGATTCGTACTGAAAACTATTACCTGCAGTGGAATCAATACTAAAATCTTAATAATGTTGCAATTTTGGAAAAAATTTCATTTTTACCGGCCTACTTTGAGACTTGGGTTCGAACCTTGGAGGCCATTTTCTCGGGAACTACGACGCCGAACTGAATAAAATTTCGGATTCGTAATGAAAACTATTGCCTGCAGTGGAATGAAAACTAAAATCTTAATAAAATTACATTTTTGGAAAAAAAATCATTTTTACGGGCCTGATTTGAGACTTGGTTTCGATCTTTGGAGGCAATTTTCTCAGGAACTACGACGCCGAACTGAATAAAATTTCGGATTCGTACTTAAAACTATTGCCTGCAGTGGAATCAATACTAAAATCTATATATAGTTGCATTTTTGGAAAAAAATCCATTTTTACGGGCCTAAATGTAAGAGTTAGGTTCGAACTTTGAAAGCCATTATCTCGGGAACTACGACGCCGAACTGAATAAAATTCCGGATTCGTACTGAAAACTATTGCCTGCAGTGGAATGAAAACTAAAATCTTAATAAAATTAAATTTTTAAAAAAAAATCATTTTTACGGGCCTGATTTGAGACTTGGGTTCGATCTTTGGAGGCATTTTTCTCAGGAACTACGACGCCGAAATGAACAAAATTTCGGATTCCTACTGAAAACTATTGCCTGCAGTGGAATCAATACTAAAATCTAAATAATGTTGCAATTTTGGAAAAAATTTCATTTTTACCGGCCTACTTTGAGACTTGGGTTCGATCTTTGGAGGCAATTTTCTCAGGAACTACGACGCCGAAATGAATAACATTTCGGATTCGTACTGAAAACTATTGCCTGCAGTGAAATTAATTCTAAAATCCATATAAAAGTGCATTTTTGGAAAAAAAATCATTTTTACGGGCCTAAATGTAAGAGTTAGGTTCGATCTTTGAAAGCCATTATCTCGGGAACTACGACGCCGAACTGAATAAAATTTCGGATTCGTACTGAAAACTATTGCCTGCAGTGGAATGAAAACTAAATTCTTAAAAAAATTACATTTTTGGAAAAAAAATCATTTTTACGGGCCTGATTTGAGACTTGGGTTCGATCTTTCGAGGCAATTTTCTCAGGAACTACGACGCCGAAATGAATAAAATTTCGGATTCGCACTTAAAACTATTGCCTGCAGTGGAATCAATACTAAAATCTATATATAGTTTCATTTTTGGAAAAAAATTCATTTTTACGGGCCTAAATGTAAGAGTAAGGATGGAACTTTGAAAGCCATTATCTCGGGAACTACGACGCCGAACTAAATAAAATTTAGGATTCGTACTGAAAACTATTACCTGCAGTGGAATCAATACTAAAATCTTAATAATGTTGCAATTTTGGAAAAAATTTCATTTTTACCGGCCTACTTTGAGACTTGGGTTCGAACCTTGGAGGCCATTTTCTCGGGAACTACGACGCCGAACTGAATAAAATTTCGGATTCGTAATGAAAACTATTGCCTGCAGTGGAATGAAAACTAAAATCTTAATAAAATTACATTTTTCGAAAAAAAAATCATTTTTACGGGCCTGATTTGAGACTTGGGTTCGATCTTTGGAGGCAATTTTCTCAGGAACTACGACGCCGAACTGAATAAAATTTCGGATTCGTACTTAAAACTATTGCCTGCAGTGGAATCAATACTAAAATCTATATATAGTTGCATTTTTGGAAAAAAATCCATTTTTACGGGCCTAAATGTAAGAGTTAGGTTCGAACTTTGAAAGCCATTATCTCGGGAACTACGACGCCGAACTGAATAAAATTCCGGATTCGTACTGAAAACTATTGCCTGCAGTGGAATGAAAACTAAAATCTTAATAAAATTAAATTTTTAAAAAAAAATCATTTTTACGGGCCTGATTTGAGACTTGGGTTCGATCTTTGGAGGCATTTTTCTCAGGAACTACGACGCCGAAATGAACAAAATTTCGGATTCCTACTGAAAACTATTGCCTGCAGTGGAATCAATACTAAAATCTAAATAATGTTGCAATTTTGGAAAAAATTTCATTTTTACCGGCCTACTTTGAGACTTGGGTTCGATCTTTGGAGGCAATTTTCTCAGGAACTACGACGCCGAAATGAATAACATTTCGGATTCGTACTTAAAACTATTGCCTGCAGTGGAATCAATACTAAAATCTTAATAATGTTGCAATTTTGGAAAAAATTTCATTTTTACCGGCCTACTTTGAGACTTGGGTTCGAACCTTGGAGGCCATTTTCTCGGGAACTACGACGCCGAACTGAATAAAATTTCGGATTCGTACTGAAAACTATTGCCTGCAGTGGAATGAAAACTAAAATCTTAATAAAATTAAATTTTTGAAAAAAAATCGTTTTTACGGGCCTGATTTGACACTTGGGTTCGATCTTTGGAGGCAATTTTCTCAGGAACTACGACGCCGAAATGAATAAAATTTCGGATTCCTAGTGAAAACTATTGTCTTCAGAGAAATCAATACTAAAATCTATATAGAGTTGCATTTTTGGAAAAAAAATCATTTTTACGGGCCTGATTTGAGACTTGGGTTCGATCTTTGGAGGCAATTTTCTTAGGAACTACGACGCCGAAATGAATAAAATTTCGGATTCGTACTGAAAACTATTGCCTGCAGTGGAATGAAAACTAAAATCTTAATAAAATTACATTTTTGGAAAAAAAATCATTTTTACGGGCCTGATTTGAGACTTGGGTTCGATCTTTGGAGGCAATTTTCTCAGGAACTACGACGGCGAAATGAATAAAATTTCGGATTCGTACTGAAAACTATTGCCTGCAGTGGAATCAATAAAATTACATTTTTGGAAAAAAAATCATTTTTACGGGCCTGATTTGAGACTTGGGTTCGATCTTTGGAGGCAATTTTCTCAGGAACTACGACGCCGAAATGAATAAAATATCGGATTCGTACTGAAAACTATTGCCAGCAGTGGAATCAATACTAAAATCTTAATAATGTTGCAATTTTGGAAAAAAAATAATTTTTACCGGCCTACTTTGAGACTTGGGTTCGAACCTTGGAGGCCATTTTCTCGGGAACTACGATGCCGAACTGAATAAAATTTCGGATTCGTACTGAAAACTATTGCCTGCAGTGGAATGAAAACTAAAATCTTAATAAAATTACATTTTTGGAATAAAAATCATTTTTACGGGCCTGATTTGAGACTTGGGTTCGATCTTTGGAGGCAATTTTCTTAGGAACTACGACGCCGAAATGAATAAAATTTCGGATTCGTACTGAAAACTATTGCCTGCAGTCAAATCAATACAAAAAACTAAATAAAGTTGCATTTTTAGAAAAAAAATCATTTTTAGGGGCCTAAATGTAAGAGTTAGGTTCGAACTTTGAAGGCCATTATCTCGGGAACTACGACGCCGAACTGAATAAAATTTCGGATTCGTACTGAAAACTATTGCCTGCAGTGGAATAAAAACTAAAATAAAATTACATTTTTGGAAAAAAAATCATTTTTACGGGCCTGATTTGAGACTTGGGTTCGATCTTTGGAGGCAATTTTCTCAGGAACTACGACGCCGAAATGAATAAAATTTCGGATTCGTACTTAAAACTATTGCCTGCAGTGGAATCAATACTGAAATCTATATATAAATGCATTTTTGGAAAAAAATTCATTTTTACGGGCCTTAATGTAAGAGTTAGGATGGAACTTTGAAAGCCATTATCTCGGGAACCACGACGCCGAACTGAATAAAATTTCGGATTCGTACTGAAAACTATTGCCTGCAGTGAAATCAATTCTAAAATCCATATTAAATTGCATTTTTGGAAAAAATTTCATTTTTACGGGCCTAAATGTCAGAGTTAGGTTCGATCTTTGAAAGCCATTATCTCGGGAACTACGATGCCGAACTGAATATAATTTCGGATTCGTACTGAAAACTATTGCCTGCAGTCAAATCAATACAAAAAACTGAATAATGTTGCATTTTTAGAAAAAAAATCAATTTTACGGGCCTAAATGTAAGAGTTAGGTTCGAACTTGAGGTTGAATCAATACTTAAATCTTAATAAAATTACATTTTTGGAAAAAAAAATCATTTTTACGGGCCTGATTTGAGACTTGGGTTCGATCTTTGGAGGCTTTTTTCTCGGGAACTACGAAGCCGAACTGAATATAATTTCGGATTCGTACTGAAAACTATTCCCTGCAGTGAAATCAATACTAAAATCTATAAAAAGTTGCATTTTTGTAAATATTTTCATTTTTACGGGCTTTATTTGAGACTTAGGTTCGATCTTTCGAGGCAATTTTCTCAGGAACTACGACGCCGAACTGAATAAAATTTCGGATTCGTACTAAAAACTATTGCCTTCAGAGAAATCAATACTAAAATCTATATAGAGTTGCATTTTTGGAAAAAAAATCATTTTTACGTGCCTAATTTCAGACTTGTGTTCGAACTTTGGGGGCCATTTTCTCGCGAAATACGACGCCGAACTGAATATAATTATGGATTCGTACTTTAAACAATTGCATGCAGTGAAATCAATACTAAAATCTATATAAAGTTGCATTTTTGGAAAAATTTTCATTTTTACGGGCCTAAATGTAAGAGTTAGGTTCGATCTTTGAAAGCCATTTTCTCGGGAACTACGACGCCGAACTGAATAAAATTTCGGATTCCTAGTGAAAACTATTGTCTTCAGAGAAATCAATACTAAAATATATAAAGAGTTGCATTTTTGGAAAAAAATTCATTTTTACGTGCCTAATTTCAGACTTGGGTTCGAACTTTGGGGGCCATTTTCTCGCGAAATACGACGCCGAACTGAATAAAATTTCGGATTCCTAGTGAAAACAATTGCCTGCAGTGAAATCAATACTATTATCGATATAAAATTGCATTTTTGGAAAAAAAATCATTTTTACGGGCCTTAATTTATGAGTTAGGTTCGAACTTTGAAAGCCATTATCTCGGAAACTTTGACGCCGAACTGAATAAAATTTCGGATTCGTACTGAAAACTATTGCCTGCAGGGAAATCAATTCTAAAATCCATATTAAATTGCATTTTTGGAAGAAATTTCATTTTTACGGGCCTAAATGTAAGAGTTAGGTTCGATCTTTGAAAGCCATTTTCTCGGGAACTACTACGCCGAACTGAATAAAATTTCGGATTCTTACTTAAAACTATTGCCTGCAGTAGAATCAATACTAAAATCTATATATAGTTTTATTTTTGGAAAAAATTTCATTTTTACGGGCCTAAATGTAAGAGTTAGGTTCGATCTTTGAAAGCCATTATCTCGGGAACTACGACGCCGAACTGAATAAAATTTCGGATTCGTACTGAAAACTATTGTCTTCAGAGAAATCAATACTTAAATTTATATAGAGTTGCATTTTTGGAAAAAAAATCATTTTTACGAGCCTAATTTCAGACTTGGGTTCAAACTTTGAAGGCCATTTTCTCGCGAAATACGACGCCGAACAGAATATACTTTCGGATTCGTACTGAAAACTATTGCCTGCAGTGAAATCAATACTATAATCGATATAAAATTGCATTTTTGGAAAAAAATTCATTTTTACGGGCCTTAATTTATGAGTTAGGTTCGAACTTTGAAAGCCATTATCTCGGAAACTTTGACGCCGAACTGAATAAAATTTCGGATTTGTACTTAAAACTGTTGCTTGAGGTTGAACCAATACTAAAATCTTAATAAAATTATATTTTTTGGAAAAAAAAATCATTTTTACGGGCCTGATTTGAGACTTGGGTTCGATTTTTGGAGGCTATTTTCTCGGGAACTACAACGCCGAACTGAATAAAATTTCGGATTTGTACTGAAAACTGTTGCCTGCAGTGTAATCAATACTAAAATTTATATAAAGTTGCATTTTTGGAAAAATATTCATTTTTACGGGCCTAAATGTAAGACTAAGGTTCGATCTTCGAAAGCCATTATCTCGGAAACAATGATGCCAAACAGAATAGAATTTTAGATTGGTACTGAAAACTTTTGCCTGCAGTCAAATCAATACAAAAAACTAAATAAAGTTGCATTTTTAGAAAAAAAATCATTTTTACGGGCCTAAATGTAAGAGTTAGGTTCGAACTTTGAAAGCCATTATCTCGGGAACTACGACGCCGAACTGAATATAATTTCGGATTCGTACTGAAAACTATTGCCTTCAGAGAAATCAATACTAAAATCTATATAGAGTTGCATTTTTGGAAAAAAAATCATTTTTACGTGCCTAATTTCAGACTTGGGTTCGAACTTTGGGGGCCATTTTCTCGCGAAATACGACGCCGAACTGAATATAATTTCGGATTCGTACTGAAAACAATTGCCTGCAGTGAAATCAATACTAAAATCTATATAAAGTTGCATTTTTGGAAAAATTTTCATTTTTACGGGCCTAAATGTAAGAGTTAGGTTCGATCTTTGAAAGCCATTTTCTCGGGAACTACGACGCCGAACTGAATAAAATTTCGGATTCGTACTGAAAACTATTGCCTTCAGAGAAATCAATACTAAAATCTATATAGAGTTGCATTTTTGGAAAAAAAATCATTTTTACGTGCCTAATTTCAGACTTGGGTTCGAACTTTGGGGGCCATTTTCTCGCGAAATACGACGCCGAACTGAATATAATTTCGGATTCGTACTGAAAACAATTGCCTGCAGTGAAATCAATACTAAAATCTATATAAAGTTGCATTTTTGGAAAAATTTTCATTTTTACGGGCCTAAATATAAGAGTTAGGTTCGATCTTTGAAAGCCATTTTCTCGGGAACTACGACGCCGAACTGAATAAGATTTCGGATTCCTAGTGAAAACTATTGCCTGCAGTGAAATCAATACGATAATCGATATAAAATTGCATTTTTGGAAAAAAATTCATTTTTACGGGCCTGATTTGAGACTTGGGTTCGATCTTTGGAGGCTATTTTCTCGGGAACTACAACGCCGAACTGAATAAAATTTCGGATTTGTACTGAAAACTGTTGCCTGCAGTGTAATCAATACTAAAATTTATATAAAGTTGCATTTTTGGAAAAATATTCATTTTTACGGGCCTAAATGTAAGACTAAGGTTCGATCTTCGAAAGCCATTATCTCGGAAACAATGATGCCAAACAGAATAGAATTTTAGATTGGTACTGAAAACTTTTGCCTGCAGTCAAATCAATACAAAAAACTAAATAAAGTTGCATTTTTAGAAAAAAAATCATTTTTACGGGCCTAAATGTAAGAGTTAGGTTCGAACTTTGAAAGCCATTATCTCGGGAACTACGACGCCGAACTGAATATAATTTCGGATTCGTACTGAAAACTATTGCCTTCAGAGAAATCAATACTAAAATCTATATAGAGTTGCATTTTTGGAAAAAAAATCATTTTTACGTGCCTAATTTCAGACTTGGGTTCGAACTTTGGGGGCCATTTTCTCGCGAAATACGACGCCGAACTGAATATAATTTCGGATTCGTACTGAAAACAATTGCCTGCAGTGAAATCAATACTAAAATCTATATAAAGTTGCATTTTTGGAAAAATTTTCATTTTTACGGGCCTAAATGTAAGAGTTAGGTTCGATCTTTGAAAGCCATTTTCTCGGGAACTACGACGCCGAACTGAATAAAATTTCGGATTCGTACTGAAAACTATTGCCTTCAGAGAAATCAATACTAAAATCTATATAGAGTTGCATTTTTGGAAAAAAAATCATTTTTACGTGCCTAATTTCAGACTTGGGTTCGAACTTTGGGGGCCATTTTCTCGCGAAATACGACGCCGAACTGAATATAATTTCGGATTCGTACTGAAAACAATTGCCTGCAGTGAAATCAATACTAAAATCTATATAAAGTTGCATTTTTGGAAAAATTTTCATTTTTACGGGCCTAAATGTAAGAGTTAGGTTCGATCTTTGAAAGCCATTTTCTCGGGAACTACGACGCCGAACTGAATAAGATTTCGGATTCCTAGTGAAAACTATTGCCTGCAGTGAAATCAATACGATAATCGATATAAAATTGCATTTTTGGAAAAAAATTCATTTTTACGGGCCTGATTTGAGACTTGGGTTCGATCTTTGGAGGCAATTTTCTCAGGAACTACGACGCCGAAATGAATGAAATTTCGGATTCGTACTGAAAACTATTGCCTGCATTGGAATCAATACTTAAATCTTAATAATGTTGCAATTTTGGAAAAAAATTCATTTTTACCGGCCTACTTTGAGACTTGGGTTCGAACCTTGGAGGCCATTTTCTCGGGAACTACGACGCCGAACTGAATAAAATTCCGGATTCGTACTGAAAACTATTGCCTGCAGTGGAATAAAAACTAAAATCTTAATAAAATTACATTTTTGGAAAAAAAATCATTTTTACGGGCCTGATTTGAGACTTGGGTTCGATCTTTGGAGGCAATTTTCTCAGGAACTACGACGCCGAAATGAATGAAATTTCGGATTCGTACTGAAAACTATTGCCTGCAGTGGAATCAATACTTAAATCTTAATAATGTTGCAATTTTGGAAAAAAATTCATTTTTACCGGCCTACTTTGAGACTTGGGTTCGAACCTTGGAGGCCATTTTCTCGGGAACTACGACGCCGAACTGAATAAAATTCCGGATTCGTACTGAAAACTATTGCCTGCAGTGGAATGAAAACGAAAATCTTAATAAAATTACATTTTTGGAAAAAAAATCATTTTTACGGGCCTGATTTGAGACTTGGGTTCGATCTTTGGAGGCAATTTTCTCAGGAACTACGACGCCAAATGAACAAAATTTCGGATTCGTACTGAAAACTATTGCCTGCAGTGGAATCAATACTAAAATCTTAATAATGTTGCAATTTTGGAAAAAAATTCATTTTTACCGGCCTACTTTGAGACTTGGGTTCGATCTTTGGAGGTAATTTTCTCAGGAACTACGACGCCGAAATGAATAAAATTTCGGATTCGTACTGAAAACTATTGCCTGCAGTCAAATCAATACAAAAATCTAAATAAAGTTGCATTTTTAGAAAAAAAATCATTTTTACGGGCCTAAATGTAAGAGTTAGGTTCGAACTTTGAAAGCCATTATCTCGGGAACTACGACGCCGAACTGAATAAAATTCCGGATTCGTACTGAAAACTATTGCCTGCAGTGGAATGAAAACGAAAATCTTAATAAAATTACATTTTTGGAAAAAAAATCATTTTTACGGGCCTGATTTGAGACTTGGGTTCGATCTTTGGAGGCAATTTTCTCAGGAACTACGACGCCAAATGAACAAAATTTCGGATTCGTACTGAAAACTATTGCCTGCAGTGGAATCAATACTAAAATCTTAATAATGTTGCAATTTTGGAAAAAAATTCATTTTTACCGGCCTACTTTGAGACTTGGGTTCGAACCTTGGAGGCCATTTTCTCGGGAACTACGACGCCGAACTGAATAAAATTCCGGATTCGTACTGAAAACTATTGCCTGCAGTGGAATGAAAACTAAAATCTTAATAAAATTTCTTTTTTCTGAAAAAAAATCATTTTTACGGGCCTGATTTGAGACTTGGGTTCGATCTTTGGAGGCAATTTTCTCAGGAACTACGACGCCGAAATGAATAAAATTTCGGATTCGTACTGAAAACTATTGCCTGCAGTGGAATCAATACTAAAATCTTAATAATGTTGCAATTTTGGAAAAAAAATAATTTTTACCGGCCTACTTTGAGACTTGGGTTCGAACCTTGGAGGCCATTTTCTCGGGAACTACGATGCCGAACTGAATAAAATTTCGGATTCGTACTGAAAACTATTGCCTGCAGTGGAATGAAAACTAAAATCTTAATAAAATTACATTTTTGGAATAAAAATCATTTTTACGGGCCTGATTTGAGACTTGGGTTCGATCTTTGGAGGAAATTTTCTTAGGAACTACGACGCCAAAATGAATAAAATTTCGGATTCGTACTGAAAACTATTGCCTGCAGTGAAATCAATTCTAAAATCCATATAAAATTGCATTTTTGGAAAAAAATTCATTTTTACGGGCCTAAATGTAAGAGTTAGGTTCGAACTTTGAAAGCCATTATCTCGGGAACTACGACGCCGAACTGAATAAAATTTCGGATTCGTACTGAAAACTATTGCCTGCAGTGAAATCAATTCTAAAATCCATATAAAAGTGCATTTTTGGAAAAAAAATCATTTTTACGGGCCTAAATGTAAGAGTTAGGTTCGATCTTTGAAAGCCATTATCTCGGGAACTACGACGCCGAACTGAATAAAATTTCGGATTCGTACTGAAAACTATTGCCTGCAGTGGAATGAAAACTAAATTCTTAAAAAAATTACATTTTTGGAAAAAAAATCATTTTTACGGGCCTGATTTGAGACTTGGGTTCGATCTTTGGAGGCAATTTTCTCAGGAACTACGACGCCGAACTGAATAAAATTTCGGATTCGTACTTAAAACTATTGCCTGCAGTGGAATCAATACTAAAATCTATATATAGTTGCATTTTTGGAAAAAAATCCATTTTTACGGGCCTAAATGTAAGAGTTAGGTTCGAACTTTGAAAGCCATTATCTCGGGAACTACGACGCCGAACTGAATAAAATTCCGGATTCGTACTGAAAACTATTGCCTGCAGTGGAATGAAAACTAAAATCTTAATAAAATTAAATTTTTAAAAAAAAATCATTTTTACGGGCCTGATTTGAGACTTGGGTTCGATCTTTGGAGGCATTTTTCTCAGGAACTACGACGCCGAAATGAACAAAATTTCGGATTCCTACTGAAATTTATTGCCTGCAGTGGAATCAATACTAAAATCTAAATAATGTTGCAATTTTGGAAAAAATTTCATTTTTACCGGCCTACTTTGAGACTTGGGTTCGATCTTTGGAGGCAATTTTCTCAGGAACTACGACGCCGAAATGAATAACATTTCGGATTCGTACTGAAAACTATTGCCTGCAGTGAAATCAATTCTAAAATCCATATAAAAGTGCATTTTTGGAAAAAAAATCATTTTTACGGGCCTAAATGTAAGAGTTAGGTTCGATCTTTGAAAGCCATTATCTCGGGAACTACGACGCCGAACTGAATAAAATTTCGGATTCGTACTGAAAACTATTGCCTGCAGTGGAATGAAAACTAAATTCTTAAAAAAATTACATTTTTGGAAAAAAAATCATTTTTACGGGCCTGATTTGAGACTTGGGTTCGATCTTTCGAGGCAATTTTCTCAGGAACTACGACGCCGAAATGAATAAAATTTCGGATTCGCACTTAAAACTATTGCCTGCAGTGGAATCAATACTAAAATCTATATATAGTTTCATTTTTGGAAAAAAATTCATTTTTACGGGCCTAAATGTAAGAGTAAGGATGGAACTTTGAAAGCCATTATCTCGGGAACTACGACGCCGAACTAAATAAAATTTAGGATTCGTACTGAAAACTATTACCTGCAGTGGAATCAATACTAAAATCTTAATAATGTTGCAATTTTGGAAAAAATTTCATTTTTACCGGCCTACTTTGAGACTTGGGTTCGAACCTTGGAGGCCATTTTCTCGGGAACTACGACGCCGAACTGAATAAAATTTCGGATTCGTAATGAAAACTATTGCCTGCAGTGGAATGAAAACTAAAATCTTAATAAAATTACATTTTTCGAAAAAAAATCATTTTTACGGGCCTGATTTGAGACTTGGGTTCGATCTTTGGAGGCAATTTTCTCAGGAACTACGACGCCGAACTGAATAAAATTTCGGATTCGTACTTAAAACTATTGCCTGCAGTGGAATCAATACTAAAATCTATATATAGTTGCATTTTTGGAAAAAAATCCATTTTTACGGGCCTAAATGTAAGAGTTAGGTTCGAACTTTGAAAGCCATTATCTCGGGAACTACGACGCCGAACTGAATAAAATTCCGGATTCGTACTGAAAACTATTGCCTGCAGTGGAATGAAAACTAAAATCTTAATAAAATTAAATTTTAAAAAAAAAATCATTTTTACGGGCCTGATTTGAGACTTGGGTTCGATCTTTGGAGGCATTTTTCTCAGGAACTACGACGCCGAAATGAACAAAATTTCGGATTCCTACTGAAAACTATTGCCTGCAGTGGAATCAATACTAAAATCTAAATAATGTTGCAATTTTGGAAAAAATTTCATTTTTACCGGCCTACTTTGAGACTTGGGTTCGATCTTTGGAGGCAATTTTCTCAGGAACTACGACGCCGAAATGAATAACATTTCGGATTCGTACTTAAAACTATTGCCTGCAGTGGAATCAATACTAAAATCTTAATAATGTTGCAATTTTGGAAAAAATTTCATTTTTACCGGCCTACTTTGAGACTTGGGTTCGAACCTTGGAGGCCATTTTCTCGGGAACTACGACGCCGAACTTAATAAAATTTCGGATTCGTACTGAAAACTATTGCCTGCAGTGGAATGAAAACTAAAATCTTAATAAAATTAAATTTTTGAAAAAAAATCGTTTTTACGGGCCTGATTTGACACTTGGGTTCGATCTTTGGAGGCAATTTTCTCAGGAACTACGACGCCGAAATGAATAAAATTTCGGATTCCTAGTGAAAACTATTGTCTTCAGAGAAATCAATACTAAAATCTATATAGAGTTGCATTTTTGGAAAAAAAATCATTTTTACGGGCCTGATTTGAGACTTGGGTTCGATCTTTGGAGGCAATTTTCTTAGGAACTACGACGCCGAAATGAATAAAATTTCGGATTCGTACTGAAAACTATTGCCTGCAGTGGAATGAAAACTAAAATCTTAATAAAATTACATTTTTGGAAAAAAAAATCATTTTTACGGGCCTGATTTGAGACTTGGGTTCGATCTTTGGAGGCAATTTTCTCAGGAACTACGACGGCGAAATGAATAAAATTTCGGATTCGTACTGAAAACTATTGCCTGCAGTGGAATCAATAAAATTACATTTTTGGAAAAAAAATCATTTTTACGGGCCTGATTTGAGACTTGGGTTCGATCTTTGGAGGCAATTTTCTCAGGAACTACGACGCCGAAATGAATAAAATTTCGGATTCGTACTGAAAACTATTGCCAGCAGTGGAATCAATACTAAAATCTTAATAATGTTGCAATTTTGGAAAAAAAATAATTTTTACCGGCCTACTTTGAGACTTGGGTTCGAACCTTGGAGGCCATTTTCTCGGGAACTACGATGCCGAACTGAATAAAATTTCGGATTCGTACTGAAAACTATTGCCTGCAGTGGAATGAAAACTAAAATCTTAATAAAATTACATTTTTGGAATAAAAATCATTTTTACGGGCCTGATTTGAGACTTGGGTTCGATCTTTGGAGGCAATTTTCTTAGGAACTACGACGCCGAAATGAATAAAATTTCGGATTCGTACTGAAAACTATTGCCTGCAGTCAAATCAATACAAAAAACTAAATAAAGTTGCATTTTTAGAAAAAAAATCATTTTTAGGGGCCTAAATGTAAGAGTTAGGTTCGAACTTTGAAGGCCATTATCTCGGGAACTACGACGCCGAACTGAATAAAATTTCGGATTCGTACTGAAAACTATTGCCTGCAGTGGAATAAAAACTAAAATAAAATTACATTTTTGGAAAAAAAATCATTTTTACGGGCCTGATTTGAGACTTGGGTTCGATCTTTGGAGGCAATTTTCTCAGGAACTACGACGCCGAAATGAATAAAATTTCGGATTCGTACTTAAAAATATTGCCTGCAGTGGAATCAATACTGAAATCTATATATAAATGCATTTTTGGAAAAAAATTCATTTTTACGGGCCTTAATGTAAGAGTTAGGATGGAACTTTGAAAGCCATTATCTCGGGAACCACGACGCCGAACTGAATAAAATTTCGGATTCGTACTGAAAACTATTGCCTGCAGTGAAATCAATTCTAAAATCCATATTAAATTGCATTTTTGGAAAAAATTTCATTTTTACGGGCCTAAATGTCAGAGTTAGGTTCGATCTTTGAAAGCCATTTTCTCGGGAACTACGACGCCGAACTGAATATAATTTCGGATTCGTACTGAAAACTATTGCCTGCAGTGGAATCAATACTTAAATCTTAATAATGTTGCAATTTTGGAAAAAAATTCATTTTTACCGGCCTACTTTGAGACTTGGGTTCGAACCTTGGAGGCCATTTTCTCGGGAACTACGACGCCGAACTGAATAAAATTCCGGATTCGTACTGAAAACTATGGCCTGCAGTGGAATGAAAACGAAAATCTTAATAAAATTACATTTTTGGAAAAAAAATCATTTTTACGGGCCTGATTTGAGACTTGGGTTCGATCTTTGGAGGCAATTTTCTCAGGAACTACGACGCCAAATGAATAAAATTTCGGATTCGTACTTAAAACTATTGCCTGCAGTGGAATCAATACTAAAATCTATATATAGTTGCATTTTTGGAAAAAAAAATCATTTTTACGGGCCTAAATGTAAGAGTTAAGTTCGAACTTTGAAAGCCATTATCTCGGGAACTACGACGCCGAACTGAATATAATTTCGGATTCGTACTGAAAACTATTGCCTGCAGTCAAATCAATACAAAAAACTGAATAATGTTGCATTTTTAGAAAAAAAATCAATTTTACGGGCCTAAATGTAAGAGTTAGGTTCGAACTTGAGGTTGAATCAATACTTAAATCTTAATAAAATTACATTTTTGGAAAAAAAAAATCATTTTTACGGGCCTGATTTGAGACTTGGGTTCGATCTTTGGAGGCTTTTTTCTCGGGAACTACGAAGCCGAACTGAATATAATTTCGGATTCGTACTGAAAACTATTCCCTGCAGTGAAATCAATACTAAAATCTATAAAAAGTTGCATTTTTGTAAATATTTTCATTTTTACGGGCTTTATTTGAGACTTAGGTTCGATCTTTCGAGGCAATTTTCTCAGGAACTACGACGCCGAACTGAATAAAATTTCGGATTCGTACTAAAAACTATTGCCTTCAGAGAAATCAATACTAAAATCTATATAGAGTTGCATTTTTGGAAAAAAAATCATTTTTACGTGCCTAATTTCAGACTTGTGTTCGAACTTTGGGGGCCATTTTCTCGCGAAATACGACGCCGAACTGAATATAATTATGGATTCGTACTTTAAACAATTGCCTGCAGTGAAATCAATACTAAAATCTATATAAAGTTGCATTTTTGGAAAAATTTTCATTTTTACGGGCCTAAATGTAAGAGTTAGGTTCGATCTTTGAAAGCCATTTTCTCGGGAACTACGACGCCGAACTGAATAAAATTTCGGATTCCTAGTGAAAACTATTGTCTTCAGAGAAATCAATACTAAAATATATAAAGAGTTGCATTTTTGGAAAAAAATTCATTTTTACGTGCCTAATTTCAGACTTGGGTTCGAACTTTGGGGGCCATTTTCTCGCGAAATACGACGCCGAACTGAATAAAATTTCGGATTCCTAGTGAAAACAATTGCCTGCAGTGAAATCAATACTATTATCGATATAAAATTGCATTTTTGGAAAAAAAATCATTTTTACGGGCCTTAATTTATGAGTTAGGTTCGAACTTTGAAAGCCATTATCTCGGAAACTTTGACGCCGAACTGAATAAAATTTCGGATTCGTACTGAAAACTATTGCCTGCAGGGAAATCAATTCTAAAATCCATATTAAATTGCATTTTTGGAAGAAATTTCATTTTTACGGGCCTAAATGTAAGAGTTAGGTTCGATCTTTGAAAGCCATTTTCTCGGGAACTACTACGCCGAACTGAATAAAATTTCGGATTCTTACTTAAAACTATTGCCTGCAGTAGAATCAATACTAAAATCTATATATAGTTTTATTTTTGGAAAAAATTTCATTTTTACGGGCCTAAATGTAAGAGTTAGGTTCGATCTTTGAAAGCCATTATCTCGGGAACTACGACGCCGAACTGAATAAAATTTCGGATTCGTACTGAAAACTATTGTCTTCAGAGAAATCAATACTTAAATTTATATAGAGTTGCATTTTTGGAAAAAAAATCATTTTTACGAGCCTAATTTCAGACTTGGGTTCAAACTTTGAAGGCCATTTTCTCGCGAAATACGACGCCGAACAGAATATACTTTCGGATTCGTACTGAAAACTATTGCCTGCAGTGAAATCAATACTATAATCGATATAAAATTGCATTTTTGGAAAAAAATTCATTTTTACGGGCCTTAATTTATGAGTTAGGTTCGAACTTTGAAAGCCATTATCTCGGAAACTTTGACGCCGAACTGAATAAAATTTCGGATTTGTACTTAAAACTGTTGCTTGAGGTTGAACCAATACTAAAATCTTAATAAAATTATATTTTTTGGAAAAAAAAATCATTTTTACGGGCCTGATTTGAGACTTGGGTTCGATTTTTGGAGGCTATTTTCTCGGGAACTACAACGCCGAACTGAATAAAATTTCGGATTTGTACTGAAAACTGTTGCCTGCAGTGTAATCAATACTAAAATTTATATAAAGTTGCATTTTTGGAAAAATATTCATTTTTACGGGCCTAAATGTAAGACTAAGGTTCGATCTTCGAAAGCCATTATCTCGGAAACAATGATGCCAAACAGAATAGAATTTTAGATTGGTACTGAAAACTTTTGCCTGCAGTCAAATCAATACAAAAAACTAAATAAAGTTGCATTTTTAGAAAAAAAATCATTTTTACGGGCCTAAATGTAAGAGTTAGGTTCGAACTTTGAAAGCCATTATCTCGGGAACTACGACGCCGAACTGAATATAATTTCGGATTCGTACTGAAAACTATTGCCTTCAGAGAAATCAATACTAAAATCTATATAGAGTTGCATTTTTGGAAAAAAAATCATTTTTACGTGCCTAATTTCAGACTTGGGTTCGAACTTTGGGGGCCATTTTCTCGCGAAATACGACGCCGAACTGAATATAATTTCGGATTCGTACTGAAAACAATTGCCTGCAGTGAAATCAATACTAAAATCTATATAAAGTTGCATTTTTGGAAAAATTTTCATTTTTACGGGCCTAAATGTAAGAGTTAGGTTCGATCTTTGAAAGCCATTTTCTCGGGAACTACGACGCCGAACTGAATAAAATTTCGGATTCGTACTGAAAACTATTGCCTTCAGAGAAATCAATACTAAAATCTATATAGAGTTGCATTTTTGGAAAAAAAATCATTTTTACGTGCCTAATTTCAGACTTGGGTTCGAACTTTGGGGGCCATTTTCTCGCGAAATACGACGCCGAACTGAATATAATTTCGGATTCGTACTGAAAACAATTGCCTGCAGTGAAATCAATACTAAAATCTATATAAAGTTGCATTTTTGGAAAAATTTTCATTTTTACGGGCCTAAATGTAAGAGTTAGGTTCGATCTTTGAAAGCCATTTTCTCGGGAACTACGACGCCGAACTGAATAAAATTTCGGATTCCTAGTGAAAACTATTGTCTTCAGAGAAATCAATACTAAAATATATAAAGAGTTGCATTTTTGGAAAAAAATTCATTTTTACGTGCCTAATTTCAGACTTGGGTTCGAACTTTGGGGGCCATTTTCTCGCGAAATACGACGCCGAACTGAATAAAATTTCGGATTCCTAGTGAAAACAATTGCCTGCAGTGAAATCAATACTATTATCGATATAAAATTGCATTTTTGGAAAAAAAATCATTTTTACGGGCCTTAATTTATGAGTTAGGTTCGAACTTTGAAAGCCATTATCTCGGAAACTTTGACGCCGAACTGAATAAAATTTCGGATTCGTACTGAAAACTATTGCCTGCAGGGAAATCAATTCTAAAATCCATATTAAATTGCATTTTTGGAAGAAATTTCATTTTTACGGGCCTAAATGTAAGAGTTAGGTTCGATCTTTGAAAGCCATTTTCTCGGGAACTACTACGCCGAACTGAATAAAATTTCGGATTCTTACTTAAAACTATTGCCTGCAGTAGAATCAATACTAAAATCTATATATAGTTTTATTTTTGGAAAAAATTTCATTTTTACGGGCCTAAATGTAAGAGTTAGGTTCGATCTTTGAAAGCCATTATCTCGGGAACTACGACGCCGAACTGAATAAAATTTCGGATTCGTACTGAAAACTATTGTCTTCAGAGAAATCAATACTTAAATTTATATAGAGTTGCATTTTTGGAAAAAAAATCATTTTTACGAGCCTAATTTCAGACTTGGGTTCAAACTTTGAAGGCCATTTTCTCGCGAAATACGACGCCGAACAGAATATACTTTCGGATTCGTACTGAAAACTATTGCCTGCAGTGAAATCAATACTATAATCGATATAAAATTGCATTTTTGGAAAAAAATTCATTTTTACGGGCCTTAATTTATGAGTTAGGTTCGAACTTTGAAAGCCATTATCTCGGAAACTTTGACGCCGAACTGAATAAAATTTCGGATTTGTACTTAAAACTGTTGCTTGAGGTTGAACCAATACTAAAATCTTAATAAAATTATATTTTTTGGAAAAAAAAATCATTTTTACGGGCCTGATTTGAGACTTGGGTTCGATTTTTGGAGGCTATTTTCTCGGGAACTACAACGCCGAACTGAATAAAATTTCGGATTTGTACTGAAAACTGTTGCCTGCAGTGTAATCAATACTAAAATTTATATAAAGTTGCATTTTTGGAAAAATATTCATTTTTACGGGCCTAAATGTAAGACTAAGGTTCGATCTTCGAAAGCCATTATCTCGGAAACAATGATGCCAAACAGAATAGAATTTTAGATTGGTACTGAAAACTTTTGCCTGCAGTCAAATCAATACAAAAAACTAAATAAAGTTGCATTTTTAGAAAAAAAATCATTTTTACGGGCCTAAATGTAAGAGTTAGGTTCGAACTTTGAAAGCCATTATCTCGGGAACTACGACGCCGAACTGAATATAATTTCGGATTCGTACTGAAAACTATTGCCTTCAGAGAAATCAATACTAAAATCTATATAGAGTTGCATTTTTGGAAAAAAAATCATTTTTACGTGCCTAATTTCAGACTTGGGTTCGAACTTTGGGGGCCATTTTCTCGCGAAATACGACGCCGAACTGAATATAATTTCGGATTCGTACTGAAAACAATTGCCTGCAGTGAAATCAATACTAAAATCTATATAAAGTTGCATTTTTGGAAAAATTTTCATTTTTACGGGCCTAAATGTAAGAGTTAGGTTCGATCTTTGAAAGCCATTTTCTCGGGAACTACGACGCCGAACTGAATAAAATTTCGGATTCGTACTGAAAACTATTGCCTTCAGAGAAATCAATACTAAAATCTATATAGAGTTGCATTTTTGGAAAAAAAATCATTTTTACGTGCCTAATTTCAGACTTGGGTTCGAACTTTGGGGGCCATTTTCTCGCGAAATACGACGCCGAACTGAATATAATTTCGGATTCGTACTGAAAACAATTGCCTGCAGTGAAATCAATACTAAAATCTATATAAAGTTGCATTTTTGGAAAAATTTTCATTTTTACGGGCCTAAATGTAAGAGTTAGGTTCGATCTTTGAAAGCCATTTTCTCGGGAACTACGACGCCGAACTGAATAAGATTTCGGATTCCTAGTGAAAACTATTGCCTGCAGTGAAATCAATACGATAATCGATATAAAATTGCATTTTTGGAAAAAAATTCATTTTTACGGGCCTGATTTGAGACTTGGGTTCGATCTTTGGAGGCAATTTTCTCAGGAACTACGACGCCGAAATGAATGAAATTTCGGATTCGTACTGAAAACTATTGCCTGCAGTGGAATCAATACTTAAATCTTAATAATGTTGCAATTTTGGAAAAAAATTCATTTTTACCGGCCTACTTTGAGACTTGGGTTCGAACCTTGGAGGCCATTTTCTCGGGAACTACGACGCCGAACTGAATAAAATTCCGGATTCGTACTGAAAACTATTGCCTGCAGTGGAATGAAAACGAAAATCTTAATAAAATTACATTTTTGGAAAAAAAATCATTTTTACGGGCCTGATTTGAGACTTGGGTTCGATCTTTGGAGGCAATTTTCTCAGGAACTACGACGCCAAATGAACAAAATTTCGGATTCGTACTGAAAACTATTGCCTGCAGTGGAATCAATACTAAAATCTTAATAATGTTGCAATTTTGGAAAAAAATTCATTTTTACCGGCCTACTTTGAGACTTGGGTTCGATCTTTGGAGGTAATTTTCTCAGGAACTACGACGCCGAAATGAATAAAATTTCGGATTCGTACTGAAAACTATTGCCTGCAGTGGAATGAAAACTAAAATCTTAATAAAATTACATTTTTGGAAAAAAAATCATTTTTACGGGCCTGATTTGAGACTTGGGTTCGATCTTTGGAGGCAATTTTCTCAGGAACTACGACGCCGAAATGAACAAAATTTCGGATTCGTACTGAAAACTATTGCCTTCAGAGAAATCAATACTAAAATCTATATAGAGTTGCATTTTTGGAAAAAAAAATCATTTTTACGTGCCTAATTTCAGACTTGGGTTCGAACTTTGGGGGCCATTTTCTCGCGAAATACGACGCCGAACTGAATATAATTTCGGATTCGTACTGAAAACAATTGCCTGCAGTGAAATCAATACTATTATCGATATAAAATTGCATTTTTGGAAAAAAAATCATTTTTACGGGCCTTAATTTATGAGTTAGGTTCGAACTTTGAAAGCCATTATCTCGGAAACTTTGACGCCGAACTGAATAAAATTTCGGATTCGTACTGAAAACTATTGCCTGCAGGGAAATCAATTCTAAAATCCATATTAAATTGCATTTTTGGAAGAAATTTCATTTTTACGGGCCTAAATGTAAGAGTTAGGTTCGATCTTTGAAAGCCATTTTCTCGGGAACTACTACGCCGAACTGAATAAAATTTCGGATTCTTACTTAAAACTATTGCCTGCAGTAGAATCAATACTAAAATCTATATATAGTTTTATTTTTGGAAAAAATTTCATTTTTACGGGCCTAAATGTAAGAGTTAGGTTCGATCTTTGAAAGCCATTATCTCGGGAACTACGACGCCGAACTGAATAAAATTTCGGATTCGTACTGAAAACTATTGTCTTCAGAGAAATCAATACTTAAATTTATATAGAGTTGCATTTTTGGAAAAAAAATCATTTTTACGAGCCTAATTTCAGACTTGGGTTCAAACTTTGAAGGCCATTTTCTCGCGAAATACGACGCCGAACAGAATATACTTTCGGATTCGTACTGAAAACTATTGCCTGCAGTGAAATCAATACTATAATCGATATAAAATTGCATTTTTGGAAAAAAATTCATTTTTACGGGCCTTAATTTATGAGTTAGGTTCGAACTTTGAAAGCCATTATCTCGGAAACTTTGACGCCGAACTGAATAAAATTTCGGATTTGTACTTAAAACTGTTGCTTGAGGTTGAACCAATACTAAAATCTTAATAAAATTATATTTTTTGGAAAAAAAAATCATTTTTACGGGCCTGATTTGAGACTTGGGTTCGATTTTTGGAGGCTATTTTCTCGGGAACTACAACGCCGAACTGAATAAAATTTCGGATTTGTACTGAAAACTGTTGCCTGCAGTGTAATCAATACTAAAATTTATATAAAGTTGCATTTTTGGAAAAATATTCATTTTTACGGGCCTAAATGTAAGACTAAGGTTCGATCTTCGAAAGCCATTATCTCGGAAACAATGATGCCAAACAGAATAGAATTTTAGATTGGTACTGAAAACTTTTGCCTGCAGTCAAATCAATACAAAAAACTAAATAAAGTTGCATTTTTAGAAAAAAAATCATTTTTACGGGCCTAAATGTAAGAGTTAGGTTCGAACTTTGAAAGCCATTATCTCGGGAACTACGACGCCGAACTGAATATAATTTCGGATTCGTACTGAAAACTATTGCCTTCAGAGAAATCAATACTAAAATCTATATAGAGTTGCATTTTTGGAAAAAAAATCATTTTTACGTGCCTAATTTCAGACTTGGGTTCGAACTTTGGGGGCCATTTTCTCGCGAAATACGACGCCGAACTGAATATAATTTCGGATTCGTACTGAAAACAATTGCCTGCAGTGAAATCAATACTAAAATCTATATAAAGTTGCATTTTTGGAAAAATTTTCATTTTTACGGGCCTAAATGTAAGAGTTAGGTTCGATCTTTGAAAGCCATTTTCTCGGGAACTACGACGCCGAACTGAATAAAATTTCGGATTCGTACTGAAAACTATTGCCTTCAGAGAAATCAATACTAAAATCTATATAGAGTTGCATTTTTGGAAAAAAAATCATTTTTACGTGCCTAATTTCAGACTTGGGTTCGAACTTTGGGGGCCATTTTCTCGCGAAATACGACGCCGAACTGAATATAATTTCGGATTCGTACTGAAAACAATTGCCTGCAGTGAAATCAATACTAAAATCTATATAAAGTTGCATTTTTGGAAAAATTTTCATTTTTACGGGCCTAAATGTAAGAGTTAGGTTCGATCTTTGAAAGCCATTTTCTCGGGAACTACGACGCCGAACTGAATAAGATTTCGGATTCCTAGTGAAAACTATTGCCTGCAGTGAAATCAATACGATAATCGATATAAAATTGCATTTTTGGAAAAAAATTCATTTTTACGGGCCTGATTTGAGACTTGGGTTCGATCTTTGGAGGCAATTTTCTCAGGAACTACGACGCCGAAATGAATGAAATTTCGGATTCGTACTGAAAACTATTGCCTGCAGTGGAATCAATACTTAAATCTTAATAATGTTGCAATTTTGGAAAAAAATTCATTTTTACCGGCCTACTTTGAGACTTGGGTTCGAACCTTGGAGGCCATTTTCTCGGGAACTACGACGCCGAACTGAATAAAATTCCGGATTCGTACTGAAAACTATTGCCTGCAGTGGAATGAAAACGAAAATCTTAATAAAATTACATTTTTGGAAAAAAAATCATTTTTACGGGCCTGATTTGAGACTTGGGTTCGATCTTTGGAGGCAATTTTCTCAGGAACTACGACGCCAAATGAACAAAATTTCGGATTCGTACTGAAAACTATTGCCTGCAGTGGAATCAATACTAAAATCTTAATAATGTTGCAATTTTGGAAAAAAATTCATTTTTACCGGCCTACTTTGAGACTTGGGTTCGATCTTTGGAGGTAATTTTCTCAGGAACTACGACGCCGAAATGAATAAAATTTCGGATTCGTACTGAAAACTATTGCCTGCAGTGGAATGAAAACTAAAATCTTAATAAAATTACATTTTTGGAAAAAAAATCATTTTTACGGGCCTGATTTGAGACTTGGGTTCGATCTTTGGAGGCAATTTTCTTAGGAACTACGACGCCGAAATGAATAAAATTTCGGATTCGTACTGAAAACTATTGCCTGCAGTGGAATGAAAACTAAAATCTTAATAAAATTACATTTTTGGAAAAAAAATCATTTTTACGGGCCTGATTTGAGACTTGGGTTCGATCTTTGGAGGCAATTTTCTCAGGAACTACGACGCCGAAATGAACAAAATTTCGGATTCGTACTGAAAACTATTGCCTTCAGAGAAATCAATACTAAAATCTATATAGAGTTGCATTTTTGGAAAAAAAATCATTTTTACGTGCCTAATTTCAGACTTGGGTTCGAACTTTGGGGGCCATTTTCTCGCGAAATACGACGCCGAACTGAATATAATTTCGGATTCGTACTGAAAACAATTGCCTGCAGTGAAATCAATACTAAAATCTATATAAAGTTGCATTTTTGGAAAAAATTTCATTTTTACCGGCCTACTTTGAGACTTGGGTTCGAACCTTGGAGGCCATTTTCTCGGGAACTACGACGCCGAACTGAATAAAATTCCGGATTCGTACTGAAAACTATTGCCTGCAGTGGAATGAAAACGAAAATCTTAATAAAATTACATTTTTGGAAAAAAAATCATTTTTACGGGCCTGATTTGAGACTTGGGTTCGATCTTTGGAGGCAATTTTCTCAGGAACTACGACGCCAAATGAACAAAATTTCGGATTCGTACTGAAAACTATTGCCTGCAGTGGAATCAATACTAAAATCTTAATAATGTTGCAATTTTGGAAAAAAATTCATTTTTACCGGCCTACTTTGAGACTTGGGTTCGATCTTTGGAGGTAATTTTCTCAGGAACTACGACGCCGAAATGAATAAAATTTCGGATTCGTACTGAAAACTATTGCCTGCAGTGGAATGAAAACTAAAATCTTAATAAAATTACATTTTTGGAAAAAAAATCATTTTTACGGGCCTGATTTGAGACTTGGGTTCGATCTTTGGAGGCAATTTTCTCAGGAACTACGACGCCGAAATGAACAAAATTTCGGATTCGTACTGAAAACTATTGCCTTCAGAGAAATCAATACTAAAATCTATATAGAGTTGCATTTTTGGAAAAAAAATCATTTTTACGTGCCTAATTTCAGACTTGGGTTCGAACTTTGGGGGCCATTTTCTCGCGAAATACGACGCCGAACTGAATATAATTTCGGATTCGTACTGAAAACAATTGCCTGCAGTGAAATCAATACTAAAATCTATATAAAGTTGCATTTTTGGAAAAATTTTCATTTTTACGGGCCTAAATGTAAGAGTTAGGTTCGATCTTTGAAAGCCATTTTCTCGGGAACTACGACGCCGAACTGAATAAGATTTCGGATTCCTAGTGAAAACTTTTGCCTGCAGTGAAATCAATACGATAATCGATATAAAATTGCATTTTTGGAAAAAAATTCATTTTTACGGGCCTGATTTGAGACTTGGGTTCGATCTTTGGAGGCAATTTTCTCAGGAACTACGACGCCGAAATGAATGAAATTTCGGATTCGTACTGAAAACTATTGCCTGCAGTGGAATCAATACTTAAATCTTAATAATGTTGCAATTTTGGAAAAAAATTCATTTTTACCGGCCTACTTTGAGACTTAGGTTCGAACCTTGGAGGCCATTTTCTCGGGAACTACGACGCCGAACTGAATAAAATTCCGGATTCGTACTGAAAACTATTGCCTGCAGTGGAATAAAAACTAAAATCTTAATAAAATTACATTTTTGGAAAAAAAATCATTTTTACGGGCCTGATTTGAGACTTGGGTTCGATCTTTGGAGGCAATTTTCTCAGGAACTACGACGCCGAAATGAATGAAATTTCGGATTCGTACTGAAAACTATTGCCTGCAGTGGAATCAATACTTAAATCTTAATAATGTTGCAATTTTGGAAAAAAATTCATTTTTACCGGCCTACTTTGAGACTTAGGTTCGAACCTTGGAGGCCATTTTCTCGGGAACTACGACGCCGAACTGAATAAAATTCCGGATTCGTACTGAAAACTATTGCCTGCAGTGGAATAAAAACTAAAATCTTAATAAAATTACATTTTTGGAAAAAAAATCATTTTTACGGGCCTGATTTGAGACTTGGGTTCGATCTTTGGAGGCAATTTTCTTAGGAACTACGACGCCGAAATGAATAAAATTTCGGATTCGTACTGAAAACTATTGCCTGCAGTGGAATGAAAACTAAAATCTTAATAAAATTACATTTTTGGAAAAAAAATCATTTTTACGGGCCTGATTTGAGACTTGGGTTCGATCTTTGGAGGCAATTTTCTCAGGAACTACGACGCCGAAATGAACAAAATTTCGGATTCGTACTGAAAACTATTGCCTTCAGAGAAATCAATACTAAAATCTATATAGAGTTGCATTTTTGGAAAAAAAATCATTTTTACGTGCCTAATTTCAGACTTGGGTTCGAACTTTGGGGGCCATTTTCTCGCGAAATACGACGCCGAACTGAATATAATTTCGGATTCGTACTGAAAACAATTGCCTGCAGTGAAATCAATACTAAAATCTATATAAAGTTGCATTTTTGGAAAAAATTTCATTTTTACCGGCCTACTTTGAGACTTGGGTTCGAACCTTGGAGGCCATTTTCTCGGGAACTACGACGCCGAACTGAATAAAATTCCGGATTCGTACTGAAAACTATTGCCTGCAGTGGAATGAAAACGAAAATCTTAATAAAATTACATTTTTGGAAAAAAAATCATTTTTACGGGCCTGATTTGAGACTTGGGTTCGATCTTTGGAGGCAATTTTCTCAGGAACTACGACGCCAAATGAACAAAATTTCGGATTCGTACTGAAAACTATTGCCTGCAGTGGAATCAATACTAAAATCTTAATAATGTTGCAATTTTGGAAAAAAATTCATTTTTACCGGCCTACTTTGAGACTTGGGTTCGATCTTTGGAGGTAATTTTCTCAGGAACTACGACGCCGAAATGAATAAAATTTCGGATTCGTACTGAAAACTATTGCCTGCAGTGGAATGAAAACTAAAATCTTAATAAAATTACATTTTTGGAAAAAAAATCATTTTTACGGGCCTGATTTGAGACTTGGGTTCGATCTTTGGAGGCAATTTTCTCAGGAACTACGACGCCGAAATGAACAAAATTTCGGATTCGTACTGAAAACTATTGCCTTCAGAGAAATCAATACTAAAATCTATATAGAGTTGCATTTTTGGAAAAAAAATCATTTTTACGTGCCTAATTTCAGACTTGGGTTCGAACTTTGGGGGCCATTTTCTCGCGAAATACGACGCCGAACTGAATATAATTTCGGATTCGTACTGAAAACAATTGCCTGCAGTGAAATCAATACTAAAATCTATATAAAGTTGCATTTTTGGAAAAATTTTCATTTTTACGGGCCTAAATGTAAGAGTTAGGTTCGATCTTTGAAAGCCATTTTCTCGGGAACTACGACGCCGAACTGAATAAGATTTCGGATTCCTAGTGAAAACTTTTGCCTGCAGTGAAATCAATACGATAATCGATATAAAATTGCATTTTTGGAAAAAAATTCATTTTTACGGGCCTGATTTGAGACTTGGGTTCGATCTTTGGAGGCAATTTTCTCAGGAACTACGACGCCGAAATGAATGAAATTTCGGATTCGTACTGAAAACTATTGCCTGCAGTGGAATCAATACTTAAATCTTAATAATGTTGCAATTTTGGAAAAAAATTCATTTTTACCGGCCTACTTTGAGACTTAGGTTCGAACCTTGGAGGCCATTTTCTCGGGAACTACGACGCCGAACTGAATAAAATTCCGGATTCGTACTGAAAACTATTGCCTGCAGTGGAATAAAAACTAAAATCTTAATAAAATTACATTTTTGGAAAAAAAATCATTTTTACGGGCCTGATTTGAGACTTGGGTTCGATCTTTGGAGGCAATTTTCTCAGGAACTACGACGCCGAAATGAATGAAATTTCGGATTCGTACTGAAAACTATTGCCTGCAGTGGAATCAATACTTAAATCTTAATAATGTTGCAATTTTGGAAAAAAATTCATTTTTACCGGCCTACTTTGAGACTTGGGTTCGAACCTTGGAGGCCATTTTCTCGGGAACTACGACGCCGAACTGAATAAAATTCCGGATTCGTACTGAAAACTATTGCCTGCAGTGGAATGAAAACGAAAATCTTAATAAAATTACATTTTTGGAAAAAAAATCATTTTTACGGGCCTGATTTGAGACTTGGGTTCGATCTTTGGAGGCAATTTTCTTAGGAACTACGACGCCGAAATGAATAAAATTTCGGATTCGTACTGAAAACTATTGCCTGCAGTGGAATGAAAACTAAAATCTTAATAAAATTACATTTTTGGAAAAAAAATCATTTTTACGGGCCTGATTTGAGACTTGGGTTCGATCTTTGGAGGCAATTTTCTCAGGAACTACGACGCCGAAATGAACAAAATTTCGGATTCGTACTGAAAACTATTGCCTTCAGAGAAATCAATACTAAAATCTATATAGAGTTGCATTTTTGGAAAAAAAATCATTTTTACGTGCCTAATTTCAGACTTGGGTTCGAACTTTGGGGGCCATTTTCTCGCGAAATACGACGCCGAACTGAATATAATTTCGGATTCGTACTGAAAACAATTGCCTGCAGTGAAATCAATACTAAAATCTATATAAAGTTGCATTTTTGGAAAAAATTTCATTTTTACCGGCCTACTTTGAGACTTGGGTTCGAACCTTGGAGGCCATTTTCTCGGGAACTACGACGCCGAACTGAATAAAATTCCGGATTCGTACTGAAAACTATTGCCTGCAGTGGAATGAAAACGAAAATCTTAATAAAATTACATTTTTGGAAAAAAAATCATTTTTACGGGCCTGATTTGAGACTTGGGTTCGATCTTTGGAGGCAATTTTCTCAGGAACTACGACGCCAAATGAACAAAATTTCGGATTCGTACTGAAAACTATTGCCTGCAGTGGAATCAATACTAAAATCTTAATAATGTTGCAATTTTGGAAAAAAATTCATTTTTACCGGCCTACTTTGAGACTTGGGTTCGATCTTTGGAGGTAATTTTCTCAGGAACTACGACGCCGAAATGAATAAAATTTCGGATTCGTACTGAAAACTATTGCCTGCAGTGGAATGAAAACTAAAATCTTAATAAAATTACATTTTTGGAAAAAAAATCATTTTTACGGGCCTGATTTGAGACTTGGGTTCGATCTTTGGAGGCAATTTTCTCAGGAACTACGACGCCGAAATGAACAAAATTTCGGATTCGTACTGAAAACTATTGCCTTCAGAGAAATCAATACTAAAATCTATATAGAGTTGCATTTTTGGAAAAAAAATCATTTTTACGTGCCTAATTTCAGACTTGGGTTCGAACTTTGGGGGCCATTTTCTCGCGAAATACGACGCCGAACTGAATATAATTTCGGATTCGTACTGAAAACAATTGCCTGCAGTGAAATCAATACTAAAATCTATATAAAGTTGCATTTTTGGAAAAATTTTCATTTTTACGGGCCTAAATGTAAGAGTTAGGTTCGATCTTTGAAAGCCATTTTCTCGGGAACTACGACGCCGAACTGAATAAGATTTCGGATTCCTAGTGAAAACTTTTGCCTGCAGTGAAATCAATACGATAATCGATATAAAATTGCATTTTTGGAAAAAAATTCATTTTTACGGGCCTGATTTGAGACTTGGGTTCGATCTTTGGAGGCAATTTTCTCAGGAACTACGACGCCGAAATGAATGAAATTTCGGATTCGTACTGAAAACTATTGCCTGCAGTGGAATCAATACTTAAATCTTAATAATGTTGCAATTTTGGAAAAAAATTCATTTTTACCGGCCTACTTTGAGACTTAGGTTCGAACCTTGGAGGCCATTTTCTCGGGAACTACGACGCCGAACTGAATAAAATTCCGGATTCGTACTGAAAACTATTGCCTGCAGTGGAATAAAAACTAAAATCTTAATAAAATTACATTTTTGGAAAAAAAATCATTTTTACGGGCCTGATTTGAGACTTGGGTTCGATCTTTGGAGGCAATTTTCTCAGGAACTACGACGCCGAAATGAATGAAATTTCGGATTCGTACTGAAAACTATTGCCTGCAGTGGAATCAATACTTAAATCTTAATAATGTTGCAATTTTGGAAAAAAATTCATTTTTACCGGCCTACTTTGAGACTTGGGTTCGAACCTTGGAGGCCATTTTCTCGGGAACTACGACGCCGAACTGAATAAAATTCCGGATTCGTACTGAAAACTATTGCCTGCAGTGGAATGAAAACGAAAATCTTAATAAAATTACATTTTTGGAAAAAAAATCATTTTTACGGGCCTGATTTGAGACTTGGGTTCGATCTTTGGAGGCAATTTTCTTAGGAACTACGACGCCGAAATGAATAAAATTTCGGATTCGTACTGAAAACTATTGCCTGCAGTGGAATGAAAACTAAAATCTTAATAAAATTACATTTTTGGAAAAAAAATCATTTTTACGGGCCTGATTTGAGACTTGGGTTCGATCTTTGGAGGCAATTTTCTCAGGAACTACGACGCCGAAATGAACAAAATTTCGGATTCGTACTGAAAACTATTGCCTTCAGAGAAATCAATACTAAAATCTATATAGAGTTGCATTTTTGGAAAAAAAATCATTTTTACGTGCCTAATTTCAGACTTGGGTTCGAACTTTGGGGGCCATTTTCTCGCGAAATACGACGCCGAACTGAATATAATTTCGGATTCGTACTGAAAACAATTGCCTGCAGTGAAATCAATACTAAAATCTATATAAAGTTGCATTTTTGGAAAAAATTTCATTTTTACCGGCCTACTTTGAGACTTGGGTTCGAACCTTGGAGGCCATTTTCTCGGGAACTACGACGCCGAACTGAATAAAATTCCGGATTCGTACTGAAAACTATTGCCTGCAGTGGAATGAAAACGAAAATCTTAATAAAATTACATTTTTGGAAAAAAAATCATTTTTACGGGCCTGATTTGAGACTTGGGTTCGATCTTTGGAGGCAATTTTCTCAGGAACTACGACGCCAAATGAACAAAATTTCGGATTCGTACTGAAAACTATTGCCTGCAGTGGAATCAATACTAAAATCTTAATAATGTTGCAATTTTGGAAAAAAATTCATTTTTACCGGCCTACTTTGAGACTTGGGTTCGATCTTTGGAGGTAATTTTCTCAGGAACTACGACGCCGAAATGAATAAAATTTCGGATTCGTACTGAAAACTATTGCCTGCAGTGGAATGAAAACTAAAATCTTAATAAAATTACATTTTTGGAAAAAAAATCATTTTTACGGGCCTGATTTGAGACTTGGGTTCGATCTTTGGAGGCAATTTTCTCAGGAACTACGACGCCGAAATGAACAAAATTTCGGATTCGTACTGAAAACTATTGCCTTCAGAGAAATCAATACTAAAATCTATATAGAGTTGCATTTTTGGAAAAAAAATCATTTTTACGTGCCTAATTTCAGACTTGGGTTCGAACTTTGGGGGCCATTTTCTCGCGAAATACGACGCCGAACTGAATATAATTTCGGATTCGTACTGAAAACAATTGCCTGCAGTGAAATCAATACTAAAATCTATATAAAGTTGCATTTTTGGAAAAATTTTCATTTTTACGGGCCTAAATGTAAGAGTTAGGTTCGATCTTTGAAAGCCATTTTCTCGGGAACTACGACGCCGAACTGAATAAGATTTCGGATTCCTAGTGAAAACTTTTGCCTGCAGTGAAATCAATACGATAATCGATATAAAATTGCATTTTTGGAAAAAAATTCATTTTTACGGGCCTGATTTGAGACTTGGGTTCGATCTTTGGAGGCAATTTTCTCAGGAACTACGACGCCGAAATGAATGAAATTTCGGATTCGTACTGAAAACTATTGCCTGCAGTGGAATCAATACTTAAATCTTAATAATGTTGCAATTTTGGAAAAAAATTCATTTTTACCGGCCTACTTTGAGACTTAGGTTCGAACCTTGGAGGCCATTTTCTCGGGAACTACGACGCCGAACTGAATAAAATTCCGGATTCGTACTGAAAACTATTGCCTGCAGTGGAATAAAAACTAAAATCTTAATAAAATTACATTTTTGGAAAAAAAATCATTTTTACGGGCCTGATTTGAGACTTGGGTTCGATCTTTGGAGGCAATTTTCTCAGGAACTACGACGCCGAAATGAATGAAATTTCGGATTCGTACTGAAAACTATTGCCTGCAGTGGAATCAATACTTAAATCTTAATAATGTTGCAATTTTGGAAAAAAATTCATTTTTACCGGCCTACTTTGAGACTTGGGTTCGAACCTTGGAGGCCATTTTCTCGGGAACTACGACGCCGAACTGAATAAAATTCCGGATTCGTACTGAAAACTATTGCCTGCAGTGGAATGAAAACGAAAATCTTAATAAAATTACATTTTTGGAAAAAAAATCATTTTTACGGGCCTGATTTGAGACTTGGGTTCGATCTTTGGAGGCAATTTTCTTAGGAACTACGACGCCGAAATGAATAAAATTTCGGATTCGTACTGAAAACTATTGCCTGCAGTGGAATGAAAACTAAAATCTTAATAAAATTACATTTTTGGAAAAAAAATCATTTTTACGGGCCTGATTTGAGACTTGGGTTCGATCTTTGGAGGCAATTTTCTCAGGAACTACGACGCCGAAATGAACAAAATTTCGGATTCGTACTGAAAACTATTGCCTTCAGAGAAATCAATACTAAAATCTATATAGAGTTGCATTTTTGGAAAAAAAATCATTTTTACGTGCCTAATTTCAGACTTGGGTTCGAACTTTGGGGGCCATTTTCTCGCGAAATACGACGCCGAACTGAATATAATTTCGGATTCGTACTGAAAACAATTGCCTGCAGTGAAATCAATACTAAAATCTATATAAAGTTGCATTTTTGGAAAAAATTTCATTTTTACCGGCCTACTTTGAGACTTGGGTTCGAACCTTGGAGGCCATTTTCTCGGGAACTACGACGCCGAACTGAATAAAATTCCGGATTCGTACTGAAAACTATTGCCTGCAGTGGAATGAAAACGAAAATCTTAATAAAATTACATTTTTGGAAAAAAAATCATTTTTACGGGCCTGATTTGAGACTTGGGTTCGATCTTTGGAGGCAATTTTCTCAGGAACTACGACGCCAAATGAACAAAATTTCGGATTCGTACTGAAAACTATTGCCTGCAGTGGAATCAATACTAAAATCTTAATAATGTTGCAATTTTGGAAAAAAATTCATTTTTACCGGCCTACTTTGAGACTTGGGTTCGATCTTTGGAGGTAATTTTCTCAGGAACTACGACGCCGAAATGAATAAAATTTCGGATTCGTACTGAAAACTATTGCCTGCAGTGGAATGAAAACTAAAATCTTAATAAAATTACATTTTTGGAAAAAAAATCATTTTTACGGGCCTGATTTGAGACTTGGGTTCGATCTTTGGAGGCAATTTTCTCAGGAACTACGACGCCGAAATGAACAAAATTTCGGATTCGTACTGAAAACTATTGCCTTCAGAGAAATCAATACTAAAATCTATATAGAGTTGCATTTTTGGAAAAAAAATCATTTTTACGTGCCTAATTTCAGACTTGGGTTCGAACTTTGGGGGCCATTTTCTCGCGAAATACGACGCCGAACTGAATATAATTTCGGATTCGTACTGAAAACAATTGCCTGCAGTGAAATCAATACTAAAATCTATATAAAGTTGCATTTTTGGAAAAATTTTCATTTTTACGGGCCTAAATGTAAGAGTTAGGTTCGATCTTTGAAAGCCATTTTCTCGGGAACTACGACGCCGAACTGAATAAGATTTCGGATTCCTAGTGAAAACTTTTGCCTGCAGTGAAATCAATACGATAATCGATATAAAATTGCATTTTTGGAAAAAAATTCATTTTTACGGGCCTGATTTGAGACTTGGGTTCGATCTTTGGAGGCAATTTTCTCAGGAACTACGACGCCGAAATGAATGAAATTTCGGATTCGTACTGAAAACTATTGCCTGCAGTGGAATCAATACTTAAATCTTAATAATGTTGCAATTTTGGAAAAAAATTCATTTTTACCGGCCTACTTTGAGACTTAGGTTCGAACCTTGGAGGCCATTTTCTCGGGAACTACGACGCCGAACTGAATAAAATTCCGGATTCGTACTGAAAACTATTGCCTGCAGTGGAATAAAAACTAAAATCTTAATAAAATTACATTTTTGGAAAAAAAATCATTTTTACGGGCCTGATTTGAGACTTGGGTTCGATCTTTGGAGGCAATTTTCTCAGGAACTACGACGCCGAAATGAATGAAATTTCGGATTCGTACTGAAAACTATTGCCTGCAGTGGAATCAATACTTAAATCTTAATAATGTTGCAATTTTGGAAAAAAATTCATTTTTACCGGCCTACTTTGAGACTTGGGTTCGAACCTTGGAGGCCATTTTCTCGGGAACTACGACGCCGAACTGAATAAAATTCCGGATTCGTACTGAAAACTATTGCCTGCAGTGGAATGAAAACGAAAATCTTAATAAAATTACATTTTTGGAAAAAAAATCATTTTTACGGGCCTGATTTGAGACTTGGGTTCGATCTTTGGAGGCAATTTTCTTAGGAACTACGACGCCGAAATGAATAAAATTTCGGATTCGTACTGAAAACTATTGCCTGCAGTGGAATGAAAACTAAAATCTTAATAAAATTACATTTTTGGAAAAAAAATCATTTTTACGGGCCTGATTTGAGACTTGGGTTCGATCTTTGGAGGCAATTTTCTCAGGAACTACGACGCCGAAATGAACAAAATTTCGGATTCGTACTGAAAACTATTGCCTTCAGAGAAATCAATACTAAAATCTATATAGAGTTGCATTTTTGGAAAAAAAATCATTTTTACGTGCCTAATTTCAGACTTGGGTTCGAACTTTGGGGGCCATTTTCTCGCGAAATACGACGCCGAACTGAATATAATTTCGGATTCGTACTGAAAACAATTGCCTGCAGTGAAATCAATACTAAAATCTATATAAAGTTGCATTTTTGGAAAAAATTTCATTTTTACGGGCCTAAATGTAAGAGTTAGGTTCGATCTTTGAAAGCCATTTTCTCGGGAACTACGACGCCGAACTGAATAAGATTTCGGATTCCTAGTGAAAACTATTGCCTGCAGTGAAATCAATACGATAATTGATATAAAATTGCATTTTTGGAAAAAAAATCATTTTTACGGGCCTGATTTGAGACTTGGGTTCGATCTTTGGAGGCAATTTTCTCAGGAACTACGACGCCGAAATGAATAAAATTTCGGATTCCTAGTGAAAACTATTGTCTTCAGAGAAATCAATACTAAAATCTATATAGAGTTGCATTTTTGGAAAAAAAATCATTTTTATGGGCCTGATTTGAGACTTGGGTTCGATCTTTGGAGGCAATTTTCTTAGGAACTACGACGCCGAAATGAATAAAATTTCGGATTCGTACTGAAAACTATTGCCTGCAGTGGAATGAAAACTAAAATCTGAATAAAATTACATTTTTGGAAAAAAAATCATTTTTACGGGCCTGATTTGAGACTTGGGTTCGATCTTTGGAGGCAATTTTCTCAGGAACTACGACGGCGAAATGAATAAAATTTCGGATTCGTACTGAAAACTATTGCCTGCAGTGGAATCAATACTAAAAACTTAATAATGTTGCAATTTTGGAAAAAAATTCATTTTTACCGGCCTACTTTGAGACTTGGGTTCGAACCTTGGAGGCCATTTTCTCGGGAACTACGACGCCGAACTGAATAAAATTCCGGATTCGTACTGAAAACTATTGCCTGCAGTGGAATGAAAACTAAAATCTTAATAAAATTACATTTTTGGAAAAAAAATCATTTTTACGGGCCTGATTTGAGACTTGGGTTCGATCTTTGGAGGCAATTTTCTCAGGAACTACGACGCCGAAATGAATAAAATTTCGGATTCGTACTGAAAACTATTGCCTGCAGTGGAATCAATACTAAAATCTTAATAATGTTGCAATTTTGGAAAAAAAATAATTTTTACCGGCCTACTTTGAGACTTGGGTTCGAACCTTGGAGGCCATTTTCTCGGGAACTACGATGCCGAACTGAATAAAATTTCGGATTCGTACTGAAAACTATTGCCTGCAGTGGAATGAAAACTAAAATCTTAATAAAATTACATTTTTGGAATAAAAATCATTTTTACGGGCCTGATTTGAGACTTGGGTTCGATCTTTGGAGGCAATTTTCTTAGGAACTACGACGCCGAAATGAATAAAATTTCGGATTCGTACTGAAAACTATTGCCTGCAGTGAAATCAATTCTAAAATCCATATAAAATTGCATTTTTGGAAAAAAATTCATTTTTACGGGCCTAAATGTAAGAGTTAGGTTCGAACTTTGAAAGCCATTATCTCGGGAACTACGACGCCGAACTGAATAAAATTTCGGATTCGTACTGAAAACTATTGCCTGCAGTGAAATCAATTCTAAAATCCATATAAAAGTGCATTTTTGGAAAAAAAATCATTTTTACGGGCCTAAATGTAAGAGTTAGGTTCGATCTTTGAAAGCCATTATCTCGGGAACTACGACGCCGAACTGAATAAAATTTCGGATTCGTACTGAAAACTATTGCCTGCAGTGGAATGAAAACTAAATTCTTAAAAAAATTACATTTTTGGAAAAAAAAATCATTTTTACGGGCCTGATTTGAGACTTGGGTTCGATCTTTCGAGGCAATTTTCTCAGGAACTACGACGCCGAAATGAATAAAATTTCGGATTCGCACTTAAAACTATTGCCTGCAGTGGAATCAATACTAAAATCTATATATAGTTGCATTTTTGGAAAAAAATTCATTTTTACGGGCCTAAATGTAAGAGTAAGGATGGAACTTTGAAAGCCATTATCTCGGGAACTACAACGCCGAACTAAATAAAATTTCGGATTCGTACTGAAAACTATTACCTGCAGTGGAATCAATACTAAAATCTTAATAATGTTGCAATTTTGGAAAAAATTTCATTTTTACCGGCCTACTTTGAGACTTGGGTTCGAACCTTGGAGGCCATTTTCTCGGGAACTACGACGCCGAACTGAATAAAATTTCGGATTCGTACTGAAAACTATTGCCTGCAGTGAAATCAATTCTAAAATCCATATAAAAGTGCATTTTTGGAATAAAAATCATTTTTACGGGCCTAAATGTAAGAGTTAGGTTCGATCTTTGAAAGCCATTATCTCGGGAACTACGACGCCGAACTGAATATAATTTCGGATTCGTACTGAAAACAATTGCCTGCAGTGAAATCAATACTAAAATCTATATAAAGTTGCATTTTTGGAAAAATTTTCATTTTTACGGCCCTAAATGTAAGAGTTAGGTTCGATCTTTGAAAGCCATTTTCTCGGGAACTACGACGCCGAACTGAATAAAATTTCGGATTCCTAGTGAAAACTATTGTCTTCAGAGAAATCAATACTTAAATCTATATAGAGTTGCATTTTTGGAAAAAAAATCATTTTTCCGAGCCTAATTTCAGACTTGGGTTCGAACTTTGAAGGCCATTTTCTCGCGAAATACGACGCCGAACAGAATATACTTTCGGATTCGTACTGAAAACTATTGCCTGCAGTGAAATCAATACGATAATCGATATTAAATTGCAATTTTGGAAAAAAATTCATTTTTACGGGCCTTAATTTATGAGTTAGGTTCGAACTTTGAAAGCCATTATCTCGGAAACTTTGACGCCGAACTGAATAAAATTTCGGATTTGTACTTAAAACTGTTGCTTGAGGTTGAATCAATACTAAAATCTTAATAAAATTACATTTTTGGAAAAAAAAATCATTTTTACGGGCCTGATTTGAGACTTGGGTTCGATTTTTGGAGGCTATTTTCTCGGGAACTACAACGCCGAACTGAATAAAATTTCGGATTTGTACTGAAAACTGTTGCCTTTAGTGTAATCAATACTAAAATTTATATAAAGTTGCATTTTTGGAAAAATATTCATTTTTACGGGCCTAAATGTAAGAGTTAGGTTCGATCTTCGAAAGCCATTATCTCGGAAACAACGATGCCAAACAGAAAAGAATTTTAGATTGGTACTGAAAACTTTTGCCTGCAGTCAAATCAATACAAAAAACTAAATAAAGTTGCATTTTTAGAAAAAAAATCATTTTTACGGGCCTAAATGTAAGAGTTAGGTTCGAAATTTGAAAGCCATTATCTCGGGAACTACGACGCCGAACTGAATAAAATTTCGATTCGTACTGAAAACTATTGCCTGCAGTGAAATCAATACTAAAATCTATAAAAAACTGCATTTTTGTAAATATTTTCATTTTTACGGGCTTTATTTGAGACTTAGGTTCGATCTTTCGAGGCAATTTTCTTAGGAACTACGACGCCGAACTGAATAAAATTTCGGATTCGTATTGAAAACTATTGCCTTCAGAGAAATCAATACTAAAATCTATATAAAGTTGCATTTTTGGAAAAATTTTCATTTTTACGGGCCTAAATGTAAGAGTTAGGTTCGAACTTTGAAAGCCATTATCTCGGGAACTACGACGACGAACTGAATAAAATTTCGGATTCGTACTGAAAACTATTGCCTGCAGTGGAATCAATACTAAAATCTTAACAATGTTGCAATTTTGGAAAAAATTTCATTTTTACCGGCCTACTTTGAGACTTGGGTTCGAACCTTGGAGGCTATTTTCTCGGGAACTACGACGCCGAACTGAATATAATTTCGGATTTGTACTGAAAACTATTGCCTGCAGTGGAATGCAAACTAAAATCTTTATAAAATTACATTTTTGGAATAAAAATCATTTTTAAGGGCCTGATTTGAGACTTAGGTTCGATCTTTGGAGGCAATTTTCTTCGGAACTACGACGCCGAAATGAATAAAATTTCGGATTCGTACTGAAAACTATTGCCTGCAGTGAAATCAATTCTAAAATCCATATAAAAGTGCATTTTTGGAAAAAAATTCATTTTTGAGTGGGCCTAAATGTAAGAGTTAGGGTCGATCTTTGAAAGCCATTATCTCGGGAACTACGACGCCGAACTGAATAAATTTCGGACTCGTACTGAAAACTATTGCCTGCAGTGGAATCAATTCTAAAATCCATATAAAAGTGCATTTTTGGAAAAAAAATCATTTTTACGGGCCTAAATGTAAGAGTTAGGTTCGATCTTTGAAAGCCATTATCTCGGGAACTACGACGCCGAAATGAATAAAATTTCGGATTCGTACTGAAAACTATTGCCTGCAGTGAAATCAATTCTAAAATCCATATAAAAGTGCATTTTTGGAAAAAAATTCATTTTTGAGTGGGCCTAAATGTAAGAGTTAGGGTCGATCTTTGAAAGCCATTATCTCGGGAACTACGACGCCGAACTGAATAAATTTCGGACTCGTACTGAAAACTATTGCCTGCAGTGGAATCAATTCTAAAATCCATATAAAAGTGCATTTTTGGAAAAAAAATCATTTTTACGGGCCTAAATGTAAGAGTTAGGGTCGATCTTTGAAAGCCATTATCTCGGGAACTACGACGCCGAACTGAATAAAATTTCGGATTCGTACTGAAAACTATTGCCTGCAGTGGAATGCAAACTAAAATCTTTATAAAATTACATTTTTGGAATAAAAATCATTTTTAAGGGCCTGATTTGAGACTTGGGTTCGATCTTTGGAGGCAATTTTCTTAGGAACTACGACGCCGAAATGAATAAAATTTCGGATTCGTACTGAAAACTATTGCCTGCAGTGAAATCAATTCTAAAATCCATATAAAAGTGCATTTTTGGAAAAAAATTCATTTTTGAGTGGGCCTAAATGTAAGAGTTAGGGTCGATCTTTGAAAGCCATTATCTCGGGAACTACGACGCCGAACTGAATAAATTTCGGACTCGTACTGAAAACTATTGCCTGCAGTGGAATCAATTCTAAAATCCATATAAAAGTGCATTTTTGGAAAAAAAATCATTTTTACGGGCCTAAATGTAAGAGTTAGGTTCGATCTTTGAAAGCCATTATCTCGGGAACTACGACGCCGAACTGAATAAAATTTCGGATTCGTACTGAAACTATTGCCTGCAGTGAAATCAATTCTAAAATCCATATAAAAATGCATTTTTGGAAAAAAATTTATTTTTACGGGCCTAAATGTAAGAGTTAGGTTCGATCTTTGAAAGCCATTATCTCGGGAACTACGACGCCGAACTGAATAAAATTTCGATTCGTACTGAAAACTATTGCCTGCAGTGGAATGAAAACTAAATTCTTAATAAAATTACATTTTTGGAAAAAAAAATCATTTTTACGGGCCTGATTTGAGACTTGGGTTCGATCTTTCGAGGCAATTTTCTCAGGAACTACGACGCCGAACTGAATAAAATTTCGGATTCGTACTGAAAACTATTGCCTGCAGTGGAATCAATACTAAAATCTTAATAATGTTGCAATTTTGGAAAAAAATTCATTTTTACCGGCCTACTTTGAGACTTGGGTTCGAACCTTGGAGGCCATTTTCTCGGGAACTACGATGCCGAACTGAATAAAATTTCGGATTCGTACTGAAAACTATTGCCTGCAGTGGAATGAAAACTAAAATCTTAATAAAATTACATTTTTGGAATAAAAATCATTTTTACGGGCCTGATTTGAGACTTGGGTTCGATCTTTGGAGGCAATTTTCTTAGGAACTACGACGCCGAAATGAATAAAATTTCGGATTCGTACTGAAAACTATTGCCTGCAGTGAAATCAATTCTAAAATCCATATAAAATTGCATTTTTGGAAAAAAATTCATTTTTACGGGCCTAAATGTAAGAGTTAGGTTCGAACTTTGAAAGCCATTATCTCGGGAACTACGACGCCGAACTGAATAAAATTTCGGATTCGTACTGAAAACTTTTGCCTGCAGTCAAATCAATACAAAAAACTAAATAAAGTTGCATTTTTAGAAAAAAAATCATTTTTACGGGCCTAAATGTAAGAGTTAGGTTCGAACTTTGAAAGCCATTATCTCGGGAACTACGACGCCGAACTGAATAAAATTTCGGATTCGTACTGAAAACTATTTCCTGCAGTGGAATAAAATCTAAAATCTTAATAAAATTACATTTTTGGAAAAAAAATCATTTTTACGGGCCTGATTTGAGACTTGGGTTCGATCTTTGGAGGCAATTTTCTCAGGAACTACGAAGCCGAAATGAACAAAATTTCGGATTCGTACTGAAAACTATTGCCTGCAGTGGAGTCAATACTAAAATCTTAATAATGTTGCAATTTTGGAAAAAAATTTATTTTTACGGGCCTAAATGTAAGAGTTAGGTTCGATCTTTGAAAGCCATTATCTCGGGAACTACGACGCCGAACTGAATAAAATTTCGATTCGTACTGAAAACTATTGCCTGCAGTGGAATGAAAACTAAAATCTTAATAAAATTACATTTTTGGAAAAAAAATCATTTTTACGGGCCTGATTTGAGACTTGGGTTCGATCTTTGGAGGCAATTTTCTCAGGAACTACGACGGCGAAATGAATAAAACTTCGGATTCGTACTGAAAACTATTGCCTGCAGTGGAATCAATACTAAAATCTTAATAATGTTGCAATTTTGGAAAAAATTTCATTTTTACCGGCCTACTTTGAGACTTGGGTTCGATCTTTGGAGGCAATTTTCTCAGGAACTACGACGCCGAAATGAACAAAATTTCGGATTCGTACTGAAAACTATTGCCTGCAATGGAATCAATACTAAAATCTTAATAATGTTGCATTTTTGGAAAAATTTTCATTTTTACGGGCCTAAATGTAAGAGTTAGGTTCGATATTTGAAAGCCATTATCTCGGAAACTTTGACGCCGAACTGAATAAAATTTCGGATTCGTACTGAAAACTATTGCCTGCAGTGAAATCAATTCTAAAATCCATATTAAATTGCATTTTTGGAAAAAATTTCATTTTTACGGGCCTAAATGTAAGAGTTAGGTTCGATCTTTGAAAGCCATTATCTCGGGAACTACGACGCCGAACTGAATATAATTTCGGATTCGTACTGAAAACAATTGCCTGCAGTGAAATCAATACTAAAATCTATATAAAGTTGCATTTTTGGAAAAATTTTCATTTTTACGGCCCTAAATGTAAGAGTTAGGTTCGATCTTTGAAAGCCATTTTCTCGGGAACTACGACGCCGAACTGAATAAAATTTCGGATTCCTAGTGAAAACTATTGTCTTCAGAGAAATCAATACTTATATCTATATAGAGTTGCATTTTTGGAAAAAAAATCATTTTTCCGAGCCTAATTTCAGACTTGGGTTCGAACTTTGAAGGCCATTTTCTCGCGAAATACGACGCCGAACAGAATATACTTTCGGATTCGTACTGAAAACTATTGCCTGCAGTGAAATCAATACGATAATCGATATTAAATTGCAATTTTGGAAAAAAATTCATTTTTACGGGCCTTAATTTATGAGTTAGGTTCGAACTTTGAAAGCCATTATCTCGGAAACTTTGACGCCGAACTGAATAAAATTTCGGATTTGTACTTAAAACTGTTGCTTGAGGTTGAATCAATACTAAAATCTTAATAAAATTACATTTTTGGAAAAAAAAATCATTTTTACGGGCCTGATTTGAGACTTGGGTTCGATTTTTGGAGGCTATTTTCTCGGGAACTACAACGCCGAACTGAATAAAATTTCGGATTTGTACTGAAAACTGTTGCCTTTAGTGTAATCAATACTAAAATTTATATAAAGTTGCATTTTTGGAAAAATATTCATTTTTACGGGCCTAAATGTAAGAGTTAGGTTCGATCTTCGAAAGCCATTATCTCGGAAACAACGATGCCAAACAGAAAAGAATTTTAGATTGGTACTGAAAACTTTTGCCTGCAGTCAAATCAATACAAAAAACTAAATAAAGTTGCATTTTTAGAAAAAAAATCATTTTTACGGGCCTAAATGTAAGAGTTAGGTTCGAAATTTGAAAGCCATTATCTCGGGAACTACGACGCCGAACTGAATAAAATTTCGATTCGTACTGAAAACTATTGCCTGCAGTGAAATCAATACTAAAATCTATAAAAAACTGCATTTTTGTAAATATTTTCATTTTTACGGGCTTTATTTGAGACTTAGGTTCGATCTTTCGAGGCAATTTTCTTAGGAACTACGACGCCGAACTGAATAAAATTTCGGATTCGTATTGAAAACTATTGCCTTCAGAGAAATCAATACTAAAATCTATATAAAGTTGCATTTTTGGAAAAATTTTCATTTTTACGGGCCTAAATGTAAGAGTTAGGTTCGAACTTTGAAAGCCATTATCTCGGGAACTACGACGACGAACTGAATAAAATTTCGGATTCGTACTGAAAACTATTGCCTGCAGTGGAATCAATACTAAAATCTTAACAATGTTGCAATTTTGGAAAAAATTTCATTTTTACCGGCCTACTTTGAGACTTGGGTTCGAACCTTGGAGGCTATTTTCTCGGGAACTACGACGCCGAACTGAATATAATTTCGGATTTGTACTGAAAACTATTGCCTGCAGTGGAATGCAAACTAAAATCTTTATAAAATTACATTTTTGGAATAAAAATCATTTTTAAGGGCCTGATTTGAGACTTAGGTTCGATCTTTGGAGGCAATTTTCTTCGGAACTACGACGCCGAAATGAATAAAATTTCGGATTCGTACTGAAAACTATTGCCTGCAGTGAAATCAATTCTAAAATCCATATAAAAGTGCATTTTTGGAAAAAAATTCATTTTTGAGTGGGCCTAAATGTAAGAGTTAGGGTCGATCTTTGAAAGCCATTATCTCGGGAACTACGACGCCGAACTGAATAAAATTTCGGATTCGTACTGAAAACTATTGCCTGCAGTGGAATGCAAACTAAAATCTTTATAAAATTACATTTTTGGAATAAAAATCATTTTTAAGGGCCTGATTTGAGACTTGGGTTCGATCTTTGGAGGCAATTTTCTTAGGAACTACGACGCCGAAATGAATAAAATTTCGGATTCGTACTGAAAACTATTGCCTGCAGTGAAATCAATTCTAAAATCCATATAAAAGTGCATTTTTGGAAAAAAATTCATTTTTGAGTGGGCCTAAATGTAAGAGTTAGGGTCGATCTTTGAAAGCCATTATCTCGGGAACTACGACGCCGAACTGAATAAATTTCGGACTTGTACTGAAAACTATTGCCTGCAGTGGAATCAATTCTAAAATCCATATAAAAGTGCATTTTTGGAAAAAAAATCATTTTTACGGGCCTAAATGTAAGAGTTAGGTTCGATCTTTGAAAGCCATTATCTCGGGAACTACGACGCCGAACTGAATAAAATTTCGGATTCGTACTGAAACTATTGCCTGCAGTGAAATCAATTCTAAAATCCATATAAAAATGCATTTTTGGAAAAAAATTTATTTTTACGGGCCTAAATGTAAGAGTTAGGTTCGATCTTTGAAAGCCATTATCTCGGGAACTACGACGCCGAACTGAATAAAATTTCGATTCGTACTGAAAACTATTGCCTGCAGTGGAATGAAAACTAAATTCTTAATAAAATTACATTTTTGGAAAAAAAAATCATTTTTACGGGCCTGATTTGAGACTTGGGTTCGATCTTTCGAGGCAATTTTCTCAGGAACTACGACGCCGAACTGAATAAAATTTCGGATTCGTACTGAAAACTATTGCCTGCAGTGGAATCAATACTAAAATCTTAATAATGTTGCAATTTTGGAAAAAAATTCATTTTTACCGGCCTACTTTGAGACTTGGGTTCGAACCTTGGAGGCCATTTTCTCGGGAACTACGATGCCGAACTGAATAAAATTTCGGATTCGTACTGAAAACTATTGCCTGCAGTGGAATGAAAACTAAAATCTTAATAAAATTACATTTTTGGAATAAAAATCATTTTTACGGGCCTGATTTGAGACTTGGGTTCGATCTTTGGAGGCAATTTTCTTAGGAACTACGACGCCGAAATGAATAAAATTTCGGATTCGTACTGAAAACTATTGCCTGCAGTGAAATCAATTCTAAAATCCATATAAAATTGCATTTTTGGAAAAAAATTCATTTTTACGGGCCTAAATGTAAGAGTTAGGTTCGAACTTTGAAAGCCATTATCTCGGGAACTACGACGCCGAACTGAATAAAATTTCGGATTCGTACTGAAAACTTTTGCCTGCAGTCAAATCAATACAAAAAACTAAATAAAGTTGCATTTTTAGAAAAAAAATCATTTTTACGGGCCTAAATGTAAGAGTTAGGTTCGAACTTTGAAAGCCATTATCTCGGGAACTACGACGCCGAACTGAATAAAATTTCGGATTCGTACTGAAAACTATTTCCTGCAGTGGAATAAAATCTAAAATCTTAATAAAATTACATTTTTGGAAAAAAAATCATTTTTACGGGCCTGATTTGAGACTTGGGTTCGATCTTTGGAGGCAATTTTCTCAGGAACTACGAAGCCGAAATGAACAAAATTTCGGATTCGTACTGAAAACTATTGCCTGCAGTGGAGTCAATACTAAAATCTTAATAATGTTGCAATTTTGGAAAAAAATTTATTTTTACGGGCCTAAATGTAAGAGTTAGGTTCGATCTTTGAAAGCCATTATCTCGGGAACTACGACGCCGAACTGAATAAAATTTCGATTCGTACTGAAAACTATTGCCTGCAGTGGAATGAAAACTAAAATCTTAATAAAATTACATTTTTGGAAAAAAAATCATTTTTACGGGCCTGATTTGAGACTTGGGTTCGATCTTTGGAGGCAATTTTCTCAGGAACTACGACGGCGAAATGAATAAAACTTCGGATTCGTACTGAAAACTATTGCCTGCAGTGGAATCAATACTAAAATCTTAATAATGTTGCAATTTTGGAAAAAATTTCATTTTTACCGGCCTACTTTGAGACTTGGGTTCGATCTTTGGAGGCAATTTTCTCAGGAACTACGACGCCGAAATGAACAAAATTTCGGATTCGTACTGAAAACTATTGCCTGCAATGGAATCAATACTAAAATCTTAATAATGTTGCATTTTTGGAAAAATTTTCATTTTTACGGGCCTAAATGTAAGAGTTAGGTTCGATATTTGAAAGCCATTATCTCGGAAACTTTGACGCCGAACTGAATAAAATTTCGGATTCGTACTGAAAACTATTGCCTGCAGTGGAATGAAAACTAAAATCTTAATAAAATTACATTTTTGGAAAAAAAATCATTTTTACGGGCCTGATTTGAGACTTGGGTTCGATCTTTGGAGGCAATTTTCTCAGGAACTACGACGCCAAATGAACAAAATTTCGGATTCGTACTGAAAACTATTGCCTGCAGTGGAATCAATACTAAAATCTTAATAATGTTGCATTTTTGGAAAAAAATTCATTTTTGAGTGGGCCTAAATGTAAGAGTTAGGGTCGATCTTTGAAAGCCATTATCTCGGGAACTACGACGCCGAACTGAATAAATTTCGGATTCGTACTGAAAACTATTGCCTGCAGTGGAATGAAAACTAAAATCTTAATAAAATTACATTTTTGGAAAAAAAATCATTTTTACGGGCCTGATTTGAGACTTGGGTTCGATCTTTGGAGGCAATTTTCTCAGGAACTACGACGCCAAATGAACAAAATTTCGGATTCGTACTGAAAACTATTGCCTGCAGTGGAATCAATAGTAAAATCTTAATAATGTTGCAATTTTGGAAAAAAATTCACTTTTACCGGCCTACTTCGAGACTTGGGTTCGATCTTTGGAGGCAATTTTCTCAGGAACTACGACGCCGAAATGAATAAAATTTCGGATTCGTACTTAAAACTATTGCCTGCAGTGGAATCAATACTAAAATCTATATAGAGTTGCATTTATGGAAAAAAAAATCATTTTTACGGGCCTAAATGTAAGAGTTAGGTTCGAATTTTGAAAGCCATTATCTCGGGAACAACGACGACAAACTGAATAAAATTTCGGATTCGTACTGAAAACTATTCCCTGCAGTGAAATCAATACTAAAATTGCATTTTTGTAAATATTTTCATTTTTACGGGCTTTATTTGAGACTTAGGTTCGATCTTTCGAGGCAATTTTCTCAGAAACTACGACGCCGAACTGAATAAAATTTCGGATTCGTACTGAAAACTATTGCCTGCAGTGGAATCAATACTAAAATCTTAATAATGTTGCAATTTTGTAAAAAATTTCATTTTTACCGGCCTACTTTGAGACTTGGGTTCGAACCTTGGTGGCCATTTTCTCGGGAACTACGACGCCGAACTGAATAAAATTTCGGATTCGTACTGAAAACTATTGCCTGCAGTGAAATGAAAACTAAAATCTTAATAAAATTACATTTTTGGAAAAAAAATCATTTTTACGGGCCTGATTTGACACTTGGGTTCGATCTTTGGAGGCAATTTTCTCAGGAACTACGACGCCGAAATGAATAAAATTTCGGATTCGTTCTTAAAACTATTGCCTGCAGTGGAATCAATACTAAAATCTATATATAGTTGCATTTTTGGAAAAAAAATCATTTTTACGGGCCTAAATGTAAGAGTTAGGATGGAACTTTGAAAGTCATTATCTCGCGAACCACGACGCCGAACTGAATAAAATTTCGGATTCGTACTGAAAACTATTGCCTGCAGTCAAATCAATACAAAAAACTGAATAAAGTTGCATTTTTAGAAAAAAAATCAATTTTACGGGCCTAAATGTAAGAGTTAGGTTCGAACTTGAGGTTGAATCAATACTTAAATCTTAATAAAATTACATTTTTGGAAAAAAAAATCATTTTTACGGGCCTGATTTGAGACTTGGGTTCGATCTTCGGAGGCTTTTTTCTCGGGAACTACGAAGCCGAACTGAATATAATTTCGGATTCGTACTGAAAACTATTCCCTGCAGTGAAATCAATACTAAAATCTATAAAAAGTTGCATTTTTGTAAATATTTTCATTTTTACGGGCTTTATTTTAGACTTAGGTTCGATTTTTCGAGGCAATTTTCTCAGGAACTACGACGCCGAACTGAATAAAATTTCGGATTCGTACTGAAAATTATTGCCTTCAGAGAAATCAATACTAAAATCTATATAGAGTTGCATTTTTGGAAAAAAAATCATTTTTACGTGCCTAATTTCAGACTTGGGTTCGAACTTTGGGGGCCATATTCTCGCGAAATACGACGCCGAACTGAATATAATTATGGATTCGTACTTTAAACAATTGCCTGCAGTGAAATCAATACTAAAATCTATATAAAGTTGCATTTTTGGAAAAATTTTCATTTTTACAGGCCTAAATGTAAGAGTTAGGTTCGATCTTTGAAAGCCATTTTCTCGGGAACTACGACGCCGAACTGAATAAAATTTCGGATTCGTACTGAAAACTATTGTCTTCAGAGAAATCAATACTTAAATCTATATAGAGTTGCATTTTTGGAAAAAAAATCATTTTTACGAGCCTAATTTCAGACTTGGGTTCGAACTTTGAAGGCCATTTTCTCGCGAAATACGACGCCGAACAGAATATACTTTCGGATTCGTACTGAAAACTATTGCCTGCAGTGAAATCAATACTATAATCGATATAAAATTGCATTTTTGGAAAAAAAATCATTTTTACGGGCCTTAATTTATGAGTTAGGTTCGAACTTTGAAAGCCATTATCTCGGAAACTTTGACGCCGAACTGAATAAAATTTCGGATTCGTACTGAAAACTATTGCCTGCAGGGAAATCAATTCTAAAATCCATATTAAATTGCATTTTTGGAAAAAATTTCATTTTTACGGGCCTAAATGTAAGAGTTAGGTTCGATCTTTGAAAGCCATTTTCTCGGGAACTACTACGCCGAACTGAATAAAATTTCGGATTCTTACTTAAAACTATTGCCTGCAGTGGAATCAATACTAAAATCTATATATAGTTGCATTTTTGGAAAAAAATTCATTTTTACGGGCCTAAATGTAAGAGTTAGGTTCGATCTTTGAAAGCCATTATCTCGGGAACTACGACGCCGAACTGAATAAAATTTCGGATTCGTACTAAAAACTATTGTCTTCAGAGAAATCAATACTTAAATCTATATAGAGTTGCATTTTTGGAAAAAAAATCATTTTTACGAGCCTAATTTCAGACTTGGGTTCGAACTTTGAAGGCCATTTTCTCGCGAAATACGACGCCGAACAGAATATACTTTCGGATTCGTACTGAAAACTATTGCCTGCAGTGAAATCAATACGATAATCGATATAAAATTGCATTTTTGGAAAAAAATTCATTTTTACGGGCCTTAATTTATGGGTTAGGTTCGAACTTTGAAAGCCATTATCTCGGAAACTTTGACGCCGAACTGAATAAAATTTCGGATTTGTACTTAAAACTGTTGCTTGAGGTTGAATCAATACTAAAATCTTAATAAAATTACATTTTTGGAAAAAAAAATCATTTTTACGGGCCTGATTTGAGACTTGGGTTCGATTTTTGGAGGCTATTTTCTCGGGAACTACAACGCCGAACTGAATAAAATTTCGGATTTGTACTGAAAACTGTTGCCTGCAGTGTAATCAATACTAAAATTTATATAAAGTTGCATTTTTGGAAAAATATTCATTTTTACGGGCCTAAATGTAAGACTTAGGTTCGATCTTCGAAAGCCATTATCTCGGAAACAATGATGCCAAACAGAATAGAATTTTAGATTGGTACTGAAAACTTTTGCCTGCAGTCAAATCAATACAAAAAACTAAATAAAGTTGCATTTTTAGAAAAAAAATCATTTTTACGGGCCTAAATGTAAGAGTTAGGTTCGAACTTTGAAAGCCATTATCTCGGGAACTACGACGCCGAACTGAATATAATTTCGGATTCGTACTGAAAACTATTCCCTGCAGTGAAATCAATACTAAAATCTATAAAAACTTGCATTTTTGTAAATATTTTCATTTTTACGGGCTTTATTTGAGACTTAGGTTCGATCTTTCGAGGCAATTTTCTCAGGAACTACGACGCCGAACTGAATAAAATTTCGGACTCGTACTGAAAACTATTGCCTTCAGAGAAATCAATACTAAAATCTATATAGAGTGTCATTTTTGGAAAAAAAATCATTTTTCCGTGCCTAATTTCAGACTTGGGTTCGAATTTGGGGGCCATTTTCTCGCGAAATACGACGCCGAACTGAATATAATTTCGGATTCGTACTGAAAACAATTTCCTGCAGTGAAATCAATACTAAAATCTATATAAAGTTGCATTTTTGGAAAAATTTTCATTTTTACGGGCCTAAATGTAAGAGTTAGGTTCGAACTTTGAAAACCATTATCTCGGGAACTACGACGCCGAACTGAATAAAATTTCAAATTCGTACTGAAAACTATTGCCTGCAGTGGAATCAATACTAAAATCTTAATAATGTTGCAATTTTGGAAAAAATTTCATTTTTACCGGCCTACTTTGAGACTTGGGTTCGAAACTTGGAGGCTATTTTCTCGGGAACTACGACGCCGAACTGAATAAAATTTCGGATTCGTACTGAAAACTATTGCCTGCAGTGGAATGAAAACTAAAATCTTAATAAAATTACATTTTTGGAAAAAAAATCATTTTTAGGGGCCTGATTTGAGACTTGGGTTCGATTTTTGGAGGCAATTTTCTCAGGAACTACGACGCCGAACTGAATAAAATTTCGGATTCGTACTGAAAACTATTGCCTGCAGTGGAATCAATACTAAAATCTTAACAATGTTGCAATTTTGGAAAAAATTTCATTTTTACCGGCCTACTTTGAGACTTGGGTTCGAACCTTGGAGGCTATTTTCTCGGGAACTACGACGCCGAACTGAATATAATTTCGGATTTGTACTGAAAACTATTGCCTGCAGTGGAATGCAAACTAAAATCTTTATAAAATTACATTTTTGGAATAAAAATCATTTTTAAGGGCCTGATTTGAGACTTAGGTTCGATCTTTGGAGGCAATTTTCTTCGGAACTACGACGCCGAAATGAATAAAATTTCGGATTCGTACTGAAAACTATTGCCTGCAGTGAAATCAATTCTAAAATCCATATAAAAGTGCATTTTTGGAAAAAAATTCATTTTTGAGTGGGCCTAAATGTAAGAGTTAGGGTCGATCTTTGAAAGCCATTATCTCGGGAACTACGACGCCGAACTGAATAAAATTTCGGATTCGTACTGAAAACTATTGCCTGCAGTGGAATGCAAACTAAAATCTTTATAAAATTACATTTTTGGAATAAAAATCATTTTTAAGGGGCTGATTTGAGACTTGGGTTCGATCTTTGGAGGCAATTTTCTTAGGAACTACGACGCCGAAATGAATAAAATTTCGGATTCGTACTGAAAACTATTGCCTGCAGTGAAATCAATTCTAAAATCCATATAAAAGTGCATTTTTGGAAAAAAATTCATTTTTGAGTGGGCCTAAATGTAAGAGTTAGGGTCGATCTTTGAAAGCCATTATCTCGGGAACTACGACGCCGAACTGAATAAATTTCGGACTCGTACTGAAAACTATTGCCTGCAGTGGAATGAAAACTAAAATCTTAATAAAATTACATTTTTGGAAAAAAAATCATTTTTGCGGGCCTGATTTGACACTTGGGTTCGATCTTTGGAGGCAATTTTCTCAGGAACTACGACGCCGAAATAAATAAAATTTCGGATTCGTACTTAAAACTATTGCCTGCAGTGGAATCAATTCTAAAATCCATATAAAAGTGCATTTTTGGAAAAAAAATCATTTTTACGGGCCTAAATGTAAGAGTTAGGTTCGATCTTTGAAAGCCATTATCTCGGGAACTACGACGCCGAACTGAATAAAATTTCGGATTCGTACTGAAACTATTGCCTGCAGTGAAATCAATTCTAAAATCCATATAAAAATGCATTTTTGGAAAAAAATTTATTTTTACGGGCCTAAATGTAAGAGTTAGGTTCGATCTTTGAAAGCCATTATCTCGGGAACTACGACGCCGAACTGAATAAAATTTCGATTCGTACTGAAAACTATTGCCTGCAGTGGAATGAAAACTAAATTCTTAATAAAATTACATTTTTGGAAAAAAAAATCATTTTTACGGGCCTGATTTGAGACTTGGGTTCGATCTTTCGAGGCAATTTTCTCAGGAACTACGACGCCGAACTGAATAAAATTTCGGATTCGTACTGAAAACTATTGCCTGCAGTGGAATCAATACTAAAATCTTAATAATGTTGCAATTTTGGAAAAAAAATCATTTTTACCGGCCTACTTTGAGACTTGGGTTCGAACCTTGGAGGCCATTTTCTCGGGAACTACGATGCCGAACTGAATAAAATTTCGGATTCGTACTGAAAACTATTGCCTGCAGTGGAATGAAAACTAAAATCTTAATAAAATTACATTTTTGGAATAAAAATCATTTTTACGGGCCTGATTTGAGACTTGGGTTCGATCTTTGGAGGCAATTTTCTTAGGAACTACGACGCCGAAATGAATAAAATTTCGGATTCGTACTGAAAACTATTGCCTGCAGTGAAATCAATTCTAAAATCCATATAAAATTGCATTTTTGGAAAAAAATTCATTTTTACGGGCCTAAATGTAAGAGTTAGGTTCGAACTTTGAAAGCCATTATCTCGGGAACTACGACGCCGAACTGAATAAAATTTCGGATTCGTACTGAAAACTTTTGCCTGCAGTCAAATCAATACAAAAAACTAAATAAAGTTGCATTTTTAGAAAAAAAATCATTTTTACGGGCCTAAATGTAAGAGTTAGGTTCGAACTTTGAAAGCCATTATCTCGGGAACTACGACGCCGAACTGAATAAAATTTCGGATTCGTACTGAAAACTATTGCCTGCAGTGGAATAAAATCTAAAATCTTAATAAAATTACATTTTTGGAAAAAAAATCATTTTTACGGGCCTGATTTGAGACTTGGGTTCGATCTTTGGAGGCAATTTTCTCAGGAACTACGAAGCCGAAATGAACAAAATTTCGGATTCGTACTGAAAACTATTGCCTGCAGTGGAGTCAATACTAAAATCTTAATAATGTTGCAATTTTGGAAAAAAATTTATTTTTACGGGCCTAAATGTAAGAGTTAGGTTCGATCTTTGAAAGCCATTATCTCGGGAACTACGACGCCGAACTGAATAAAATTTCGATTCGTACTGAAAACTATTGCCTGCAGTGGAATGAAAACTAAAATCTTAATAAAATTACATTTTTGGAAAAAAAATCATTTTTACGGGCCTGATTTGAGACTTGGGTTCGATCTTTGGATGCAATTTTCTCAGGAACTACGACGGCGAAATGAATAAAACTTCGGATTCGTACTGAAAACTATTGCCTGCAGTGGAATCAATACTAAAATCTTAATAATGTTGCAATTTTGGAAAAAATTTCATTTTTACCGGCCTACTTTGAGACTTGGGTTCGATCTTTGGAGGCAATTTTCTCAGGAACTACGACGCCGAAATGAACAAAATTTCGGATTCGTACTGAAAACTATTGCCTGCAATGGAATCAATACTAAAATCTTAATAATGTTGCATTTTTGGAAAAATTTTCATTTTTACGGGCCTAAATGTAAGAGTTAGGTTCGATATTTGAAAGCCATTATCTCGGAAACTTTGACGCCGAACTGAATAAAATTTCGGATTCGTACTGAAAACTATTGCCTGCAGTGAAATCAATTCTAAAATCCATATTAAATTGCATTTTTGGAAAAAATTTCATTTTTACGGGCCTAAATGTAAGAGTTAGGTTCGATCTTTGAAAGCCATTTTCTCGGGAACTACGACGCCGAACTGAATAAAATTTCGGATTCGTACTGAAAACTATTGCCTTCAGAGAAATCAATACTAAAATCTATATAGAGTTGCATTTTTGGAAAAAAATTCATTTTTACGTGCCTAATTTCAGACTTGGGTTCGAACTTTGGGGGCCATTTTCTCGCGAAATACGACGCCGAACTGAATATAATTATGGATTCGTACTTTAAACAATTGCCTGCAGAAAAATCAATACTAAAATCCATATAAAAGTGCATTTTTGGAAAAAAAATCATTTTTGAGTGGGCCTAAATGTAAGAGTTAGGGTCGATCTTTGAAAGCCATTATCTCGGGAACTACGACGCCGAACTGAATAAATTTCGGATTCGTACTGAAAACTATTGCCTGCAGTGGAATGAAAACTAAAATCTTAATAAAATTACATTTTTGGAAAAAAAATCATTTTTACGGGCCTGATTTGAGACTTGGGTTCGATCTTTGGAGGCAATTTTCTCAGGAACTACGACGCCAAATGAACAAAATTTCGGATTCGTACTGAAAACTATTGCCTGCAGTGGAATCAATACTAAAATCTTAATAATGTTGCAATTTTGGAAAAAAATTCACTTTTACCGGCCTACTTCGAGACTTGGGTTCGATCTTTGGAGGCAATTTTCTCAGGAACTACGACGCCGAAATGAATAAAATTTCGGATTCGTACTTAAAACTATTGCCTGCAGTGGAATCAATACTAAAATCTATATAGAGTTGCATTTTTGGAAAAAAAAATCATTTTTACGGGCCTAAATGTAAGAGTTAGGTTCGAATTTTGAAAGCCATTATCTCGGGAACTACGACGCCGAACTGAATAAAATTTCGGATTCGTACTGAAAACTATTGCCTGCAGTGGAATGAAAACTAAAATCTTAATAAAATTACATTTTTGGAAAAAAAATCATTTTTAGGGGCCTGATTTGAGACTTGGGTTCGATTTTTGGAGGCAATTTTATCAGGAACAACGACGCCGAAATGAATAAAATTACTGAAAACTATTGCCTGCAGTGGAATGAAAACTAAAATCTTAATAAAATTACATTTTTGGAAAAAAAATCATTTTTACGGGCCTGATTTGACACTTGGGTTCGATTTTTGGAGGCAATTTTCTCAGGAACTACGACGCCGAAATGAATAAAATTTCGGATTCCTAGTGAAAACTATTGTCTTCAGAGAAATCAATACTAAAATCTATATAGAGTTGCATTTTTGGAAAAAAAATCATTTTTACGTGCCTTATTTCAGACTTGGGTTCGAACTTTGGGGGCCATTTTCTCGCGAAATACGACGCCGAACTGAATATAATTTCGGATTCGTACTGAAAACAATTGCCTGCAGTGAAATCAATACTAAAATCTATATCAAGTTGCATTTTTGGAAAAATTTTCATTTTTACGGGCCTAAATGTAAGAGTTAGGTTCGATCTTTGAAAGCCATTTTCTCGGGAACTACGACGCCGAACTGAATAAAATTTCGGATTCCTTGTGAAAACTATTGCCTGCAGTGAAATCAATACTATAATCGATATAAAATTGCATTTTTGGAAAAAAATTCATTTTTACGGGCCTTAATTTATGAGTTAGGTTCGAACTTTGAAAGCCATTATCTCGGAAACTTTGACGCCGAACTGAATAAAATTTCGGATTCGTACTGAAAACTATTGCCTGCAGTGAAATCAATTCTAAAATCCATATTTAATTGCATTTTTGGAAAAAATTTCATTTTTACGGGCCTAAATGTAAGAGTTACGTTCGATCTTTGAAAGCCATTTTCTCGGGAACTACGACGCCGAACTGAATAAAATTTCGGATTCGTACTGAAAACTATTGCCTTCAGAGAAATCAATACTAAAATCTATATAGAGTTGCATTTTTGGAAAAAAAATCATTTTTACGTGCCTAATTTCAGACTTGGGTTCGAACTTTGGGGGCCATTTTCTCGCGAAATACGACGCCGAACTGAATATAATTTCGGATTCGTACTGAAAACAATTGCCTGCAGTGAAATCAATACTAAAATCTATATAAAGTTGCATTTTTGGAAAAATTTTCATTTTTACGGCCCTAAATGTAAGAGTTAGGTTCGATCTTTGAAAGCCATTTTCTCGGGAACTACGACGCCGAACTGAATAAAATTTCGGATTCCTAGTGAAAACTATTGTCTTCAGAGAAATCAATACTTAAATCTATATAGAGTTGCATTTTTGGAAAAAAAATCATTTTTCCGAGCCTAATTTCAGACTTGGGTTCGAACTTTGAAGGCCATTTTCTCGCGAAATACGACGCCGAACAGAATATACTTTCGGATTCGTACTGAAAACTATTGCCTGCAGTGAAATCAATACGATAATCGATATTAAATTGCAATTTTGGAAAAAAATTCATTTTTACGGGCCTTAATTTATGAGTTAGGTTCGAACTTTGAAAGCCATTATCTCGGAAACTTTGACGCCGAACTGAATAAAATTTCGGATTTGTACTTAAAACTGTTGCTTGAGGTTGAATCAATACTAAAATCTTAATAAAATTACATTTTTGGAAAAAAAAATCATTTTTACGGGCCTGATTTGAGACTTGGGTTCGATTTTTGGAGGCTATTTTCTCGGGAACTACAACGCCGAACTGAATAAAATTTCGGATTTGTACTGAAAACTGTTGCCTTTAGTGTAATCAATACTAAAATTTATATAAAGTTGCATTTTTGGAAAAATATTCATTTTTACGGGCCTAAATGTAAGAGTTAGGTTCGATCTTCGAAAGCCATTATCTCGGAAACAACGATGCCAAACAGAAAAGAATTTTAGATTGGTACTGAAAACTTTTGCCTGCAGTCAAATCAATACAAAAAACTAAATAAAGTTGCATTTTTAGAAAAAAAATCATTTTTACGGGCCTAAATGTAAGAGTTAGGTTCGAAATTTGAAAGCCATTATCTCGGGAACTACGACGCCGAACTGAATATAATTTCGGATTCGTACTGAAAACTATTCCCTGCAGTGAAATCAATACTAAAATCTATAAAAAACTGCATTTTTGTAAATATTTTCATTTTTACGGGCTTTATTTGAGACTTAGGTTCGATCTTTCGAGGCAATTTTCTTAGGAACTACGACGCCGAACTGAATAAAATTTCGGATTCGTATTGAAAACTATTGCCTTCAGAGAAATCAATACTAAAATCTATATAAAGTTGCATTTTTGGAAAAATTTTCATTTTTACGGGCCTAAATGTAAGAGTTAGGTTCGAACTTTGAAAGCCATTATCTCGGGAACTACGACGACGAACTGAATAAAATTTCGGATTCGTACTGAAAACTATTGCCTGCAGTGGAATCAATACTAAAATCTTAACAATGTTGCAATTTTGGAAAAAATTTCATTTTTACCGGCCTACTTTGAGACTTGGGTTCGAACCTTGGAGGCTATTTTCTCGGGAACTACGACGCCGAACTGAATATAATTTCGGATTTGTACTGAAAACTATTGCCTGCAGTGGAATGCAAACTAAAATCTTTATAAAATTACATTTTTGGAATAAAAATCATTTTTAAGGGCCTGATTTGAGACTTAGGTTCGATCTTTGGAGGCAATTTTCTTCGGAACTACGACGCCGAAATGAATAAAATTTCGGATTCGTACTGAAAACTATTGCCTGCAGTGAAATCAATTCTAAAATCCATATAAAAGTGCATTTTTGGAAAAAAATTCATTTTTGAGTGGGCCTAAATGTAAGAGTTAGGGTCGATCTTTGAAAGCCATTATCTCGGGAACTACGACGCCGAACTGAATAAAATTTCGGATTCGTACTGAAAACTATTGCCTGCAGTGGAATGCAAACTAAAATCTTTATAAAATTACATTTTTGGAATAAAAATCATTTTTAAGGGCCTGATTTGAGACTTGGGTTCGATCTTTGGAGGCAATTTTCTTAGGAACTACGACGCCGAAATGAATAAAATTTCGGATTCGTACTGAAAACTATTGCCTGCAGTGAAATCAATTCTAAAATCCATATAAAAGTGCATTTTTGGAAAAAAATTCATTTTTGAGTGGGCCTAAATGTAAGAGTTAGGGTCGATCTTTGAAAGCCATTATCTCGGGAACTACGACGCCGAACTGAATAAATTTCGGACTCGTACTGAAAACTATTGCCTGCAGTGGAATGAAAACTAAAATCTTAATAAAATTACATTTTTGGAAAAAAAATCATTTTTGCGGGCCTGATTTGACACTTGGGTTCGATCTTTGGAGGCAATTTTCTCAGGAACTACGACGCCGAAATAAATAAAATTTCGGATTCGTACTTAAAACTATTGCCTGCAGTGGAATCAATTCTAAAATCCATATAAAAGTGCATTTTTGGAAAAAAAATCATTTTTACGGGCCTAAATGTAAGAGTTAGGTTCGATCTTTGAAAGCCATTATCTCGGGAACTACGACGCCGAACTGAATAAAATTTCGGATTCGTACTGAAACTATTGCCTGCAGTGAAATCAATTCTAAAATCCATATAAAAATGCATTTTTGGAAAAAAAATTATTTTTACGGGCCTAAATGTAAGAGTTAGGTTCGATCTTTGAAAGCCATTATCTCGGGAACTACGACGCCGAACTGAATAAAATTTCGATTCGTACTGAAAACTATTGCCTGCAGTGGAATGAAAACTAAATTCTTAATAAAATTACATTTTTGGAAAAAAAAATCATTTTTACGGGCCTGATTTGAGACTTGGGTTCGATCTTTCGAGGCAATTTTCTCAGGAACTACGACGCCGAACTGAATAAAATTTCGGATTCGTACTGAAAACTATTGCCTGCAGTGGAATCAATACTAAAATCTTAATAATGTTGCAATTTTGGAAAAAAATTCATTTTTACCGGCCTACTTTGAGACTTGGGTTCGAACCTTGGAGGCCATTTTCTCGGGAACTACGATGCCGAACTGAATAAAATTTCGGATTCGTACTGAAAACTATTGCCTGCAGTGGAATGAAAACTAAAATCTTAATAAAATTACATTTTTGGAATAAAAATCATTTTTACGGGCCTGATTTGAGACTTGGGTTCGATCTTTGGAGGCAATTTTCTTAGGAACTACGACGCCGAAATGAATAAAATTTCGGATTCGTACTGAAAACTATTGCCTGCAGTGAAATCAATTCTAAAATCTATATAAAATTGCATTTTTGGAAAAAAATTCATATTTACGGGCCTAAATGTAAGAGTTAGGTTCGAACTTTGAAAGCCATTATCTCGGGAACTACGACGCCGAACTGAATAAAATTTCGGATTCGTACTGAAAACTTTTGCCTGCAGTCAAATCAATACAAAAAACTAAATAAAGTTGCATTTTTAGAAAAAAAATCATTTTTACGGGCCTAAATGTAAGAGTTAGGTTCGAACTTTGAAAGCCATTATCTCGGGAACTACGACGCCGAACTGAATAAAATTTCGGATTCGTACTGAAAACTATTGCCTGCAGTGGAATAAAATCTAAAATCTTAATAAAATTACATTTTTGGAAAAAAAATCATTTTTACGGGCCTGATTTGAGACTTGGGTTCGATCTTTGGAGGCAATTTTCTCAGGAACTACGAAGCCGAAATGAACAAAATTTCGGATTCGTACTGAAAACTATTGCCTGCAGTGGAGTCAATACTAAAATCTTAATAATGTTGCAATTTTGGAAAAAAAATTATTTTTACGGGCCTAAATGTAAGAGTTAGGTTCGATCTTTGAAAGCCATTATCTCGGGAACTACGACGCCGAACTGAATAAAATTTCGATTCGTACTGAAAACTATTGCCTGCAGTGGAATGAAAACTAAAATCTTAATAAAATTACATTTTTGGAAAAAAAATCATTTTTACGGGCCTGATTTGAGACTTGGGTTCGATCTTTGGAGGCAATTTTCTCAGGAACTACGACGGCGAAATGAATAAAACTTCGGATTCGTACTGAAAACTATTGCCTGCAGTGGAATCAATACTAAAATCTTAATAATGTTGCAATTTTGGAAAAAATTTCATTTTTACCGGCCTACTTTGAGACTTGGGTTCGATCTTTGGAGGCAATTTTCTCAGGAACTACGACGCCGAAATGAACAAAATTTCGGATTCGTACTGAAAACCATTGCCTGCAATGGAATCAATACTAAAATCTTAATAATGTTGCATTTTTGGAAAAATTTTCATTTTTACGGGCCTAAATGTAAGAGTTAGGTTCGATATTTGAAAGCCATTATCTCGGAAACTTTGACGCCGAACTGAATAAAATTTCGGATTCGTACTGAAAACTATTGCCTGCAGTGAAATCAATTCTAAAATCCATATTAAATTGCATTTTTGGAAAAAATTTCATTTTTACGGGCCTAAATGTAAGAGTTAGGTTCGATCTTTGAAAGCCATTTTCTCGGGAACTACGACGCCGAACTGAATAAAATTTCGGATTCGTACTGAAAACTATTGCCTTCAGAGAAATCAATACTAAAATCTATATAGAGTTGCATTTTTGGAAAAAAATTCATTTTTACGTGCCTAATTTCAGACTTGGGTTCGAACTTTGGGGGCCATTTTCTCGCGAAATACGACGCCGAACTGAATATAATTATGGATTCGTACTTTAAACAATTGCCTGCAGTGAAATCAATACTAAAATCCATATAAAAGTGCATTTTTGGAAAAAAATTCATTTTTGAGTGGGCCTAAATGTAAGAGTTAGGGTCGATCTTTGAAAGCCATTATCTCGGGAACTACGACGCCGAACTGAATAAATTTCGGATTCGTACTGAAAACTATTGCCTGCAGTGGAATGAAAACTAAAATCTTAATAAAATTACATTTTTGGAAAAAAAATCATTTTTACGGGCCTGATTTGAGACTTGGGTTCGATCTTTGGAGGCAATTTTCTCAGGAACTACGACGCCAAATGAACAAAATTTCGGATTCGTACTGAAAACTATTGCCTGCAGTGGAATCAATACTAAAATCTTAATAATGTTGCAATTTTGGAAAAAAATTCACTTTTACCGGCCTACTTCGAGACTTGGGTTCGATCTTTGGAGGCAATTTTCTCAGGAACTACGACGCCGAAATGAATAAAATTTCGGATTCGTACTTAAAACTATTGCCTGCAGTGGAATCAATACTAAAATCTATATAGAGTTGCATTTTTGGAAAAAAAAATCATTTTTACGGGCCTAAATGTAAGAGTTAGGTTCGAATTTTGAAAGCCATTATCTCGGGAACAACGACGACAAACTGAATAAAATTTCGGATTCGTACTGAAAACTATTCCCTGCAGTGAAATCAATACTAAAATTGCATTTTTGTAAATATTTTCATTTTTACGGGCTTTATTTGAGACTTAGGTTCGATCTTTCGAGGCAATTTTCTCAGAAACTACGACGCCGAACTGAATAAAATTTCGGATTCGTACTGAAAACTATTGCCTGCAGTGGAATCAATACTAAAATCTTAATAATGTTGCAATTTTGTAAAAAATTTCATTTTTACCGGCCTACTTTGAGACTTGGGTTCGAACCTTGGAGGCCATTTTCTCGGGAACTACGACGCCGAACTGAATAAAATTTCGGATTCGTACTGAAAACTATTGCCTGCAGTGAAATGAAAACTAAAATCTTAATAAAATTACATTTTTGGAAAAAAAATCATTTTTACGGGCCTGATTTGACACTTGGGTTCGATCTTTGGAGGCAATTTTCTCAGGAACTACGACGCCGAAATGAATAAAATTTCGGATTCGTTCTTAAAACTATTGCCTGCAGTGGAATCAATACTAAAATCTATATATAGTTGCATTTTTGGAAAAAAAATCATTTTTACGGGCCTAAATGTAAGAGTTAGGATGGAACTTTGAAAGTCCTTATCTCGGGAACCACGACGCCGAACTGAATAAAATTTCGGATTCGTACTGAAAACTATTGCCTGCAGTCAAATCAATACAAAAAACTGAATAAAGTTGCATTTTTAGAAAAAAAATCAATTTTACGGGCCTAAATGTAAGAGTTAGGTTCGAACTTGAGGTTGAATCAATACTTAAATCTTAATAAAATTACATTTTTGGAAAAAAAAATCATTTTTACGGGCCTGATTTGAGACTTGGGTTCGATCTTCGGAGGCTTTTTTCTCGGGAACTACGAAGCCGAACTGAATATAATTTCGGATTCGTACTGAAAACTATTCCCTGCAGTGAAATCAATACTAAAATCTATAAAAAGTTTCATTTTTGTAAATATTTTCATTTTTACGGGCTTTATTTTAGACTTAGGTTCGATTTTTCGAGGCAATTTTCTCAGGAACTACGACGCCGAACTGAATAAAATTTCGGATTCGTACTGAAAATTATTGCCTTCAGAGAAATCAATACTAAAATCTATATAGAGTTGCATTTTTGGAAAAAAAATCATTTTTACGTGCCTAATTTCAGACTTGGGTTCGAACTTTGGGGGCCATATTCTCGCGAAATACGACGCCGAACTGAATATAATTATGGATTCGTACTTTAAACAATTGCCTGCAGTGAAATCAATACTAAAATCTATATAAAGTTGCATTTTTGGAAAAATTTTCATTTTTACAGGCCTAAATGTAAGAGTTAGGTTCGATCTTTGAAAGCCATTTTCTCGGGAACTACGACGCCGAACTGAATAAAATTTCGGATTCGTACTGAAAACTATTGTCTTCAGAGAAATCAATACTTAAATCTATATAGAGTTGCATTTTTGGAAAAAAAATCATTTTTACGAGCCTAATTTCAGACTTGGGTTCGAACTTTGAAGGCCATTTTCTCGCGAAATACGACGCCGAACAGAATATACTTTCGGATTCGTACTGAAAACTATTGCCTGCAGTGAAATCAATACTATAATCGATATAAAATTGCATTTTTGGAAAAAAAATCATTTTTACGGGCCTTAATTTATGAGTTAGGTTCGAACTTTGAAAGCCATTATCTCGGAAACTTTGACGCCGAACTGAATAAAATTTCGGATTCGTACTGAAAACTATTGCCTGCAGGGAAATCAATTCTAAAATCCATATTAAATTGCATTTTTGGAAAAAATTTCATTTTTACGGGCCTAAATGTAAGAGTTAGGTTCGATCTTTGAAAGCCATTTTCTCGGGAACTACTACGCCGAACTGAATAAAATTTCGGATTCTTACTTAAAACTATTGCCTGCAGTGGAATCAATACTAAAATCTATATATAGTTGCATTTTTGGAAAAAAATTCATTTTTACGGGCCTAAATGTAAGAGTTAGGTTCGATCTTTGAAAGCCATTATCTCGGGAACTACGACGCCGAACTGAATAAAATTTCGGATTCGTACTGAAAACTATTGTCTTCAGAGAAATCAATACTTAAATCTATATAGAGTTGCATTTTTGGAAAAAAAATCATTTTTACGAGCCTAATTTCAGACTTGGGTTCGAACTTTGAAGGCCATTTTCTCGCGAAATACGACGCCGAACAGAATATACTTTCGGATTCGTACTGAAAACTATTGCCTGCAGTGAAATCAATACTATAATCGATATAAAATTGCATTTTTGGAAAAAAATTCATTTTTACGGGCCTTAATTTATGAGTTAGGTTCGAACTTTGAAAGCCATTATCTCGGAAACTTTGACGCCGAACTGAATAAAATTTCGGATTTGTACTTAAAACTGTTGCTTGAGGTTGAACCAATACTAAAATATTAATAAAATTATATTTTTTGGAAAAAAAAATCATTTTTACGGGCCTGATTTGAGACTTGGGTTCGATTTTTGGAGGCTATTTTCTCGGGAACTACAACGCCGAACTGAATAAAATTTCGGATTTGTACTGAAAACTGTTGCCTGCAGTGTAATCAATACTAAAATTTATATAAAGTTGCATTTTTGGAAAAATATTCATTTTTACGGGCCTAAATGTAAGACTTAGGGGAGACCCAGACAAAGCGGATGTGTTAAGGGAGATATTAAATAAAACACACAATGTTTGCATAACATAAAAACTTTATAAAGTGTAATGCTAAAAAAATGTTTGTCTACAAAAGTAAAATAAATGAAAAGGTAATATTAATTAGAATTATAACAATAATGTACATTTAAAAAACTCTTCGTATTGTTCACTTTGCCCGGGTACCCGGGCAAAGTGAACTTGGGCTCCGGGCAAAGAGAATTAGGAATCACAATCGTAGTAGAAGTAAGAACCATATCCACTATATGAGGTGCATGATTCGTGAGCCCAACTTTTACACTGGCTGCATTGAATCCAATCCTCTGTTAGTGGTTCAACATAATTTTAGTCACAATTAAGGCAAATCATTTTTTTCAAACTTTTAGTCCGCTGGTAGATGGGCCAAGTTTTTTTTTCTTTATTATTTCTTTTTTTTTCAAATGTTGGCTTCATTTTTGTCTTTTTGTATGTTCTTATGGGATATTTAATACGCAATTGAACATAATCAACCAAAAAGTTCATTCGCTCGGGCAAAGCGATGGTCCATCCGCTTTGCCCTATTCGCTTTGCCCAAGGCAGTATCAAATAAAGTTTTGTTAAAAAATACAATGTGGTTTCTGTATTTCTTAATTAAATTTAGTTTTTTAGCTAGGAAACAAATAAACATTGGATGAAATAAACTAATCTTCACATTAAATATAACCAAATAATAATAATCACAAATACCTTACCTTCGTTTATCGTATGAAAATTCTCGAAAAACGATATTTTACCAAAAGGATCGTGCGTTCTTGCCAAACGACAAATATTCACTGTCATGGCGTCGATAGTGATGCGGTACACCGATTGTGAGAGTATTAGCGCATTGTAGTGGTAATTTTCGGAAATATTCAATTCATCCGCTTTACCTGGTCCATTCGCTTTGCCTGGGTCTCCCCTAGGTTCGATCTTCGAAAGCCATTATCTCGGAAACAATGATGCCAAACAGAATAGAATTTTAGATTGGTACTGAAAACTTTTGCCTGCAGTCAAATCAATACAAAAAACTAAATAAAGTTGCATTTTTAGAAAAAAAATCATTTTTACGGGCCTAAATGTAAGAGTTAGGTTCGAACTTTGAAAGCCATTATCTCGGGAACTACGACGCCGAACTGAATATAATTTCGGATTCGTACTGAAAACTATTCCCTGCAGTGAAATCAATACTAAAATCTATAAAAACTTGCATTTTTGTAAATATTTTCATTTTTACGGGCTTTATTTGAGACTTAGGTTCGATCTTTCGAGGCAATTTTCTCAGGAACTACGACGCCGAACTGAATAAAATTTCGGATTCGTACTGAAAACTATTGCCTTCAGAGAAATCAATACTAAAATCTATATAGAGTGTCATTTTTGGAAAAAAAATCATTTTTCCGTGCCTAATTTCAGACTTGGGTTCGAATTCTGGGGCCATTTTCTCGCGAAATACGACGCCGAACTGAATATAATTTCGGATTCGTACTGAAAACAATTGCCTGCAGTGAAATCAATACTAAAATCTATATAAAGTTGCATTTTTGGAAAAATTTTCATTTTTACGGGCCTAAATGTAAGAGTTAGGTTCGAACTTTGAAAACCATTATCTCGGGAACTACGACGCCGAACTGAATAAAATTTCGGATTCGTACTGAAAACTATTGCCTGCAGTGGAATCAATACTAAAATCTTAATAATGTTGCAATTTTGGAAAAAATTTCATTTTTACCGGCCTACTTTGAGACTTGGGTTCGAAACTTGGAGGCTATTTTCTCGGGAACTACGACGCCGAACTGAATAAAATTTCGGATTCGTACTGAAAACTATTGCCTGCAGTGGAATGAAAACTAAAATCTTAATAAAATTACATTTTTGGAAAAAAAATCATTTTTAGGGGCCTGATTTGAGACTTGGGTTCGATTTTTGGAGGCAATTTTCTCAGGAACTACGACGCCGAAATGAATAAAATTTCGGATTCGTACTTAAAACTATTGACTGCAGTGGAATCAATACTAAAATCTTAATAATGTTGCAATTTTGGAAAAAAATTCATTTTTACCGGCCCACTTTGAGACTTGGGTTCGAAACTTGGAGGCCATTTTCTCGGGAACTACGATGCCGAACTGAATAAAATTCCGGATTCGTACTGAAAACTATTGCCTGCAGTGGAATGAAAACTAAAATCTTAATAAAATTACATTTTTGGAAAAAAAATCATTTTTAGGGGCCTGATTTGAGACTTGGGTTCGATCTTTGGAGGCAATTTTCTCAGGAACCACGACGCCGAAATGAACAAAATTTCGGATTCCTACTGAAAACTATTGCCTGCAGTGGAATCAATACTAAAATCTTAATAATGTTGCAATTTTGGAAAAAATTTCATTTTTACCGGCCTACTTTGAGACTTGGGTTCGATCTTTGGAGGCAATTTTCTCAGGAACTACGACGCCGAAATGAATAAAATTTCGGATTCCTAGTGAAAACTATTGTCTTCAGAGAAATCAATACTAAAATCTATATAGAGTTGCATTTTTGGAAAAAAAATCATTTTTACGGGCCTGATTTGAGACTTGGGTTCGATCTTTGGAGGCAATTTTCTTAGGAACTACGACGCCGAAATGAATAAAATTTCGGATTCGTACTGAAAACTATTGCCTGCAGTGGAATGAAAACTAAAATCTTAATAAAATTACATTTTTGGAAAAAAAAATCATTATTACGGGCCTGATTTGAGACTTGGGTTCGATCTTTGGAGGCAATTTTCTCAGGAACTACGACGCCGAAATGAACAAAATTTCGGATTCGTACTGAAAACTATTGCCTGCAGTGGAATCAATACTAAAATCTTAATACTGTTGCAATTTTGGAAAAAATTTCATTTTTACGGGCCTAAATGTAAGAGTTAGGTTCGATCTTTGAAAGCCATTTTCTCGGGAACTACGACGCCGAACTGAATAAAATTTCGGATTCGTACTGAAAACTATTGCCTTCAGAGAAATCAATACTAAAATCTATATAGAGTTGCATTTTTGGAAAAAAAATCATTTTTACGTGCCTAATTTCAGACTTGGGTTCGAACTTTGGGGGCCATTTTCTCGCGAAATACGACGCCGAACTGAATATAATTTCGGATTCGTACTGAAAACAATTGCCTGCAGTGAAATCAATACTAAAATCTATATAAAGTTGCATTTTTGGAAAAATTTTCATTTTTACGGGCCTAAATGTAAGAGTTAGGTTCGATATTTGAAAGCCATTTTCTCGGGAACTACGACGCCGAACTGAATAAGATTTCGGATTCCTAGTGAAAACTATTGTCTTCAGAGAAATCAATACTTAAATCTGTATAGAGTTGCATTTTTGGAAAAAAATTCATTTTTACGAGCCTAATTTCAGACTTGGGTTCGAACTTTGAAGGCCATTTTCTCGCGAAATACGACGCCGAACAGAATATACTTTCGGATTCGTACTGAAAACTATTGCCTGCAGTGAAATCAATACGATAATCGATATAAAATTGCATTTTTGGAAAAAAATTCATTTTTACGGGCCTTAATTTATGGGTTAGGTTCGAACTTTGAAAGCCATTATCTCGGAAACTTTGACGCCGAACTGAATAAAATTTCGGATTTGTACTTAAAACTGTTGCTTGAGGTTGAATCAATACTAAAATCTTAATAAAATTACATTTTTGGAAAAAAAAATCATTTTTACGGGCCTGATTTGAGACTTGGGTTCGATTTTTGGAGGCTATTTTCTCGGGAACTACAACGCCGAACTGAATAAAATTTCGGATTTGTACTGAAAACTGTTGCCTGCAGTGTAATCAATACTAAAATTTATATAAAGTTGCATTTTTGGAAAAATATTCATTTTTACGGGCCTAAATGTAAGACTTAGGTTCGATCTTCGAAAGCCATTATCTCGGAAACAATGATGCCAAACAGAATAGAATTTTAGATTGGTACTGAAAACTTTTGCCTGCAGTCAAATCAATACAAAAAACTAAATAAAGTTGCATTTTTAGAAAAAAAATCATTTTTACGGGCCTAAATGTAAGAGTTAGGTTCGAACTTTGAAAGCCATTATCTCGGGAACTACGACGCCGAACTGAATATAATTTCGGATTCGTACTGAAAACTATTCCCTGCAGTGAAATCAATACTAAAATCTATAAAAACTTGCATTTTTGTAAATATTTTCATTTTTACGGGCTTTATTTGAGACTTAGGTTCGATCTTTCGAGGCAATTTTCTCAGGAACTACGACGCCGAACTGAATAAAATTTCGGACTCGTACTGAAAACTATTGCCTTCAGAGAAATCAATACTAAAATCTATATAGAGTGTCATTTTTGGAAAAAAAATCATTTTTCCGTGCCTAATTTCAGACTTGGGTTCGAATTTGGGGGCCATTTTCTCGCGAAATACGACGCCGAACTGAATATAATTTCGGATTCGTACTGAAAACAATTTCCTGCAGTGAAATCAATACTAAAATCTATATAAAGTTGCATTTTTGGAAAAATTTTCATTTTTACGGGCCTAAATTTAAGAGTTAGGTTCGAACTTTGAAAACCATTATCTCGGGAACTACGACGCCGAACTGAATAAAATTTCGGATTCGTACTGAAAACTATTGCCTGCAGTGGAATCAATACTAAAATCTTAATAATGTTGCAATTTTGGAAAAAATTTCATTTTTACCGGCCTACTTTGAGACTTGGGTTCGAAACTTGGAGGCTATTTTCTCGGGAACTACGACGCCGAACTGAATAAAATTTCGGATTCGTACTGAAAACTATTGCCTGCAGTGGAATGAAAACTAAAATCTTAATAAAATTACATTTTTGGAAAAAAAATCATTTTTAGGGGCCTGATTTGAGACTTGGGTTCGATTTTTGGAGGCAATTTTCTCAGGAACTACGACGCCGAAATGAATAAAATTTCGGATTCGTACTTAAAACTATTGACTGCAGTGGAATCAATACTAAAATCTTAATAATGTTGCAATTTTGGAAAAAAATTCATTTTTACCGGCCTACTTTGAGACTTGGGTTCGAAACTTGGAGGCCATTTTCTCGGGAACTACGATGCCGAACTGAATAAAATTCCGGATTCGTACTGAAAACTATTGCCTGCAGTGGAATGAAAACTAAAATCTTAATAAAATTACATTTTTGGAAAAAAAATCCTTTTTACGGGCCTGATTTGAGACTTGGGTTCGATCTTTGGAGGCAATTTTCTCAGGAACTACGACGCCGAAATGAACAAAATTTCGGATTCCTACTGAAAACTATTGCCTGCAGTGGAATCAATACTAAAATCTTAATAATGTTGCAATTTTGGAAAAAATTTCATTTTTACCGGCCTACTTTGAGACTTGGGTTCGATCTTTGGAGGCAATTTTCTCAGGAACTACGACGCCGAAATGAATAAAATTTCGGATTCGTACTGAAAACTATTGCCTGCAGTGGAATGAAAACTAAAATCTTAATAAAATTACATTTTTGGAAAAAAAAATCATTATTACGGGCCTGATTTGAGACTTGGGTTCGATCTTTGGAGGCAATTTTCTTAGGAACTACGACGCCGAAATGAATAAAATTTCGGATTCGTACTGAAAACTATTGCCTGCAGTGGAATGAAAACTAAAATCTTAATAAAATTACATTTTTGGAAAAAAAATCCTTTTTACGGGCCTGATTTGAGACTTGGGTTCGATCTTTGGAGGCAATTTTCTCAGGAACTACGACGCCGAAATGAACAAAATTTCGGATTCCTACTGAAAACTATTGCCTGCAGTGGAATCAATACTAAAATCTTAATAATGTTGCATTTTTGGAAAAAAATTCATTTTTACGGGCCTTAATTTATGAGTTAGGTTCGAACTTTGAAAGCCATTATCTCGGAAACTTTGACGCCGAACTGAATAAAATTTCGGATTCGTACTGAAAACTATTGCCTGCAGTGAAATCAATTCTAAAATCCATATTAAATTGCATTTTTGGAAAAAATTTCATTTTTACGGGCCTAAATGTAAGAGTTAGGTTCGATCTTTGAAAGCCATTTTCTCGGGAACTACGACGCCGAACTGAATAAAATTTCGGTTTCGTACTGAAAACTATTGCCTTCATAGAAATCAATACTAAAATCTATATAGAGTTGCATTTTTGGAAAAATATTCATTTTTACGGGCCTAAATGTAAGACTTAGGTTCGATCTTCGAAAGCCATTATCTCGGAAACAACGATGCCAAACAGAATAGAATTTTAAATATGTACTGAAAACTTTTGCCTGCAGTCAAATCAATACAAAAAACTAAATAAAGTTGCATTTTTAGAAAAAAAATCATTTTTACGGGCCTAAATGTAAGAGTTAGGTTCGAACTTTGAAAGCCATTATCTCGGGAACTACGACGCCGAACTGAATATAATTTCGGATTTGTACTGAAAACTATTCCCTGCAGTGAAATCAATACTAAAATCTATAAAAAGTTGCATTTTTGTAAATATTTTCATTTTTACGGGCTTTATTTGAGACTTAGGTTCGATCTTTCGAGGCAATTTTCTCAGGAACTACGACGCCGAACTGAATAAAATTTCGGATTCGTACTGAAAACTATTGCCTTCAGAGAAATCAATACTAAAATCTATATAGAGTTGCATTTTTGGAAAAAAAATCATTTTTACGTGCCTAATTTCAGACTTGGGTTCGAACTTTGGGGGCCATTTTCTCGCGAAATACGACGCCGAACAGAATATACTTTCGGATTCGTAGTGAAAACTATTGCCTGCAGTGAAATCAATTCTAAAATCCATATTAAATTGCATTTTTGGAAAAAATTTCATTTTTACGGGCCTAAATGTAAGAGTTAGGTTCGATCTTTGAAAGCCATTTTCTCGGGAACTACGAAGCCGAACTGAATAAAATTTCGGATTCCTAGTGAAAACTTTTGTCTTCAGAGAAATCAATACTAAAATATATATAGAGTTGCATTTTTGGAAAAAAATTCATTTTTACGAGCCTAAATGTAAGAGTTAGGTTCGAACTTTTCAAGCCATTATCTCGGGAACTACGACGCCGAACTGAATATAATTTCGGATTTGTACTGAAAACTATTCCCTGCAGTGAAATCAATACTAAAATCTATAAAAAGTTGCATTTTTGTAAATATTTTCATTTTTACGGGCTTTATTTGAGACTTAGGTTCGATCTTTCGAGGCAATTTTCTCAGGAACTACGACGCCGAACTGAATAAAATTTCGGATTCGTACTGAAAACTATTGCCTGCAGTGGAATCAATACTAAAATCTTAATAATGTTGCAATTTTGGAAAAAATTTCATTTTTACCGGCCTACTTTGAGACTTGGGTTCGATCTTTGGAGGCAATTTTCTCAGGAACTACGACGCCGAAATGAATAAAATTACGGATTCGTAATTAAAACTATTGCCTGCAGTGGAATCAATACTAAAATCTTAATAATGTTGCAATTTTGGAAAAAATTTCATTTTTAACGGCCTACTTTGAGACTTGGGTTCGAACCTTGGAGGCCATTTTCTCGGGAACTACGACGCCGAACTGAATAAAATTTCGGATTCGTACTGAAAACTATTGCCTGCAGTGGAATGAAAACTAAAATCTTAATAAAATTACATTTTTGGAAAAAAAATCATTTTTACGGGCCTGATTTGAGACTTGGGTTCGATCTTTGGAGGCAATTTTCTTAGGAACTACGACGCCGAAATGAATAAAATTTCGGATTCGTACTGAAAACTATTGCCTGCAGTGGAATGAAAACTAAAATCTTAATAAAATTACATTTTTGGAAAAAAAATCATTTTTACTGGCCTGATTTGAGACTTGAAATCTATCTTTGGAGGCAATTTTCTCAGGAACTACGACGCCGAAATGAATAAAATTTCGGATTCGTAATGTAAACTATTGCCTGCAGTGGAATCAATACTAAAATCTTAATAATGTTGCAATTTTGGAAAAAAATTCATTTTTACCGGCCTACTTTAAGACTTGGGTTCGAACCTTGGAGGCCATTTTCTCGGGAACTACGACGCCGAACTGAATAAAATTCCGGATTCGTACTGAAAACTATTGCCTGCAGTGGAATGAAAACTAAAATCTTAATAAAATTACATTTTTGGAAAAAAAATCATTTTTACGGGCCTGATTTGAGACTTGGGTTCGATCTTTGGAGGCAATTTTCTCAGGAACTACGACGCCGAAATGAATAAAATTTCGGATTCCTAGTGAAAACTATTGTCTTCAGAGAAATCAATACTAAAATCTATATAGAGTTGCATTTTTGGAAAAAAAATCATTTTTACGTGCCTTATTTCAGACTTGGGTTCGAACTTTGGGGGCCATTTTCTCGCGAAATACGACGCCGAACTGAATATAAATTCGGATTCGTACTGAAAACAATTGCCTGCAGTGAAATCAATACTAAAATCTATATAAAGTTGCATTTTTGGAAAAATTTTCATTTTTACGGGCCTAAATGTAAGAGTTAGGTTCGATCTTTGAAAGCCATTTTCTCGGGAACTACGACGCCGAACTGAATAAAATTTCGGATTCCTTGTGAAAACTATTGCCTGCAGTGAAATCAATACTATAATCGATATAAAATTGCATTTTTGGAAAAAAATTCATTTTTACGGGCCTTAATTTATGAGTTAGGTTCGAACTTTGAAAGCCATTATCTCGGAAACTTTGACGCCGAACTGAATAAAATTTCGGATTCGTACTGAAAACTATTGCCTGCAGTGAAATCAATTCTAAAATCCATATTAAATTGCATTTTTGGAAAAAATTTCATTTTTACGGGCCTTATTTCAGACTTGGGTTCGATCTTTGGAGGCAATTTTATCAGGAACAACGACGCCGAAATGAATAAAATTACTGAAAACTATTGCCTGCAGTGGAATGAAAACTAAAATCTTAATAAAATTACATTTTTGGAAAAAAAATCATTTTTACGGGCCTGATTTGACACTTGGGTTCGATTTTTGGAGGCAATTTTCTCAGGAACTACGACGCCGAAATTAATAAAATTTCGGATTCCTAGTGAAAACTATTGTCTTCAGAGAAATCAATACTAAAATCTATATAGAGTTGCATTTTTGGAAAAAAAATCATTTTTACGTGCCTTATTTCAGACTTGGGTTCGAACTTTGGGGGCCATTTTCTCGCGAAATACGACGCCGAACTGAATATAATTTCGGATACGTACTGAAAACAATTGCCTGCAGTGAAATCAATACTAAAATCTATATCAAGTTGCATTTTTGGAAAAATTTTCATTTTTACGGGCCTAAATGTAAGAGTTAGGTTCGATCTTTGAAAGCCATTTTCTCGGGAACTACGACGCCGAACTGAATAAAATTTCGGATTCCTTGTGAAAACTATTGCCTGCAGTGAAATCAATACTATAATCGATATAAAATTGCATTTTTGGAAAAAAATTCATTTTTACGGGCCTTAATTTATGAGTTAGGTTCGAACTTTGAAAGCCATTATCTCGGGAACTACGACGCCGAACTGAATAAAATTTCGGATTCGTACTGAAAACTATTGCCTGCAGTGGAATCAATACTAAAATCTTAACAATGTTGCAATTTTGGAAAAAATTTCATTTTTACCGGCCTACTTTGAGACTTGGGTTCGAACCTTGGAGGCTATTTTCTCGGGAACTACGACGCCGAACTGAATAAAATTTCGGATTCGTACTGAAAACTATTGCCTGCAGTGGAATGAAAACTAAAATCTTAATAAAATTACATTTTTGGAAAAAAAATCATTTTTACGGGCCTGATTTGAGACTTGGGTTCGATCTTTGGAGGCAATTTTCTCAGGAACTACGACGCCGAAATGAATAAAATTTCGGATTCGTACTTAAAACTATTGCCTGCAGTGGAACCAATACTAAAATCTATATAGAGTTGCATTTTTGGAAAAAAATTCATTTTTACGTGCCTAATTTCAGACTTGGGTTCGAACTTTGGGGGCCATTTTCTCGCGAAATACGACGCCGAACTGAATATAATTTCGGATTTGTATTGAAAACAATTGCCTGCAGTGAAATCAATACTAAAATCTATATAAAGTTGCATTTTTGGAAAAATTTTCATTTTTACGGGCCTAAATGTAAGAGTTAGGTTCGATCTTTGAAAAACATTATCTCGGGAACTATGACGCCTAACTGAATAAAATTTCGGATTCGTACTGAAAACTATTGCCTGCAGTGGAATGCAAACTAAAATCTTTATAAAATTACATTTTTGGAATTAAAATCATTTTTAAGGGCCTGATTTGAGACTTGGGTTCGATCTTTGGAGGCAATTTTCTTAGGAACTACGACGCCGAAATGAATAAAATTTCGGATTCGTACTGAAAACTATTGCCTGCAGTGAAATCAATTCTAAAATCCATATAAAAGTGCATTTTTGGAAAAAAATTCATTTTTGAGTGGGCCTAAATGTAAGAGTTAGGGTCGATCTTTGAAAGCCATTATCTCGGGAACTACGACGCCGAACTGAATAAAATTTCGGATTCGTACTGAAACTATTGCCTGCAGTGAAATCAATTCTAAAATCCATATAAAAGTGCATTTTTGGAAAACAATTTATTTTTACGGGCCTAAATGTAAGAGTTAGGTTCGATCTTTGAAAGCCATTATCTCGGGAACTACGACGCCGAACTGAATAAAATTTCGATTCGTACTGAAAACTATTGCCTGCAGTGGAATGAAAACTAAATTCTTAATAAAATTACATTTTTGGAAAAAAAATCATTTTTACGGGCCTGATTTGAGACTTGGGTTCGATCTTTGGAGGCAATTTTCTCAGGAACTACGACGCCGAAATGAATAAAATTTCGGATTCGTACTGAAAACTATTGCCTGCAGTGAAATCAATTCTAAAATCCATATAAAAGTGCATTTTTGGAAAAAAATTCATTTTTGAGTGGGCCTAAATGTAAGAGTTAGGGTCGATCTTTGAAAGCCATTATCTCGGGAACTACGACGCCGAACTGAATAAATTTCGGATTCGTACTGAAAACTATTGCCTGCAGTGGAATGAAAACTAAAATCTTAATAAAATTACATTTTTGGAAAAAAAATCATTTTTGCGGGCCCGATTTGACACTTGGGTTCGATCTTTGGAGGCAATTTTCTCAGGAACTACGACGCCGAAATAAATAAAATTTCGGATTCGAACTTAAAACTATTGCCTGCAGTGGAATCAATTCTAAAATCCATATAAAAGTGCATTTTTGGAAAAAAAATCATTTTTACGGGCCTAAATGTAAGAGTTAGGTTCGATCTTTGAAAACCATTATCTCGGGAACTACGACGCCGAACTGAATAAAATTTCGGATTCGTACTGAAACTATTGCCTGCAGTGAAATCAATTCTAAAATCCATATAAAAGTGCATTTTTGGAAAACAATTTATTTTTACGGGCCTAAATGTAAGAGTTAGGTTCGATCTTTGAAAGCCATTATCTCGGGAACTACGACGCCGAACTGAATAAAATTTCGATTCGTACTGAAAACTATTGCCTGCAGTGGAATGAAAACTAAATTCTTAATAAAATTACATTTTTGGAAAAAAAAATCATTTTTACGGGCCTGATTTGAGACTTGGGTTCGATCTTTCGAGGCAATTTTCTCAGGAACTGCGACGCCGAACTGAATAAAATTTCGGATTCGTACTGAAAACTATTGCCTGCAGTGGAATCAATACTAAAATCTTAATAATGTTGCAATTTTGGAAAAAAAATCATTTTTACCGGCCTACTTTGAGACTTGGGTTCGAACCTTGGAGGCCATTTTCTCGGGAACTACGATGCCGAACTGAATAAAATTTCGGATTCGTACTGAAAACTATTGCCTGCAGTGGAATGAAAACTAAAATCTTAATAAAATTACATTTTTGGAATAAAAATCATTTTTACGGGCCTGATTTGAGACTTGGGTTCGATCTTTGGAGGCAATTTTCTTAGGAACTACGACGCCGAAATGAATAAAATTTCGGATTCGTATTGAAAACTATTGCCTGCAGTGAAATCAATTCTAAAATCCATATAAAATTGCATTTTTGGAAAAAAATTCATTTTTACGGGCCTAAATGTAAGAGTTAGGTTCGAACTTTGAAAGCCATTATCTCGGGAACTACGACGCCGAACTGAATAAAATTTCGGATTCGTACTGAAAACTTTTGCCTGCAGTCAAATCAATACAAAAAACTAAATAAAGTTGCATTTTTAGAAAAAAAATCATTTTTACGGGCCTAAATGTAAGAGTTAGGTTCGAACTTTGAAAGCCATTATCTCGAAAACTACGACGCCGAACTGAATAAAATTTCGGATTCGTACTGAAAACTATTGCCTGCAGTGGAATAAAAACTAAAATCTTAATAAAATTACATTTTTTGAAAAAAAATCATTTTTACGGGCCTGATTTGAGACTTGGGTTCGATCTTTGGAGGCAATTTTCTCAGGAACTACGACGCCGAAATGAATAAAATTTCGGATTCGTACTTAAAACTATAGCCTGCAGTGGAACCAATACTAAAATCTACATATAGTTGCATTTTTGGAAAAAAATTCATTTTTACGTGCCTAATTTCAGACTTGGGTTCGAACTTTGGGGGCCATTTTCTCGCGAAATACGACGCCGAACTGAATATAATTTCGGATTTGTACTGAAAACAATTGCCTGCAGTGAAATCAATACTAAAATCTATATAAAGTTGCATTTTTGGAAAAATTTTCATTTTTACGGGCCTAAATGTAAGAGTTAGGTTCGATCTTTGAAAAACATTATCTCGGGAACTACGACGCCGAACTGAATAAAATTTCGGATTCGTACTGAAAACTATTGCCTGCAGTGGAATGCAAACTAAAATCTTTATAAAATTACATTTTTGGAATTAAAATCATTTTTAAGGGCCTGATTTGAGACTTGGGTTCGATCTTTGGAGGCAATTTTCTTAGGAACTACGACGCCGAAATGAATAAAATTTCGGATTCGTACTGAAAACTATTGCCTGCAGTGAAATCAATTCTAAAATCCATATAAAAGTGCATTTTTGGAAAAAAATTCATTTTTGAGTGGGCCTAAATGTAAGAGTTAGGGTCGATCTTTGAAAGCCATTATCTCGGGAACTACGACGCCGAACTGAATAAATTTCGGATTCGTACTGAAAACTATTGCCTGCAGTGGAATGAAAACTAAAATCTTAATAAAATTACATTTTTGGAAAAAAAATCATTTTTGCGGGCCTGATTTGACACTTGGGTTCGATCTTTGGAGGCAATTTTCTCAGGAACTACGACGCCGAAATAAATAAAATTTCGGATTCGTACTAAAACTATTGCCTGCAGTGGAATCAATTCTAAAATCCATATAAAAGTGCATTTTTGGAAAAAAAATCATTTTTACGGGCCTAAATGTAAGAGTTAGGTTCGATCTTTGAAAACCATTATCTCGGGAACTACGACGCCGAACTGAATAAAATTTCGGATTCGTACTGAAACTATTGCCTGCAGTGAAATCAATTCTAAAATCCATATAAAAGTGCATTTTTGGAAAACAATTTATTTTTACGGGCCTAAATGTAAGAGTTAGGTTCGATCTTTGAAAGCCATTATCTCGGGAACTACGACGCCGAACTGAATAAAATTTCGATTCGTACTGAAAACTATTGCCTGCAGTGGAATGAAAACTAAATTCTTAATAAAATTACATTTTTGGAAAAAAAAATCATTTTTACGGGCCTGATTTGAGACTTGGGTTCGATCTTTCGAGGCAATTTTCTCAGGAACTACGACGCCGAACTGAATAAAATTTCGGATTCGTACTGAAAACTATTGCCTGCAGTGGAATCAATACTAAAATCTTAATAATGTTGCAATTTTGGAAAAAAATTCATTTTTACCGGCCTACTTTGAGACTTGGGTTCGAACCTTGGAGGCCATTTTCTCGGGAACTACGATGCCGAACTGAATAAAATTTCGGATTCGTACTGAAAACTATTGCCTGCAGTGGAATGAAAACTAAAATCTTAATAAAATTACATTTTTGGAATAAAAATCATTTTTACGGGCCTGATTTGAGACTTGGGTTCGATCTTTGGAGGCAATTTTCTTAGGAACTACGACGCCGAAATGAATAAAATTTCGGATTCGTACTGAAAACTATTGCCTGCAGTGAAATCAATTCTAAAATCCATATAAAATTGCATTTTTGGAAAAAAATTCATTTTTACGGGCCTAAATGTAAGAGTTAGGTTCGAACTTTGAAAGCCATTATCTCGGGAACTACGACGCCGAACTGAATAAAATTTCGGATTCGTACTGAAAACTTTTGCCTGCAGTCAAATCAATACAAAAAACTAAATAAAGTTGCATTTTTAGAAAAAAAATCATTTTTACGGGCCTAAATGTAAGAGTTAGGTTCGAACTTTGAAAGCCATTATCTCGGGAACTACGACGCCGAACTGAATAAAATTTCGGATTCGTACTGAAAACTATTGCCTGCAGTGGAATAAAATCTAAAATCTTAATAAAATTACATTTTTGGAAAAAAAATCATTTTTACGGGCCTGATTTGAGACTTGGGTTCGATCTTTGGAGGCAATTTTCTCAGGAACTACGAAGCCGAAATGAACAAAATTTCGGATTCGTACTGAAAACTATTGCCTGCAGTGGAGTCAATACTAAAATCTTAATAATGTTGCAATTTTGGAAAAAAAATTATTTTTACGGGCCTAAATGTAAGAGTTAGGTTCGATCTTTGAAAGCCATTATCTCGGGAACTACGACGCCGAACTGAATAAAATTTCGATTCGTACTGAAAACTATTGCCTGCAGTGGAATGAAAACTAAAATCTTAATAAAATTACATTTTTGGAAAAAAAATCATTTTTACGGGCCTGATTTGAGACTTGGGTTCGATCTTTGGAGGCAATTTTCTCAGGAACTACGACGGCGAAATGAATAAAACTTCGGATTCGTACTGAAAACTATTGCCTGCAGTGGAATCAATACTAAAATCTTAATAATGTTGCAATTTTGGAAAAAAATTCATTTTTACCGGCCTACTTTGAGACTTGGGTTCGAACCTTGGAGGCCATTTTCTCGGGAACTACGATGCCGAACTGAATAAAATTTCGGATTCGTACTGAAAACTATTGCCTGCAGTGGAATGAAAACTAAAATCTTAATAAAATTACATTTTTGGAATAAAAATCATTTTTACGGGCCTGATTTGAGACTTGGGTTCGATCTTTGGAGGCAATTTTCTTAGGAACTACGACGCCGAAATGAATAAAATTTCGGATTCGTACTGAAAACTATTGCCTGCAGTGAAATCAATTCTAAAATCCATATAAAATTGCATTTTTGGAAAAAAATTCATTTTTACGGGCCTAAATGTAAGAGTTAGGTTCGAACTTTGAAAGCCATTATCTCGGGAACTACGACGCCGAACTGAATAAAATTTCGGATTCGTACTGAAAACTTTTGCCTGCAGTCAAATCAATACAAAAAACTAAATAAAGTTGCATTTTTAGAAAAAAAATCATTTTTACGGGCCTAAATGTAAGAGTTAGGTTCGAACTTTGAAAGCCATTATCTCGGGAACTACGACGCCGAACTGAATAAAATTTCGGATTCGTACTGAAAACTATTGCCTGCAGTGGAATAAAAACTAAAATCTTAATAAAATTACATTTTTGGAAAAAAAATCATTTTTACGGGCCTGATTTGAGACTTGGGTTCGATCTTTGGAGGCAATTTTCTCAGGAACTACGACGCCGAAATGAATAAAATTTCGGATTCGTACTTAAAACTATTGCCTGCAGTGGAATCAATACTAAAATCTATATATAGTTGCATTTTTGGAAAAAAATTCATTTTTACGGGCCTAAATGTAAGAGTTACGATGGAACTTTGAAAGCCATTATCTCGGGAACTACGACGCCGAACTAAATAAAATTTCGGATTCGTACTGAAAACTATTGCCTGCAGTGAAATCAATTCTAAAATCCATATAAAATTGCATTTTTGGAAAAAAATTCATTTTTTCGGGCCTAAATGTAAGAGTTAGGTTCGAACTTTGAAAGCCATTATCTCGGGAACTACGACGCCGAACTGAATAAAATTCCGGATTCGTACTGAAAACTATTGCCTGCAGTGGAATGAAAACTAAAATCTTAATAAAATTACATTTTTGGAAAAAAAATCATTTTTACGGGCCTAAATGTAAGAGTTAGGATGGAACTTTGAAAGCCATTATCTCGGGAACTACGACGCCGAACTAAATAAAATTTCGGATTCGTACTGAAAACTATTGCCTGCAGTCAAATCAATACAAAAAACTAAATAAAGTTGCATTTTTAGAAAAAAAATCATTTTTACGGGCCTAAATGTAAGAGTTAGGTTCGAACTTTGAAAGCCATTATCTCGGGAACTACGACGCCGAACTGAATAAAATTCCGGATTCGTACTGAAAACTATTGCCTGCAGTGAAATCAATTCTAAAATCCATATAAAAGTGCATTTTTGGAAAAAAAATCATTTTTACGGGCCTAAATGTAAGAGTTAGGTTCGATCTTTGAAAGCCATTATCTCGGGAACTACGACGCCGAACTGAATAAAATTTCGGATTCGTACTGAAAACTATTGCCTGCAGTGGAATGAAAACTAAATTCTTAATAAAATTACATTTTTGGAAAAAAAATCATTTTTACGGGCCTGATTTGAGACTTGGGTTCGATCTTTCGAGGCAATTTTCTCAGGAACTACGACGCCGAAATGAATAAAATTTCGGATTCGTACTTAAAACTATTGCCTGCAGTGGAATCAATACTAAAATCTATATATAGTTGCATTTTTGGAAAAAAATTCATTTTTACGGGCCTAAATGTAAGAGTTAGGATGGAACTTTGAAAGCCATTATCTCGGGAACTACGACGCCGAACTAAATAAAATTTCGGATTCGTACTGAAAACTATTGCCTGCAGTCAAATCAATACAAAAAACTAAATAAAGTTGCATTTTTAGAAAAAAAATCATTTTTACGGGCCTAAATGTAAGAGTTAGGTTCGAACTTTGAAAGCCATTATCTCGGGAACTACGACGCCGAACTGAATAAAATTTCGGATTCGTACTGAAAACTATTGCCTTCAGAGAAATCAATACTAAAATCTATATAGAGTTGCATTTTTGGAAAAAATTTCATTTTTACGGGCCTAAATGTAAGAGTTAGGTTCGATCTTTGAAAGCCATTATCTCGGGAACTACGACGCCGAACTGAATAAAATTTCGGATTCGTACTGAAAACTATTGCCTTCAGAGAAATCAATACTAAAATCTATATAGAGTTGCATTTTTGGAAAAAAATTCATTTTTACGTGCCTAATTTCAGACTTGGGTTCGAACTTTGGGGGCCATTTTCTCGCGAAATACGACGCCGAACTGAATATAATTTCGAATTCGTACTGAAAACAATTGCCTGCAGTGAAATCAATACTAAAATCTTAATAATGTTGCAATTTTGGAAAAAATTTCATTTTTACCGGCCTACTTTGAGACTTGGGTTCGATCTTTGGAGGCAATTTTCTCTGGAACTACGACGCCGAAATGAATAAAATTATGGATTCGTAATTAAAACTATTGCCTGCAGTGGAATCAATTCTAAAATCCATATAAAAGTGCATTTTTGGAAAAAAAATCATTTTTACGGGCCTAAATGTAAGAGTTAGGTTCGATCTTTGAAAACCATTATCTCGGGAACTACGACGCCGAACTGAATAAAATTTCGGATTCGTACTGAAACTATTGCCTGCAGTGAAATCAATTCTAAAATCCATATAAAAGTGCATTTTTGGAAAACAATTTATTTTTACGGGCCTAAATGTAAGAGTTAGGTTCGAACTTTGAAAGCCATTATCTCGGGAACTACGACGCCGAACTGAATAAAATTTCGGATTCGTACTGAAAACTATTGCCTTCAGAGAAATCAATACTAAAATCTATATAGAGTTGCATTTTTGGAAAAAATTTCATTTTTACGGGCCTAAATGTAAGAGTTAGGTTCGATCTTTGAAAGCCATTTTCTCGGGAACTACGACGCTGAACTGAATAAAATTTCGGATTCCTAGTGAAAAATATTGTCTTCAGAGAAATCAATACTTAAATCTATATAGAGTTGCATTTTTGGAAAAAAAATCATTTTTACGAGCCTAATTTCAGACTTGGGTTCGAACTTTGAAGGCCATTTTCTCGCGAAATACGACGCCGAACAGAATATACTTTCGGATTCGTACTGAAAACTATTGCCTGCAGTGAAATCAATACTATAATCGATATAAAATTGCATTTTTGGAAAAAAATTCATTTTTACCGGCCTTAATTTATGAGTTAGGTTCGAACTTTGAAAGCCATTATCTCGGAAACTTTGACGCCGAACTGAATAAAATTTCGGATTTGTACTTAAAACTGTTGCTTGAGGTTGAATCAATACTAAAATCTTAATAAAATTACATTTTTGGAAAAAAAAATCATTTTTACGGGCCTGATTTGAGACTTGGGTTCGATTTTTGGAGGCTATTTTCTCGGGAACTACAACGCCGAACTGAATAAAATTTCGGATTTGTACTGAAAACTGTTGCCTACAGTGTAATCAATACTAAAATTTATATAAAGTTGCATTTTTGGAAAAATATTCATTTTTACGGGCCTAAATGTAAGACTTAGGTTCGATCTTCGAAAGCCATTATCTCGGAAACAACGATGCCAAACAGAATAGAATTTTAAATTGGTACTGAAAACTTTTGCCTGCAGTCAAATCAATACAAAAAACTAAATAAAGTTGCATTTTTAGAAAAAAAATCATTTTTACGGGCCTAAATGTAAGAGTTAGGTTCGAACTTTGAAAGCCATTATCTCGGGAACTACGACGCCGAACTGAATAAAATTTCGGATTCCTAGTGAAAACTATTGTCTTCAGAGAAATCAATACTAAAATATATAAAGAGTTGCATTTTTGGAAAAAAATTCATTTTTACGTGCCTAATTTCAGACTTGGGTTCGAACTTTGGGGGCCATTTTCTCGCGAAATACGACGCCGAACTGAATATAATTTCGGATTCGTACTGAAAACAATTGCCTGCAGTGAAATCAATACTAAAATCTATATAAAGTTGCATTTTTGGAAAAATTTTCATTTTTACGGGCCTAAATGTAAGAGTTAGGTTCGATCTTTGAAAGCCATTTTCTCGGGAACTACGACGCCGAACTGAATAAAATTTCGGATTCCTAGTGAAAACTATTGTCTTCAGAGAAATCAATACTAAAATATATAAAGAGTTGCATTTTTGGAAAAAAATTCATTTTTACGTGCCTAATTTCAGACTTGGGTTCGAACTTTGGGGGCCATTTTCTCGCGAAATACGACGCCGAACTGAATATAATTTCGGATTCGTACTGAAAACAATTGCCTGCAGTGAAATCAATACTAACATCTATATAAAGTTGCATTTTTGGAAAAATTTTCATTTTTACGGGCCTAAATGTAAGAGTTAGGTTCGATCTTTGAAAGCCATTTTCTCGGGAACTACGAAGCCGAACTGAATAAAATTTCGGATTCCTAGTGAAAACTTTTGTCTTCAGAGAAATCAATACTAAAATATATATAGAGTTGCATTTTTGGAAAAAAATTCATTTTTACGAGCCTAAATGTAAGAGTTAGGTTCGAACTTTTCAAGCCATTATCTAGGGAACTACAACGCCGAACTGAATAAAATTTCGGATTCGTACTGAAAACTATTGCCTGCAGTCAAATCAATACAAAAATCTAAATAAAGTCGATTTTTAGAAAAAAAATCATTTTTACGGGCCTAAATGTAAGAGTTAGGTTCGAACTTTGAAAGCCATTATCTCGGGAACTACGACGCCGAACTGAATAAAATTTCGGATTCGTACTGAAAACTATTGCCTGCAGTGGAATGAAAACTAAAATCTAAATAAAATTACATTTTTGGAAAAAAAATCATTTTTACGGGCCTGATTTGAGACTTGGGTTCGATCTTTGGAGGCAATTTTCTTAGGAACTACGACGCCGAAATGAATAAAATTTCGGATTCGTACTGAAAACTATTGCCTACAGTGGAATGAAAACTAAAATCTTAATAAAATTACATTTTTGGAAAAAAAATCATTTTTACGGGCCTGATTTGAGACTTGGGTTCGATCTTTGGAGGCAATTTTCTCAGGAACTACGACGCCGAAATGAACAAAATTTCGGATTCGTACTGAAAACTATTGCCTGCAGTGGAATCAATACTAAAATCTTAATAATGTTGCAATTTTGGAAAAAATTTCATTTTTACCGGCCTACTTTGAGACTTGGGTTCGATCTTTGGAGGCAATTTTCTCAGGAACTACGACGCCGAAATGAATAAAATTATGGATTCGTAATTAAAACTATTGCCTGCAGTGGAATCCATACTAAAATCTTAATAATGTTGCAATTTTGGAAAAAATTTCATTTTTAACGGCCTACTTTGAGACTTGGGTTCGAACCTTGGAGGCCATTTTCTCGGGAACTACGACGCCGAACTGAATAAAATTTCGGATTCGTACTGAAAACTATTGCCTGCAGTAGAATGAAAACTAAAATCTTAATAAAATTACATTTTTGGAAAAAAATTCATTTTTACGGGCCTGATTTGAGACTTGGGTTCGATCTTTGGAGGCAATTTTCTTAGGAACTACGACGCCGAAATGAATAAAATTTCGGATTCGTACTGAAAACTATTGCCTGCAGTGGAATGAAAACTAAAATCTTAATAAAATTACATTTTTGGAAAAAAAATCATTTTTACGGGCCTGATTTGAGACTTGAAATCTATCTTTGGAGGCAATTTTCTCAGGAACTACGACGCCGAAATGAATAAAATTTCGGATTCGTAATGTAAACTATTGCCTGCAGTGGAATCAATACTAAAATCTTAATAATGTTGCAATTTTGGAAAAAAATTCATTTTTACCGGCCTACTTTAAGACTTGGGTTCGAACCTTGGAGGCCATTTTCTCGGGAACTACGACGCCGAACTGAATAAAATTCCGGATTCGTACTGAAAACTATTGCCTGCAGTGGAATGAAAACTAAAATCTTAATAAAATTACATTTTTGGAAAAAAAATCATTTTTACGGGCCTGATTTGAGACTTGGGTTCGATCTTTGGAGGCAATTTTCTCAGGAACTACGACGCCGAAATGAATAAAATTTCGGATTCCTAGTGAAAACTATTGTCTTCAGAGAAATCAATACTAAAATCTATATAGAGTTGCATTTTTGGAAAAAAAATCATTTTTACGTGCCTTATTTCAGACTTGGGTTCGAACTTTGGGGGCCATTTTCTCGCGAAATACGACGCCGAACTGAATATAAATTCGGATTCGTACTGAAAACAATTGCCTGCAGTGAAATCAATTCTAAAATCCATATTAAATTGCATTTTTGGAAAAAATTTCTTTTTTACGGGCCTTATTTCAGACTTGGGTTCGATCTTTGGAGGCAATTTTATCAGGAACAACGACGCCGAAATGAATAAAATTACTGAAAACTATTGCCTGCAGTGGAATGAAAACTAAAATCTTAATAAAATTACATTTTTGGAAAAAAAATCATTTTTACGGGCCTGATTTGACACTTGGGTTCGATTTTTGGAGGCAATTTTCTCAGGAACTACGACGCCGAAATGAATAAAATTTCGGATTCCTAGTGAAAACTATTGTCTTCAGAGAAATCAATACTAAAATCTATATAGAGTTGCATTTTTGGAAAAAAAATCATTTTTACGGGCCTGATTTGAGACTTGGGTTCGATCTTTCGAGGCAATTTTCTCAGGAACTACGACGCCGAAATGAATAAAATTTCGGATTCGTACTTAAAACTATTGCCTGCAGTGGAATCAATACTAAAATCTATATATAGTTGCATTTTTGGAAAAAAAATCATTTTTACGGGCCTAAATGTAAGAGTTAGGATGGAACTTTGAAAGCCATTATCTCGGGAACTACGACGCCGAACTAAATAAAATTTCGGATTCGTACTGAAAACTATTGCCTGCAGTCAAATCAATACAAAAAACTAAATAAAGTTGCATTTTTAGAAAAAAAATCAATTTTACGGGCCTAAATGTAAGAGTTAGGTTCGAACTTTGAAAGCCATTATCTCGGGAACTCTGACGCCGAACTGAATATAATTTCGGATTCGTACTGAAAACTATTCCCTGCAGTGAAATCAATACTAAAATCTATAAAAACTTGCATTTTTGTAAATATTTTCATTTTTACGGGCTTTATTTGAGACTTAGGTTCGATCTTTCGAGGCAATTTTCTCAGGAACTACGACGCCGAACTGAATAAAATTTCGGATTCGTACTGAAAACTATTGCCTTCAGAGAAATCAATACTAAAATCTATATAGAGTTGCATTTTTAGAAAAAAAATCATTTTTACGGGCCTAAATGTAAGAGTTAGGTTCGAACTTTGAAAGCCATTATCTCGGGAACTACGACGCCGAACTGAATAAAATTTCGGATTCGTACTGAAAACTATTGCCTGCAGTGGAATAAAAACTAAAATCTTAATAAAATTACAATTTTGGAAAAAAAATCATTTTTACGGGCCTGATTTGAGACTTGGGTTCGATCTTTGGAGGCAATTTTCTCAGGAACTACGACGCCGAAATGAATAAAATTTCGGATTCGTACTGAAAACTATTGCCTGCACTGGAATCAATACTAAAATCTTAATAATGTTGCAATTTTGGAAAAAAATTAATTTTTACCGGCCTACTTTGAGACTTGGGTTCGAACCTTGGAGGCCATTTTCTCGGGAACTACGATGCCGAACTGAATAAAATTTCGGATTCGTACTGAAAACTATTGCCTGCAGTGAAATCAATTCTAAAATCCATATAAAAGTGCATTTTTGGAAAAAAAATCATTTTTACGGGCCTAAATGTAAGAGTTAGGTTCGATCTTTGAAAGCCATTATCTCGGGAACTACGACGCCGAACTGAATAAAATTTCGGATTCGTACTGAAAACTATTGCCTGCAGTGGAATCAATACTAAAATCTTAATAATGTTGCAATTTTGGAAAAAATTTCATTTTTACCGGCCTACTTTGAGACTTGGGTTCGATCTTTGGAGGCAATTTTCTCAGGAACTACGACGCCGAAATGAATAAAATTATGGATTCGTAATTAAAACTATTGCCTGCAGTGGAATCAATACTAAAATCTTAATAATGTTGCAATTTTGGAAAAAATTTCATTTTTAACGGCCTACTTTGAGACTTGGGTTCGAACCTTGGAGGCCATTTTCTCGGGAACTACGACGCCGAACTGAATAAAATTTCGGATTCGTACTGAAAACTATTGCCTGCAGTGGAATGAAAACTAAAATCTTAATAAAATTACATTTTTGGAAAAAAAATCATTTTTACGGGCCTGATTTGAGACGTGGGTTCGATCTTTGGAGGCAATTTTCTCAGGAACTACGACGCCGAAATGAACAAAATTTCGGATTCGTACTGAAAACTATTGCCTGCAGTGGAATCAATACTAAAATCTTAATAATGTTGCAATTTTGGAAAAAATTTCATTTTTACCGGCCTACTTTGAGACTTGGGTTCGATCTTTGGAGGCAATTTTCTCTGGAACTACGACGCCGAAATGAATAAAATTATGGATTCGTATTGCCTGCAGTGGAATCAATACTAAAATCTTAATAATGTTGCAATTTTGGAAAAAATTTCATTTTTAACGGCCTACTTTGAGACTTGGGTTCGAACCTTGGAGGCCATTTTCTCGGGAACTACGACGCCGAACTGAATAAAATTTCGGATTCGTACTGAAAACTATTGCCTGCAGTGGAATGAAAACTAAAATCTTAATAAAATTACATTTTTGGAAAAAAAATCATTTTTACGGGCCTGATTTGAGACTTGGGTTCGATCTTTGGAGGCAATTTTCTTAGGAACTACGACGCCGAAATGAATAAAATTTCGGATTCGTACTGAAAACTATTGCCTGCAGTGGAATGAAAACTAAAATCTTAATAAAATTACATTTTTGGAAAAAAAATCATTTTTACGGGCCTGATTTGAGACTTGAAATCTATCTTTGGAGGCAATTTTCTCAGGAACTACGACGCCGAAATGAATAAAATTTCGGATTCGTAATGTAAACTATTGCCTGCAGTGGAATCAATACTAAAATCTTAATAATGTTGCAATTTTGGAAAAAAATTCATTTTTACCGGCCTACTTTAAGACTTGGGTTCGAACCTTGGAGGCCATTTTCTCGGGAACTACGACGCCGAACTGAATAAAATTCCGGATTCGTACGGAAAACTATTGCCTGCAGTGGAATGAAAACTAAAATCTTAATAAAATTACATTTTTGGAAAAAAAATCATTTTTACGGGCCTGATTTGAGACTTGGGTTCGATCTTTGGAGGCAATTTTCTCAGGAACTACGACGCCGAAATGAATAAAATTTCGGATTCCTAGTGAAAACTATTGTCTTCAGAGAAATTCATACTAAAATCTATATAGAGTTGCATTTTTGGAAAAAAAATCATTTTTACGTGCCTTATTTCAGACTTGGGTTCGAACTTTGGGGGCCATTTTCTCGCGAAATACGACGCCGAACTGAATATAAATTCGGATTCGTACTGAAAACAATTGCCTGCAGTGAAATCAATTCTAAAATCCATATTAAATTGCATTTTTGGAAAAAATTTCTTTTTTACGGGCCTTATTTCAGACTTGGGTTCGATCTTTGGAGGCAATTTTATCAGGAACAACGACGCCGAAATGAATAAAATTACTGAAAACTATTGCCTGCAGTGGAATGAAAACTAAAATCTTAATAAAATTACATTTTTGGAAAAAAAATCATTTTTACGGGCCTGATTTGACACTTGGGTTCGATTTTTGGAGGCAATTTTCTCAGGAACTACGACGCCGAAATGAATAAAATTTCGGATTCCTAGTGAAAACTATTGTCTTCAGAGAAATCAATACTAAAATCTATATAGAGTTGCATTTTTGGAAAAAAAATCATTTTTACGGGCCTGATTTGAGACTTGGGTTCGATCTTTCGAGGCAATTTTCTCAGGAACTACGACGCCGAAATGAATAAAATTTCGGATTCGTACTTAAAACTATTGCCTGCAGTGGAATCAATACTAAAATCTATATATAGTTGCATTTTTGGAAAAAAATTCATTTTTACGGGCCTAAATGTAAGAGTTAGGATGGAACTTTGAAAGCCATTATCTCGGGAACTACGACGCCGAACTAAATAAAATTTCGGATTCGTACTGAAAACTATTGCCTGCAGTCAAATCAATACAAAAAACTAAATAAAGTTGCATTTTTAGAAAAAAAATCAATTTTACGGGCCTAAATGTAAGAGTTAGGTTCGAACTTTGAAAGCCATTATCTCGGGAACTCTGACGCCGAACTGAATATAATTTCGGATTCGTACTGAAAACTATTCCCTGCAGTGAAATCAATACTAAAATCTATAAAAACTTGCATTTTTGTAAATATTTTCATTTTTACGGGCTTTATTTGAGACTTAGGTTCGATCTTTCGAGGCAATTTTCTCAGGAACTACGACGCCGAACTGAATAAAATTTCGGATTCGTACTGAAAACTATTGCCTTCAGAGAAATCAATACTAAAATCTATATAGAGTTGCATTTTTAGAAAAAAAATCATTTTTACGGGCCTAAATGTAAGAGTTAGGTTCGAACTTTGAAAGCCATTATCTCGGGAACTACGACGCCGAACTGAATAAAATTTCGGATTCGTACTGAAAACTATTGCCTGCAGTGGAATAAAAACTAAAATCTTAATAAAATTACAATTTTGGAAAAAAAATCATTTTTACGGGCCTGATTTGAGACTTGGGTTCGATCTTTGGAGGCAATTTTCTCAGGAACTACGACGCCGAAATGAATAAAATTTCGGATTCGTACTGAAAACTATTGCCTGCAGTGGAATCAATACTAAAATCTTAATAATGTTGCAATTTTGGAAAAAAATTAATTTTTACCGGCCTACTTTGAGACTTGGGTTCGAACCTTGGAGGCCATTTTCTCGGGAACTACGATGCCGAACTGAATAAAATTTCGGATTCGTACTGAAAACTATTGCCTGCAGTGAAATCAATTCTAAAATCCATATAAAAGTGCATTTTTGGAAAAAAAATCATTTTTACGGGCCTAAATGTAAGAGTTAGGTTCGATCTTTGAAAGCCATTATCTCGGGAACTACGACGCCGAACTGAATAAAATTTCGGATTCGTACTGAAAACTATTGCCTGCAGTGGAATCAATACTAAAATCTTAATAATGTTGCAATTTTGGAAAAAATTTCATTTTTACCGGCCTACTTTGAGACTTGGGTTCGATCTTTGGAGGCAATTTTCTCAGGAACTACGACGCCGAAATGAATAAAATTATGGATTCGTAATTAAAACTATTGCCTGCAGTGGAATCAATACTAAAATCTTAATAATGTTGCAATTTTGGAAAAAATTTCATTTTTAACGGCCTACTTCGAGACTTGGGTTCGAACCTTGGAGGCCATTTTCTCGGGAACTACGACGCCGAACTGAATAAAATTTCGGATTCGTACTGAAAACTATTGCCTGCAGTGGAATGAAAACTAAAATCTTAATAAAATTACATTTTTGGAAAAAAAATCATTTTTACGGGCCTGATTTGAGACTTGGGTTCGATCTTTGGAGGCAATTTTCTTAGGAACTACGACGCCGAAATGAATAAAATTTCGGATTCGTACTGAAAACTATTGCCTACAGTGGAATGAAAACTAAAATCTTAATAAAATTACATTTTTGGAAAAAAAATCATTTTTACGGGCCTGATTTGAGACTTGGGTTCGATCTTTGGAGGCAATTTTCTCAGGAACTACGACGCCGAAATGAACAAAATTTCGGATTCGTACTGAAAACTATTGCCTGCAGTGGAATCAATACTAAAATCTTAATAATGTTGCAATTTTGGAAAAAAATTCATTTTTACCGGCCTACTTTAAGACTTGGGTTCGAACCTTGGAGGCCATTTTCTCGGGAACTACGACGCCGAACTGAATAAAATTCCGGATTCGTACTGAAAACTATTGCCTGCAGTGGAATGAAAACTAAAATCTTAATAAAATTACATTTTTGGAAAAAAAATCATTTTTACGGGCCTGATTTGAGACTTGGGTTCGATCTTTGGAGGCAATTTTCTCAGGAACTACGACGCCGAAATGAACACAATTTCGGATTCGTACTGAAAACTATTGCCTGCAGTGGAGTCAATACTAAAATCTTAATAATGTTGCAATTTTGGAAAAAAAATCATTTTTACCGGCCTACTTTGAGACTTGGGTTCGAACCTTGGAGGCCATTTTCTCGGGAACTACGACGCCGAACTGAATAAAATTCCGGATTCGTACTGAAAACTATTGCCTGCAGTGGAATGAAAACTAAAATCTTAATAAAATTACATTTTTGGAAAAAAAATCATTTTTACGGGCCTGATTTGAGACTTGGGTTCGATCTTTGGAGGCAATTTTCTCAGGAACTACGACGCCGAAATGAACAAAATTTCGGATTCCTACTGAAAACTATTGCCTGCAGTGGAATCAATACTAAAATCTTAATAATGTTGCAATTTTGGAAAAAATTTCATTTTTACCGGCCTACTTTGAGACTTGGGTTCGATCTTTGGAGGCAATTTTCTCAGGAACTACGACGCCGAAATGAATAACATTTCGGATTCGTACTGAAAACTATTGCCTGCAGTCAAATCAATACAAAAATCTAAATAAAATTGCATTTTTAGAAGAAAAATCATTTTTACGGCCCTAAATGTAAGAGTTAGGTTCGAACTTTGAAAGCCATTATCTCGGGAACTACGACGCCGAACTGAATAAAATTTCGGATTCGTACTGAAAACTATTGCCTGCAGTGGAATAAAAACTAAAATCTTAATAAAATTACAATTTTGGAAAAAAAATCATTTTTACGGGCCTGATTTGAGACTTGGGTTCGATCTTTGGAGGCAATTTTCTCAGGAACTACGACGCCGAAATGAATAAAATTTCGGATTCGTACTGAAAACTATTGCCTGCAGTGGAATAAAAACTAAAATCTTAATAAAATTACAATTTTGGAAAAAAAATCATTTTTACGGGCCTGATTTGAGACTTGGGTTCGATCTTTGGAGGCAATTTTCTCAGGAACTACGACGCCGAAATGAATAAAATTTCGGATTCGTACTGAAAACTATTGCCTGCACTGGAATCAATTCTAAAATCCATATAAAAGTGCATTTTTGGAAAAAAAATCATTTTTACGGGCCTAAATGTAAGAGTTAGGTTCGATCTTTGAAAGCCATTATCTCGGGAACTACGACGCCGAACTGAATAAAATTTCGGATTCGTACTGAAAACTATTGCCTGCAGTGGAATCAATACTAAAATCTTAATAATGTTGCAATTTTGGAAAAAATTTCATTTTTACCGGCCTACTTTGAGACTTGGGTTCGATCTTTGGAGGCAATTTTCTCAGGAACTACGACGCCGAAATGAATAAAATTATGGATTCGTAATTAAAACTATTGCCTGCAGTGGAATCAATACTAAAATCTTAATAATGTTGCAATTTTGGAAAAAATTTCATTTTTAACGGCCTACTTTGAGACTTGGGTTCGAACCTTGGAGGCCATTTTCTCGGGAACTACGACGCCGAACTGAATAAAATTTCGGATTCGTACTGAAAACTATTGCCTGCAGTGGAATGAAAACTAAAATCTTAATAAAATTACATTTTTGGAAAAAAAATCATTTTTACGGGCCTGATTTGAGACTTGGGTTCGATCTTTGGAGGCAATTTTCTCAGGAACTACGACGCCGAAATGAACAAAATTTCGGATTCGTACTGAAAACTATTGCCTGCAGTGGAATCAATACTAAAATCTTAATAATGTTGCAATTTTGGAAAAAATTTCATTTTTACCGGCCTACTTTGAGACTTGGGTTCGATCTTTGGAGGCAATTTTCTCTGGAACTACGACGCCGAAATGAATAAAATTATGGATTCGTAATTAAAACTATTGCCTGCAGTGGAATCAATACTAAAATCTTAATAATGTTGCAATTTTGGAAAAAATTTCATTTTTAACGGCCTACTTTGAGACTTGGGTTCGAACCTTGGAGGCCATTTTCTCGGGAACTACGACGCCGAACTGAATAAAATTTCGGATTCGTACTGAAAACTATTGCCTGCAGTGGAATGAAAACTAAAATCTTAATAAAATTACATTTTTGGAAAAAAAATCATTTTTACGGGCCTGATTTGAGACTTGGGTTCGATCTTTGGAGGCAATTTTCTTAGGAACTACGACGCCGAAATGAATAAAATTTCGGATTCGTACTGAAAACTATTGCCTGCAGTGGAATGAAAACTAAAATCTTAATAAAATTACATTTTTGGAAAAAAAATCATTTTTACGGGCCTGATTTGAGACTTGAAATCTATCTTTGGAGGCAATTTTCTCAGGAACTACGACGCCGAAATGAATAAAATTTCGGATTCGTAATGTAAACTATTGCCTGCAGTGGAATCAATACTAAAATCTTAATAATGTTGCAATTTTGGAAAAAAATTCATTTTTACCGGCCTACTTTAAGACTTGGGTTCGAACCTTGGAGGCCATTTTCTCGGGAACTACGACGCCGAACTGAATAAAATTCCGGATTCGTACTGAAAACTATTGCCTGCAGTGGAATGAAAACTAAAATCTTAATAAAATTACATTTTTGGAAAAAAAATCATTTTTACGGGCCTGATTTGAGACTTGGGTTCGATCTTTGGAGGCAATTTTCTCAGGAACTACGACGCCGAAATGAATAAAATTTCGGATTCCTAGTGAAAACTATTGTCTTCAGAGAAATCAATACTAAAATCTATATAGAGTTGCATTTTTGGAAAAAAAATCATTTTTACGTGCCTTATTTCAGACTTGGGTTCGAACTTTGGGGGCCATTTTCTCGCGAAATACGACGCCGAACTGAATATAAATTCGGATTCGTACTGAAAACAATTGCCTGCAGTGAAATCAATTCTAAAATCCATATTAAATTGCATTTTTGGAAAAAATTTCTTTTTTACGGGCCTTATTTCAGACTTGGGTTCGATCTTTGGAGGCAATTTTATCAGGAACAACGACGCCGAAATGAATAAAATTACTGAAAACTATTGCCTGCAGTGGAATGAAAACTAAAATCTTAATAAAATTACATTTTTGGAAAAAAAATCATTTTTACGGGCCTGATTTGACACTTGGGTTCGATTTTTGGAGGCAATTTTCTCAGGAACTACGACGCCGAAATGAATAAAATTTCGGATTCCTAGTGAAAACTATTGTCTTCAGAGAAATCAATACTAAAATCTATATAGAGTTGCATTTTTGGAAAAAAAATCATTTTTACGGGCCTGATTTGAGACTTGGGTTCGATCTTTCGAGGCAATTTTCTCAGGAACTACGACGCCGAAATGAATAAAATTTCGGATTCGTACTTAAAACTATTGCCTGCAGTGGAATCAATACTAAAATCTATATATAGTTGCATTTTTGGAAAAAAAATCATTTTTACGGGCCTAAATGTAAGAGTTAGGATGGAACTTTGAAAGCCATTATCTCGGGAACTACGACGCCGAACTAAATAAAATTTCGGATTCGTACTGAAAACTATTGCCTGCAGTCAAATCAATACAAAAAACTAAATAAAGTTGCATTTTTAGAAAAAAAATCAATTTTACGGGCCTAAATGTAAGAGTTAGGTTCGAACTTTGAAAGCCATTATCTCGGGAACTCTGACGCCGAACTGAATATAATTTCGGATTCGTACTGAAAACTATTCCCTGCAGTGAAATCAATACTAAAATCTATAAAAACTTGCATTTTTGTAAATATTTTCATTTTTACGGGCTTTATTTGAGACTTAGGTTCGATCTTTCGAGGCAATTTTCTCAGGAACTACGACGCCGAACTGAATAAAATTTCGGATTCGTACTGAAAACTATTGCCTTCAGAGAAATCAATACTAAAATCTATATAGAGTTGCATTTTTAGAAAAAAAATCATTTTTACGGGCCTAAATGTAAGAGTTAGGTTCGAACTTTGAAAGCCATTATCTCGGGAACTACGACGCCGAACTGAATAAAATTTCGGATTCGTACTGAAAACTATTGCCTGCAGTGGAATAAAAACTAAAATCTTAATAAAATTACAATTTTGGAAAAAAAATCATTTTTACGGGCCTGATTTGAGACTTGGGTTCGATCTTTGGAGGCAATTTTCTCAGGAACTACGACGCCGAAATGAATAAAATTTCGGATTCGTACTGAAAACTATTGCCTGCAGTGGAATCAATACTAAAATCTTAATAATGTTGCAATTTTGGAAAAAAATTAATTTTTACCGGCCTACTTTGAGACTTGGGTTCGAACCTTGGAGGCCATTTTCTCGGGAACTACGATGCCGAACTGAATAAAATTTCGGATTCGTACTGAAAACTATTGCCTGCAGTGAAATCAATTCTAAAATCCATATAAAAGTGCATTTTTGGAAAAAAAATCATTTTTACGGGCCTAAATGTAAGAGTTAGGTTCGATCTTTGAAAGCCATTATCTCGGGAACTACGACGCCGAACTGAATAAAATTTCGGATTCGTACTGAAAACTATTGCCTGCAGTGGAATCAATACTAAAATCTTAATAATGTTGCAATTTTGGAAAAAATTTCATTTTTACCGGCCTACTTTGAGACTTGGGTTCGATCTTTGGAGGCAATTTTCTCAGGAACTACGACGCCGAAATGAATAAAATTATGGATTCGTAATTAAAACTATTGCCTGCAGTGGAATCAATACTAAAATCTTAATAATGTTGCAATTTTGGAAAAAATTTCATTTTTAACGGCCTACTTCGAGACTTGGGTTCGAACCTTGGAGGCCATTTTCTCGGGAACTACGACGCCGAACTGAATAAAATTTCGGATTCGTACTGAAAACTATTGCCTGCAGTGGAATGAAAACTAAAATCTTAATAAAATTACATTTTTGGAAAAAAAATCATTTTTACGGGCCTGATTTGAGACTTGGGTTCGATCTTTGGAGGCAATTTTCTTAGGAACTACGACGCCGAAATGAATAAAATTTCGGATTCGTACTGAAAACTATTGCCTACAGTGGAATGAAAACTAAAATCTTAATAAAATTACATTTTTGGAAAAAAAATCATTTTTACGGGCCTGATTTGAGACTTGGGTTCGATCTTTGGAGGCAATTTTCTCAGGAACTACGACGCCGAAATGAACAAAATTTCGGATTCGTACTGAAAACTATTGCCTGCAGTGGAATCAATACTAAAATCTTAATAATGTTGCAATTTTGGAAAAAAATTCATTTTTACCGGCCTACTTTAAGACTTGGGTTCGAACCTTGGAGGCCATTTTCTCGGGAACTACGACGCCGAACTGAATAAAATTCCGGATTCGTACTGAAAACTATTGCCTGCAGTGGAATGAAAACTAAAATCTTAATAAAATTACATTTTTGGAAAAAAAATCATTTTTACGGGCCTGATTTGAGACTTGGGTTCGATCTTTGGAGGCAATTTTCTCAGGAACTACGACGCCGAAATGAACACAATTTCGGATTCGTACTGAAAACTATTGCCTGCAGTGGAGTCAATACTAAAATCTTAATAATGTTGCAATTTTGGAAAAAAAATCATTTTTACCGGCCTACTTTGAGACTTGGGTTCGAACCTTGGAGGCCATTTTCTCGGGAACTACGACGCCGAACTGAATAAAATTCCGGATTCGTACTGAAAACTATTGCCTGCAGTGGAATGAAAACTAAAATCTTAATAAAATTACATTTTTGGAAAAAAAATCATTTTTACGGGCCTGATTTGAGACTTGGGTTCGATCTTTGGAGGCAATTTTCTCAGGAACTACGACGCCGAAATGAACAAAATTTCGGATTCCTACTGAAAACTATTGCCTGCAGTGGAATCAATACTAAAATCTTAATAATGTTGCAATTTTGGAAAAAATTTCATTTTTACCGGCCTACTTTGAGACTTGGGTTCGATCTTTGGAGGCAATTTTCTCAGGAACTACGACGCCGAAATGAATAACATTTCGGATTCGTACTGAAAACTATTGCCTGCAGTCAAATCAATACAAAAATCTAAATAAAATTGCATTTTTAGAAGAAAAATCATTTTTACGGCCCTAAATGTAAGAGTTAGGTTCGAACTTTGAAAGCCATTATCTCGGGAACTACGACGCCGAACTGAATAAAATTTCGGATTCGTACTGAAAACTATTGCCTGCAGTGGAATAAAAACTAAAATCTTAATAAAATTACAATTTTGGAAAAAAAATCATTTTTACGGGCCTGATTTGAGACTTGGGTTCGATCTTTGGAGGCAATTTTCTCAGGAACTACGACGCCGAAATGAATAAAATTTCGGATTCGTACTGAAAACTATTGCCTGCAGTGGAATAAAAACTAAAATCTTAATAAAATTACAATTTTGGAAAAAAAATCATTTTTACGGGCCTGATTTGAGACTTGGGTTCGATCTTTGGAGGCAATTTTCTCAGGAACTACGACGCCGAAATGAATAAAATTTCGGATTCGTACTGAAAACTATTGCCTGCACTGGAATCAATTCTAAAATCCATATAAAAGTGCATTTTTGGAAAAAAAATCATTTTTACGGGCCTAAATGTAAGAGTTAGGTTCGATCTTTGAAAGCCATTATCTCGGGAACTACGACGCCGAACTGAATAAAATTTCGGATTCGTACTGAAAACTATTGCCTGCAGTGGAATCAATACTAAAATCTTAATAATGTTGCAATTTTGGAAAAAATTTCATTTTTACCGGCCTACTTTGAGACTTGGGTTCGATCTTTGGAGGCAATTTTCTCAGGAACTACGACGCCGAAATGAATAAAATTATGGATTCGTAATTAAAACTATTGCCTGCAGTGGAATCAATACTAAAATCTTAATAATGTTGCAATTTTGGAAAAAATTTCATTTTTAACGGCCTACTTTGAGACTTGGGTTCGAACCTTGGAGGCCATTTTCTCGGGAACTACGACGCCGAACTGAATAAAATTTCGGATTCGTACTGAAAACTATTGCCTGCAGTGGAATGAAAACTAAAATCTTAATAAAATTACATTTTTGGAAAAAAAATCATTTTTACGGGCCTGATTTGAGACTTGGGTTCGATCTTTGGAGGCAATTTTCTCAGGAACTACGACGCCGAAATGAACAAAATTTCGGATTCGTACTGAAAACTATTGCCTGCAGTGGAATCAATACTAAAATCTTAATAATGTTGCAATTTTGGAAAAAATTTCATTTTTACCGGCCTACTTTGAGACTTGGGTTCGATCTTTGGAGGCAATTTTCTCTGGAACTACGACGCCGAAATGAATAAAATTATGGATTCGTAATTAAAACTATTGCCTGCAGTGGAATCAATACTAAAATCTTAATAATGTTGCAATTTTGGAAAAAATTTCATTTTTAACGGCCTACTTTGAGACTTGGGTTCGAACCTTGGAGGCCATTTTCTCGGGAACTACGACGCCGAACTGAATAAAATTTCGGATTCGTACTGAAAACTATTGCCTGCAGTGGAATGAAAACTAAAATCTTAATAAAATTACATTTTTGGAAAAAAAATCATTTTTACGGGCCTGATTTGAGACTTGGGTTCGATCTTTGGAGGCAATTTTCTTAGGAACTACGACGCCGAAATGAATAAAATTTCGGATTCGTACTGAAAACTATTGCCTGCAGTGGAATGAAAACTAAAATCTTAATAAAATTACATTTTTGGAAAAAAAATCATTTTTACGGGCCTGATTTGAGACTTGAAATCTATCTTTGGAGGCAATTTTCTCAGGAACTACGACGCCGAAATGAATAAAATTTCGGATTCGTAATGTAAACTATTGCCTGCAGTGGAATCAATACTAAAATCTTAATAATGTTGCAATTTTGGAAAAAAATTCATTTTTACCGGCCTACTTTAAGACTTGGGTTCGAACCTTGGAGGCCATTTTCTCGGGAACTACGACGCCGAACTGAATAAAATTCCGGATTCGTACTGAAAACTATTGCCTGCAGTGGAATGAAAACTAAAATCTTAATAAAATTACATTTTTGGAAAAAAAATCATTTTTACGGGCCTGATTTGAGACTTGGGTTCGATCTTTGGAGGCAATTTTCTCAGGAACTACGACGCCGAAATGAATAAAATTTCGGATTCCTAGTGAAAACTATTGTCTTCAGAGAAATTCATACTAAAATCTATATAGAGTTGCATTTTTGGAAAAAAAATCATTTTTACGTGCCTTATTTCAGACTTGGGTTCGAACTTTGGGGGCCATTTTCTCGCGAAATACGACGCCGAACTGAATATAAATTCGGATTCGTACTGAAAACAATTGCCTGCAGTGAAATCAATTCTAAAATCCATATTAAATTGCATTTTTGGAAAAAATTTCTTTTTTACGGGCCTTATTTCAGACTTGGGTTCGATCTTTGGAGGCAATTTTATCAGGAACAACGACGCCGAAATGAATAAAATTACTGAAAACTATTGCCTGCAGTGGAATGAAAACTAAAATCTTAATAAAATTACATTTTTGGAAAAAAAATCATTTTTACGGGCCTGATTTGACACTTGGGTTCGATTTTTGGAGGCAATTTTCTCAGGAACTACGACGCCGAAATGAATAAAATTTCGGATTCCTAGTGAAAACTATTGTCTTCAGAGAAATCAATACTAAAATCTATATAGAGTTGCATTTTTGGAAAAAAAATCATTTTTACGGGCCTGATTTGAGACTTGGGTTCGATCTTTCGAGGCAATTTTCTCAGGAACTACGACGCCGAAATGAATAAAATTTCGGATTCGTACTTAAAACTATTGCCTGCAGTGGAATCAATACTAAAATCTATATATAGTTGCATTTTTGGAAAAAAATTCATTTTTACGGGCCTAAATGTAAGAGTTAGGATGGAACTTTGAAAGCCATTATCTCGGGAACTACGACGCCGAACTAAATAAAATTTCGGATTCGTACTGAAAACTATTGCCTGCAGTCAAATCAATACAAAAAACTAAATAAAGTTGCATTTTTAGAAAAAAAATCAATTTTACGGGCCTAAATGTAAGAGTTAGGTTCGAACTTTGAAAGCCATTATCTCGGGAACTCTGACGCCGAACTGAATATAATTTCGGATTCGTACTGAAAACTATTCCCTGCAGTGAAATCAATACTAAAATCTATAAAAACTTGCATTTTTGTAAATATTTTCATTTTTACGGGCTTTATTTGAGACTTAGGTTCGATCTTTCGAGGCAATTTTCTCAGGAACTACGACGCCGAACTGAATAAAATTTCGGATTCGTACTGAAAACTATTGCCTTCAGAGAAATCAATACTAAAATCTATATAGAGTTGCATTTTTAGAAAAAAAATCATTTTTACGGGCCTAAATGTAAGAGTTAGGTTCGAACTTTGAAAGCCATTATCTCGGGAACTACGACGCCGAACTGAATAAAATTTCGGATTCGTACTGAAAACTATTGCCTGCAGTGGAATAAAAACTAAAATCTTAATAAAATTACAATTTTGGAAAAAAAATCATTTTTACGGGCCTGATTTGAGACTTGGGTTCGATCTTTGGAGGCAATTTTCTCAGGAACTACGACGCCGAAATGAATAAAATTTCGGATTCGTACTGAAAACTATTGCCTGCACTGGAATCAATACTAAAATCTTAATAATGTTGCAATTTTGGAAAAAAATTAATTTTTACCGGCCTACTTTGAGACTTGGGTTCGAACCTTGGAGGCCATTTTCTCGGGAACTACGATGCCGAACTGAATAAAATTTCGGATTCGTACTGAAAACTATTGCCTGCAGTGAAATCAATTCTAAAATCCATATAAAAGTGCATTTTTGGAAAAAAAATCATTTTTACGGGCCTAAATGTAAGAGTTAGGTTCGATCTTTGAAAGCCATTATCTCGGGAACTACGACGCCGAACTGAATAAAATTTCGGATTCGTACTGAAAACTATTGCCTGCAGTGGAATCAATACTAAAATCTTAATAATGTTGCAATTTTGGAAAAAATTTCATTTTTACCGGCCTACTTTGAGACTTGGGTTCGATCTTTGGAGGCAATTTTCTCAGGAACTACGACGCCGAAATGAATAAAATTATGGATTCGTAATTAAAACTATTGCCTGCAGTGGAATCAATACTAAAATCTTAATAATGTTGCAATTTTGGAAAAAATTTCATTTTTAACGGCCTACTTCGAGACTTGGGTTCGAACCTTGGAGGCCATTTTCTCGGGAACTACGACGCCGAACTGAATAAAATTTCGGATTCGTACTGAAAACTATTGCCTGCAGTGGAATGAAAACTAAAATCTTAATAAAATTACATTTTTGGAAAAAAAATCATTTTTACGGGCCTGATTTGAGACTTGGGTTCGATCTTTGGAGGCAATTTTCTTAGGAACTACGACGCCGAAATGAATAAAATTTCGGATTCGTACTGAAAACTATTGCCTACAGTGGAATGAAAACTAAAATCTTAATAAAATTACATTTTTGGAAAAAAAATCATTTTTACGGGCCTGATTTGAGACTTGGGTTCGATCTTTGGAGGCAATTTTCTCAGGAACTACGACGCCGAAATGAACAAAATTTCGGATTCGTACTGAAAACTATTGCCTGCAGTGGAATCAATACTAAAATCTTAATAATGTTGCAATTTTGGAAAAAAATTCATTTTTACCGGCCTACTTTAAGACTTGGGTTCGAACCTTGGAGGCCATTTTCTCGGGAACTACGACGCCGAACTGAATAAAATTCCGGATTCGTACTGAAAACTATTGCCTGCAGTGGAATGAAAACTAAAATCTTAATAAAATTACATTTTTGGAAAAAAAATCATTTTTACGGGCCTGATTTGAGACTTGGGTTCGATCTTTGGAGGCAATTTTCTCAGGAACTACGACGCCGAAATGAACACAATTTCGGATTCGTACTGAAAACTATTGCCTGCAGTGGAGTCAATACTAAAATCTTAATAATGTTGCAATTTTGGAAAAAAAATCATTTTTACCGGCCTACTTTGAGACTTGGGTTCGAACCTTGGAGGCCATTTTCTCGGGAACTACGACGCCGAACTGAATAAAATTCCGGATTCGTACTGAAAACTATTGCCTGCAGTGGAATGAAAACTAAAATCTTAATAAAATTACATTTTTGGAAAAAAAATCATTTTTACGGGCCTGATTTGAGACTTGGGTTCGATCTTTGGAGGCAATTTTCTCAGGAACTACGACGCCGAAATGAACAAAATTTCGGATTCCTACTGAAAACTATTGCCTGCAGTGGAATCAATACTAAAATCTTAATAATGTTGCAATTTTGGAAAAAATTTCATTTTTACCGGCCTACTTTGAGACTTGGGTTCGATCTTTGGAGGCAATTTTCTCAGGAACTACGACGCCGAAATGAATAACATTTCGGATTCGTACTGAAAACTATTGCCTGCAGTCAAATCAATACAAAAATCTAAATAAAATTGCATTTTTAGAAGAAAAATCATTTTTACGGCCCTAAATGTAAGAGTTAGGTTCGAACTTTGAAAGCCATTATCTCGGGAACTACGACGCCGAACTGAATAAAATTTCGGATTCGTACTGAAAACTATTGCCTGCAGTGGAATGAAAACTAAAATCTTAATAAAATTACATTTTTGGAAAAAAAATCATTTTTACGGGCCTGGTTTGAGACTTGGGTTCGATCTTTGGAGGCAATTTTCTTAGGAACTACGACGCCGAAATGAATAAAATTTCGGATTCGTACTGAAAACTATTGCCTGCAGTGGAATGAAAACTAAAATCTTAATAAAATTACATTTTTGGAAAAAAAATCATTTTTACGGGCCTGATTTGAGACTTGGGTTCGATCTTTGGAGGCAATTTTCTCAGGAACTACGACGCCGAACTGAATAAAATTTCGGATTCGTACTGAAAACTATTGCCTGCAGTGGAATGAAAACTAAAATCTTAATAAAATCACATTTTTGGAAAAAAAATCATTTTTACGGGCCTGATTTGAGACTTGGGTTCGATCTTTGGAGGCAATTTTCTCAGGAACTACGACGCCGAAATGAACAAAATTTCGGATTCCTCCTGAAAATTATTGCCTGCAGTGGAATCAATACTAAAATCTTAATAATGTTGCAATTTTGGAAAAAATTTCATTTTTACCGGCCTACTTTGAGACTTGGGTTCGAACCTTGGAGGCCATTTTCTCGGGAACTACGACGCCGAACTGAATAAAATTTCGGATTCGTACTGAAAACTATTGCCTGCAGTGGAATGAAAACTAAAATCTTAATAAAATTAAATTTTTGGAAAAAAAATCGTTTTTACGGGCCTGATTTGACACTTGGGTTCGATCTTTGGAGGCAATTTTCTCAGGAACTACGACGCAGAAATGAATAAAATTTCGGATTCCTAGTGAAAACTATTGTCTTCAGAGAAATCAATACTAAAATCTATATAGAGTTGCATTTTTGGAAAAAAAATCATTTTTACGGGCCTGATTTGAGACTTGGGTTCGATCTTTGGAGGCAATTTTCTTAGGAACTACGACGCCGAAATGAATAAAATTTCGGATTCGTACTGAAAACTATTGCCTGCAGTGGAATGAAAACTAAAATCTTAATAAAATTACATTTTTGGAAAGAAAATCATTTTTACGGGCCTGATTTGAGACTTGGGTTCGATCTTTGGAGGCAATTTTCTCAGGAACTACGAAGCCGAAATGAACAAAATTTCGGATTCCTACTGAAAACTATTGCCTGCAGTGGAATCAATACTAAAATCTTAATAATGTTGCAAGTTTGGAAAAAATTTCATTTTTACCGGCCTACTTTGAGACTTGGGTTCGATCTTTGGAGGCAATTTTCTCAGGAACTACGACGCCGAAATGAATAACATTTCGGATTCGTACTGAAAACTATTGCCTGCAGTCAAATCAATACAAAAATCTAAATAAAATTGCATTTTTAGAAAAAAAATCATTTTTACGGGCCTAAATGTAAGAGTTAGGTTCGAACTTTGAAAGCCATTATCTCGGGAACTACGACGCCGAACTGAATAAAATTTCGGATTCGTACTGAAAACTATTGCCTGCAGCGGAATGAAAACTAAAATCTTAATAAAATTACATTTTTGGAAAAAAAAATCATTTTTACGGGCCTGATTTGAGACTTGGGTTCGATCTTTGGAGGCAATTTTCTTAGGAACTACGACGCCGAAATGAATAAAATTTCGGATTCGTACTGAAAACTATTGCCTGCAGTGGAATGAAAACTAAAATCTTAATAAAATTACATTTTTGGAAAAAAAATCATTTTTACGGGCCTGATTTGAGACTTGAAATCTATCTTTGGAGGCAATTTTCTCAGGAACTACGACGCCGAAATGAATAAAATTTCGGATTCGTACTGAAAACTATTGCCTGCAGTGGAATCAATACTAAAATCTTAATAATGTTGCAATTTTGGAAAAAAATTCATTTTTACCGGCCTACTTTAAGACTTGGGTTCGAACCTTGGAGGCCATTTTCTCGGGAACTACGACGCCGAACTGAATAAAATTCCGGATTCGTACTGAAAACTATTTCCTGCAGTGGAATGAAAACTAAAATCTTAATAAAATAACATTTTTGGAAAAAAAATCATTTTTACGGGCCTGATTTGAGACTTGGGTTCGATCTTTGGAGGCAATTTTCTCAGGAACTACGACGCCGAAATGAACACAATTTCGGATTCGTACTGAAAACTGTTGCCTGCAGTGGAGTCAATACTAAAATCTTAATAATGTTGCAATTTTGGAAAAAAATTCATTTTTACCGGCCTACTTTGAGACTTGGGTTCGAACCTTGGAGGCCATTTCCTCGGGAACTACGACGCCGAACTGAATAAAATTCCGGATTCGTACTGAAAACTATTGCCTGCAGTGGAATGAAAACTTAAATCTTAATAAAATTACATTTTTGGAAAAAAAATCATTTTTACGGGCCTGATTTGAGACTTGGGTTCGATTTTGGAGGCAATTTTCTTAGGAACTACGACGCCGAAATGAATAAAATTTCGGATTCGTACTGAAAACTATTGCCTGCAGTGGAATGAAAACGAAAATCTTAATAAAATTACATTTTTGGAAAAAAAATCATTTTTACGGGCCTGATTTGAGACTTGGGTTCGATCTTTCGAGGCAATTTTCTCAGGAACTACGACGCCGAAATGAACAAAATTTCGGATTCCTACTGAAAACTATTGCCTGCAGTGGAATCAATACTAAAATCTTAATAATGTTGCAATTTTGGAAAAAATTTCATTTTTACCGGCCTACTTTGAGACTTGGGTTCGAACCTTGGAGGCCATTTTCTCGGGAACTACGACGCCGAACTGAATAAAATTTCGGATTCGTACTGAAAACTATTGCCTGCAGTGGAATGAAAACTAAAATCTTAATAAAATTAAATTTTTGGAAAAAAAATCGTTTTTACGGGCCTGATTTGACACTTGGGTTCGATCTTTGGAGGCAATTTTCTCAGGAACTACGACGCAGAAATGAATAAAATTTCGGATTCCTAGTGAAAACTATTGTCTTCAGAGAAATCAATACTAAAATCTATATAGAGTTGCATTTTTGGAAAAAAAATCATTTTTACGGGCCTGATTTGAGACTTGGGTTCGATCTTTGGAGGCAATTTTCTCAGGAACTACGACGCCGAAATGAACAAAATTTCGGATTCCTACTGAAAACTATTGCCTGCAGTGGAATCAATACTAAAATCTTAATAATGTTGCAATTTTGGAAAAAATTTCATTTTTACCGGCCTACTTTGAGACTTGGGTTCGAACCTTGGAGGCCATTTTCTCGGGAACTACGACGCCGAACTGAATAAAATTTCGGATTCGTACTGAAAAATATTGCCTGCAGTGGAATGAAAACTAAAATCTTAATAAAATTAAATTTTTGGAAAAAAAATCGTTTTTACGGGCCTGATTTGACACTTGGGTTCGATCTTTGGAGGCAATTTTCTCAGGAACTACGACGCAGAAATGAATAAAATTTCGGATTCCTAGTGAAAACTATTGTCTTCAGAGAAATCAATACTAAAATCTATATAGAGTTGCATTTTTGGAAAAAAAATCATTTTTACGGGCCTGATTTGAGACTTGGGTTCGATTTTGGAGGCAATTTTCTTAGGAACTACGACGCCGAAATGAATAAAATTTCGGATTCGTACTGAAAACTATTGCCTGCAGTGGAATGAAAACGAAAATCTTAATAAAATTACATTTTTGGAAAAAAAATCATTTTTACGGGCCTGATTTGAGACTTGGGTTCGATCTTTCGAGGCAATTTTCTCAGGAACTACGACGCAGAAATGAATAAAATTTCGGATTCCTAGTGAAAACTATTGTCTTCAGAGAAATCAATACTAAAATCTATATAGAGTTGCATTTTTGGAAAAAAAATCATTTTTACGGGCCTGATTTGAGACTTGGGTTCGATCTTTGGAGGCAATTTTCTCAGGAACTACGACGCCGAAATGAACAAAATTTCGGATTCCTACTGAAAACTATTGCCTGCAGTGGAATCAATACTAAAATCTTAATAATGTTGCAATTTTGGAAAAAATTTCATTTTTACCGGCCTACTTTGAGACTTGGGTTCGAACCTTGGAGGCCATTTTCTCGGGAACTACGACGCCGAACTGAATAAAATTTCGGATTCGTACTGAAAAATATTGCCTGCAGTGGAATGAAAACTAAAATCTTAATAAAATTAAATTTTTGGAAAAAAAATCGTTTTTACGGGCCTGATTTGACACTTGGGTTCGATCTTTGGAGGCAATTTTCTCAGGAACTACGACGCAGAAATGAATAAAATTTCGGATTCCTAGTGAAAACTATTGTCTTCAGAGAAATCAATACTAAAATCTATATAGAGTTGCATTTTTGGAAAAAAAATCATTTTTACGGGCCTGATTTGAGACTTGGGTTCGATTTTGGAGGCAATTTTCTTAGGAACTACGACGCCGAAATGAATAAAATTTCGGATTCGTACTGAAAACTATTGCCTGCAGTGGAATGAAAACGAAAATCTTAATAAAATTACATTTTTGGAAAAAAAATCATTTTTACGGGCCTGATTTGAGACTTGGGTTCGATCTTTCGAGGCAATTTTCTCAGGAACTACGACGCCGAAATGAACAAAATTTCGGATTCCTACTGAAAACTATTGCCTGCAGTGGAATCAATACTAAAATCTTAATAATGTTGCAATTTTGGAAAAAATTTCATTTTTACCGGCCTACTTTGAGACTTGGGTTCGAACCTTGGAGGCCATTTTCTCGGGAACTACGACGCCGAACTGAATAAAATTTCGGATTCGTACTGAAAACTATTGCCTGCAGTGGAATGAAAACTAAAATCTTAATAAAATTAAATTTTTGGAAAAAAAATCGTTTTTACGGGCCTGATTTGACACTTGGGTTCGATCTTTGGAGGCAATTTTCTCAGGAACTACGACGCAGAAATGAATAAAATTTCGGATTCCTAGTGAAAACTATTGTCTTCAGAGAAATCAATACTAAAATCTATATAGAGTTGCATTTTTGGAAAAAAAATCATTTTTACGGGCCTGATTTGAGACTTGGGTTCGATCTTTGGAGGCAATTTTCTCAGGAACTACGACGCCGAAATGAACAAAATTTCGGATTCCTACTGAAAACTATTGCCTGCAGTGGAATCAATACTAAAATCTTAATAATGTTGCAATTTTGGAAAAAATTTCATTTTTACCGGCCTACTTTGAGACTTGGGTTCGAACCTTGGAGGCCATTTTCTCGGGAACTACGACGCCGAACTGAATAAAATTTCGGATTCGTACTGAAAAATATTGCCTGCAGTGGAATGAAAACTAAAATCTTAATAAAATTAAATTTTTGGAAAAAAAATCGTTTTTACGGGCCTGATTTGACACTTGGGTTCGATCTTTGGAGGCAATTTTCTCAGGAACTACGACGCAGAAATGAATAAAATTTCGGATTCCTAGTGAAAACTATTGTCTTCAGAGAAATCAATACTAAAATCTATATAGAGTTGCATTTTTGGAAAAAAAATCATTTTTACGGGCCTGATTTGAGACTTGGGTTCGATCTTTGGAGGCAATTTTCTTAGGAACTACGACGCCGAAATGAATAAAATTTCGGATTCGTACTGAAAACTATTGCCTGCAGTGGAATGAAAACGAAAATCTTAATAAAATTACATTTTTGGAAAAAAAATCATTTTTACGGGCCTGATTTGAGACTTGGGTTCGATCTTTGGAGGCAATTTTCTCAGGAACTACGACGCCGAAATGAACAAAATTTCGGATTCCTACTGAAAACTATTGCCTGCAGTGGAATCAATACTAAAATCTTAATAATGTTGCAATTTTGGAAAAAATTTCATTTTTACCGGCCTACTTTGAGACTTGGGTTCGATCTTTGGAGGCAATTTTCTCAGGAACTACGACGCCGAAATGAATAACATTTCGGATTCGTACTTAAAATTATTGCCTGCAGTGGAATCAATACTAAAATCTTAATAATGTTGCAATTTTGGAAAAAATTTCATTTTTACCTGCCTACTTTGAGACTTGGGTTCGAACCTTGGAGGCCATTTTCTCGGGAACTACGACGCCGAACTGAATAAAATTTCGGATTCGTACTGAAAACTATTGCCTGCAGTGGAATGAAAACTAAAATCTTAATAAAATTAAATTTTTGGAAAAAAAATCATTTTTACGTGCCTAATTTCAGACTTGGGTTCGAATTTGGGGGCCATTTTCTCGCGAAATACGACGCCGAACTGAATATAATTTCGGATTCGTACTGAAAACAATTGCCTGCAGTGAAATCAATACTAAAATCTATATAAAGTTGCATTTTTGGAAAAATTTTCATTTTTACGGGCCTAAATGTAAGAGTTAGGTTCGATCTTCGAAAACCATTATCTCGGAAACAACGATGCCAAACAGAATAGAATTTTAGATTGGTACTGAAAACGTTTGCCTGCAGTCAATTCAATACAAAAAACTAAATAAAGTTGCATTTTTAGAAAAAAAATCATTTTTACGGGCCTAAATGTAAGAGTTAGGTTCGAACTTTGAAAGCCATTATCTCGGGAACTACGACGCCGAACTGAATATAATTTCGGATTCGTACTGAAAACTATTCCCTGCAGTGAAATCAATACTAAAATCTATAAAAAGTTGCATTTTTGTAAATATTTTCATTTTTACGGGCTTTATTTGAGACTTAGGTTCGATCTTTCGAGGCAATTTTCTCAGGAACTACGACGCCGAACTGAATAAAATTTCGGATTCGTACTGAAAACTATTGCCTTCAGAGAAATCAATACTAAAATCTATATAGAGTTGCATTTTTGGAAAAAAATTCATTTTTACGTGCCTAATTTCAGACTTGGGTTCGAATTTGGGGGCCATTTTCTCGCGAAATACGACGCCGAACTGAATATAATTTCGGATTCGTACTGAAAACAATTGCCTGCATTGAAATCAATACTAAAATCTATATAAAGTTGCATTTTTGGAAAAATTTTCATTTTTACGGGCCTAAATGTAAGAGTTAGGTTCGAACTTTGAAAACCATTATCTCGGGAACTACGACGCCGAACTGAATAAAATTTCGGATTCGTACTGAAAACTATTGCCTGCAGTGAAATCAATTCTAAAATCTATATAAAATTGCATTTTTGGAAAAAATTTCATTTTTACGGGCCTAAATGTAAGAGTTAGGTTCGATCTTTGAAAGCCATTTTCTCGGGAACTACGACGCCGAACTGAATAAAATTTCGGATTCCTAGTGAAAACTATTGTCTTCAGAGAAATCAATACTTAAATCTATATAGAGTTGCATTTTTGGAAAAAAAATCATTTTTACGAGCCTAATTTCAGACTTGGGTTCGAACTTTGAAGGCCATTTTCTCGCGAAATACGACGCCGAACAGAATATACTTTCGGATTCGTACTGAAAACTATTGCCTGCAGTGAAATCAATACTATAATCGATATAAAATTGCATTTTTGGAAAAAAATTCATTTTTACGGGCCTAAATGTAAGAGTTAGGTTCGAACTTTGAAAACCATTATCTCGGGAACTACGACGCCGAACTGAATAAAATTTCGGATTCGTACTGAAAACTATTGCCTGCAGTGGAATCAATACTAAAATCTTAATAATGTTGCAATTTTGGAAAAAATTTCATTTTTACCGGCCTACTTTGAGACTTGGGTTCGAACCTTGGAGGCTATTTTCTCGGGAACTACGACTCCGAACTGAATAAAATTTCGGATTCGTACTGAAAACTATTGCCTGCAGTGGAATGAAAACTAAAATCTTAATAAAATTACATTTTTGGAAAAAAAATCATTTTTACGGGCCTGATTTGAGACTTGGGTTCGATCTTTGGAGGCAATTTTCTCAGGAACTACGACGCCGAAATGAATAAAATTTCGGATTCGTACTTAAAACTATTGCCTGCAGTGGAACCAATACTAAAATCTATATATAGTTGCATTTTTGGAAAAAAATTCATTTTTACGGGCCTAAATGTAAGAGTTAGGTTCGAACTTTGAAAGCCATTATCTCGGGAACTACGACGCCGAACTGAATAAAATGTCGGATTCGTACTGAAAACTATTGCCTGCAGTGAAATCAATTCTAAAATCTATATAAAATTGCATTTTTGGAAAAAATTTCATTTTTACGGGCCTAAATGTAAGAGTTAGGTTCGATCTTTGAAAGCCATTTTCTCGGGAACTACGACGCCGAACTGAATAAAATTTCGGATTCGTACTGAAAACTATTGCCTTCAGAGAAATCAATACTAAAATCTATATAGAGTTGCATTTTTGGAAAAAAATTCATTTTTACGTGCCTAATTTCAGATTTGGGTTCGAACTTTGGGGGACATTTTCTCGCGAAATACGACGCCGAACTGAATATAATTTCGGATTTGTACTGAAAACAATTGCCTGCAGTGAAATCAATAATAAAATCTATATAAAGTTGCATTTTTGGAAAAATTTTCATTTTTACGGGCCTAAATGTAAGAGTTAGGTTCGATCTTTGAAAGCCATTTTCTCGGGAACTACGACGCCGAACTGAATAAAATTTCGGATTCGTACTGAAAACTATTGCCTGCAGTCAAATCAATACAAAAATCTATATAAAATTGCATTTTTAGAAAAAAAATCATTTTTACGGGCCTAAATGTAAGAGTTAGGTTCGAACTTTGAAAGCCATTATCTCGGGAACTACGACGCCGAACTGAATAAAATTTCGGATTCGTACTGAAAACTATTGCCTGCAGTAGAATGAAAACTAAAATCTTAATAAAATTACATTTTTGGAAAAAAAGTCATTTTTACGGGCCTGATTTGAGACTTGAAATCTATCTTTGGAGGCAATTTTCTCAGGAACTACGACGCCGAAATGAATAAAATTTCGGATTCGTACTGAAAACTATTGCCTGCAGTGGAATGAAAACTAAAATCTTAATAAAATTACATTTTTGGAAAAAAAATCATTTTTACGGGCCTGATTTGAGACTTGAAATCTATCTTTGGAGGCAATTTTCTCAGGAACTACGACGCCGAAATGAATAAAATTTCGGATTCGTACTGAAAACTATTGCCTGCAGTGGAATCAATACTAAAATCTTAATAATGTTGCAATTTTGGAAAAAAATTCATTTTTACCGGCCTACTTTAAGACTTGGGTTCGAACCTTGGAGGCCATTTTCTCGGGAACTACGACGCCGAACTGAATAAAATTCCGGATTCGTACTGAAAACTATTGCCTGCAGTGGAATGAAAACTAAAATCTTAATAAAATTACATTTTTGGAAAAAAAATCATTTTTACGGGCCTGATTTGAGACTTGGGTTCGATCTTTGGAGGCAATTTTCTCAGGAACTACGACCCCGAAATGAACACAATTTCGGATTCGTACTGAAAACTATTGCCTGCAGTGGAGTCAATACTAAAATCTTAATAATGTTGCAATTTTGGAAAAAAATTCATTTATACCGGCCTACTTTGAGACTAGGGTTCGAACCTTGGAGGCCATTTTCTCGGGAACTACGACGCCGAACTGAATAAAATTCCGGATTCGTACTGAAAACTATTGCCTGCAGTGGAATGAAAATTAAAATCTTAATAAATTTACATTTTTGGAAAAAAAATCATTTTTACGGGCCTGATTTGAGACTTGGGTTCGATCTTTGGAGGCAATTTTCTCAGGAACTACGACGCCGAAATGAACAAAATTTCGGATTCCTACTGAAAACTATTGCCTGCAGTGGAATCAATACTAAAATCTTAATAATGTTGCAATTTTGGAAAAAATTTCATTTTTACCGGCCTACTTTGAGACTTGGGTTCGATCTTTGGAGGCAATTTTCTCAGGAACTACGACGCCGAAATGAATAACATTTCGGATTCGTACTTAAAACTATTGCCTGCAGTGGAATCAATACTAAAATCTTAATAATGTTGCAATTTTGGAAAAAATTTCATTTTTACCGGCCTACTTTGAGACTTGGGTTCGAACCTTGGAGGCCATTTTCTCGGGAACTACGACGCCGAACTAAATAAAATTTCCGATTCGTACTGAAAACTATTGCCTGCAGTGGAATGAAAACTAAAATCTTAATAAAATTAAATTTTTGGAAAAAAAATCGTTTTTACGGGCCTGATTTGACACTTGGGTTCGATCTTTGGAGGCAATTTTCTCAGGAACTACGACGCCGAAATGAATAAAATTTCGGATTCCTAGTGAAAACTATTGTCTTCAGAGAAATCAATACTAAAATCTATATAGAGTTGCATTTTTGGAAAAAAAATCATTTTTACGGGCCTGATTTGAGACTTGGGTTCGATCTTTGGAGGCAATTTTCTTAGGAACTACGACGCCGAAATGAATAAAATTTCGGATTCGTACTGAAAACTATTGCCTGCAGTGGAATGAAAACTAAAATCTTAATAAAATTACATTTTTGGAAAAAAAATCATTTTTACGGGCCTGATTTGAGACTTGGGTTCGATCTTTGGAGGGAATTGTCTCAGGAAATACGATGGCGAAATGAATAAAATTTCGGATTCGTACTAAAAACTATTGCCTGCAGTGGAATCAATACTAAAATCTTAATAATGTTGCAATTTTGGAAAAAAATTCATTTTTACCGGCCTACTTTGAGACTTGGGTTCGAACCTTGGAGGCCATTTTCTCGGGAACTACGACGCCGAAATGAATAAAATTCCGGATTCGTACTGAAAACTATTGCCTGCAGTGGAATGAAAACTAAAATCTTAATAAAATTACATTTTTGGAAAAAAAATCATTTTTACGGGCCTGATTTGAGACTTGAAATCTATCTTTGGAGGCAATTTTCTCAGGAAATACGACGCCGAAATGAATAAAATTTCGGATTCGTACTGAAAACTATTGCCTGCAGTGGAATCAATACTAAAATCTTAATAATGTTGCAATTTTGGAAAAAATTTCATTTTTACCGGCCTACTTTGAGACTTGGGTTCGAACCTTGGAGGCCATTTTCTCGGGAACTACGACGCCGAACTAAATAAAATTTCCGATTCGTACTGAAAACTATTGCCTGCAGTGGAATGAAAACTAAAATCTTAATAAAATTAAATTTTTGGAAAAAAAATCGTTTTTACGGGCCTGATTTGACACTTGGGTTCGATCTTTGGAGGCAATTTTCTCAGGAACTACGACGCCGAAATGAATAACATTTCGGATTCGTACTTAAAACTATTGCCTGCAGTGGAATCAATACTAAAATCTTAATAATGTTGCAATTTTGGAAAAAATTTCATTTTTACCGGCCTACTTTGAGACTTGGGTTCGAACCTTGGAGGCCATTTTCTCGGGAACTACGACGCCGAACTAAATAAAATTTCCGATTCGTACTGAAAACTATTGCCTGCAGTGGAATGAAAACTAAAATCTTAATAAAATTAAATTTTTGGAAAAAAAATCGTTTTTACGGGCCTGATTTGACACTTGGGTTCGATCTTTGGAGGCAATTTTCTCAGGAACTACGACGCCGAAATGAATAAAATTTCGGATTCCTAGTGAAAACTATTGTCTTCAGAGAAATCAATACTAAAATCTATATAGAGTTGCATTTTTGGAAAAAAAATCATTTTTACGGGCCTGATTTGAGACTTGGGTTCGATCTTTGGAGGCAATTTTCTTAGGAACTACGACGCCGAAATGAATAAAATTTCGGATTCGTACTGAAAACTATTGCCTGCAGTGGAATGAAAACTAAAATCTTAATAAAATTACATTTTTGGAAAAAAAATCATTTTTACGGGCCTGATTTGAGACTTGGGTTCGATCTTTGGAGGGAATTGTCTCAGGAAATACGATGGCGAAATGAATAAAATTTCGGATTCGTACTAAAAACTATTGCCTGCAGTGGAATCAATACTAAAATCTTAATAATGTTGCAATTTTGGAAAAAAATTCATTTTTACCGGCCTACTTTGAGACTTGGGTTCGAACCTTGGAGGCCATTTTCTCGGGAACTACGACGCCGAAATGAATAAAATTCCGGATTCGTACTGAAAACTATTGCCTGCAGTGGAATGAAAACTAAAATCTTAATAAAATTACATTTTTGGAAAAAAAATCATTTTTACGGGCCTGATTTGAGACTTGAAATCTATCTTTGGAGGCAATTTTCTCAGGAAATACGACGCCGAAATGAATAAAATTTCGGATTCGTACTGAAAACTATTGCCTGCAGTGGAATCAATACTAAAATCTTAATAATGTTGCAATTTTGGAAAAAAATTCATTTTTACCGGCCTACTTTAAGACTTGGGTTCGAACCTTGGAGGCCATTTTCTCGGGAACTACGACGCCGAACTGAATAAAATTCCGGATTCGTACTGAAAACTATTGCCTGCAGTGGAATGAAAACTAAAATCTTAATAAAATTACATTTTTGGAAAAAAAATCATTTTTACGGGCCTGATTTGAACTTGGGTTCGATCTTTGGAGGCAATTTTCTCAGGAACTACGACGCCGAAATGAACACAATTTCGGATTCGTACTGAAAACTATTGCCTGCAGTGGAGTCAATACTAAAATCTTAATAATGTTGCAATTTTGGAAAAAAAATCATTTTTACCGGCCTACTTTGAGACTTGGGTTCGAACCTTGGAGGCCACTTTCTCGGGAACTACGACGCCGAACTGAATAAAATTCCGGATTCGTACTGAAAACTATTGCCTGCAGTGGAATGAAAACTAAAATCTTAATAAAATTACATTTTTGGAAAAAAAATCATTTTTACGGGCCTGATTTGAGACTTGGGTTCGATCTTTGGAGGCAATTTTCTCAGGAACTACGACGCCGAAATGAACAAAATTTCGGATTCCTACTGAAAACTATTGCCTGCAGTGGAATCAATACTAAAATCTTAATAATGTTGCAATTTTGGAAAAAATTTCATTTTTACCGGCCTACTTTGAGACTTGGGTTCGATCTTTGGAGGCAATTTTCTCAGGAACTACGACGCCGAAATGAATAACATTTCGGATTCGTACTTAAAACTATTGCCTGCAGTGGAATCAATACTAAAATCTTAATAATGTTGCAATTTTGGAAAAAATTTCATTTTTACCGGCCTACTTTGAGACTTGGGTTCGAACCTTGGAGGCCATTTTCTCGGGAACTACGACGCCGAACTGAATAAAATTCCGGATTCGTACTGAAAACTATTGCCTGCAGTGGAATGAAAACTAAAATCTTAATAAAATTACATTTTTGGAAAAAAAATCATTTTTACGGGCCTGATTTGAGACTTGGGTTCGATCTTTGGAGGCAATTTTCTGAGGAACTACGACGCCGAAATGAACAAAATTTCGGATTCCTACTGAAAACTATTGCCTGCAGTGGAATCAATACTAAAATCTTAATAATGTTGCAATTTTGGAAAAAATTTCATTTTTACCGGCCTACTTTGAGACTTGGGTTCGATCTTTGGAGGCAATTTTCTCAGGAACTACGACGCCGAAATGAACAAAATTTCGGATTCGTACTGAAAACTATTGCCTGCAGTAGAATCAATACTAAAATCTTAATAATGTTGCATTTTTGGAAAAATTTTCCTTTTTACGGGCCTAAATGTAAGAGTTAGGTTCGATCTTTGAAAGCCATTTTCTCGGGAACTACGACGCCGATCTGAATAAAATTTCGGATTCCTTGTGAAAACTATTGCCTGCAGTGAAATCAATACTATAATCGATATAAAATTGCATTTTTGGAAAAAAATTCATTTTTACGGGCCTTAATTTATGAGTTAGGTTCGAACTTTGAAAGCCATTATCTCGGAAACTTTGACGCCGAACTGAATAAAATTTCGGATTCGTACTGAAAACTATTGCCTGCAGTGAAATCAATTCTAAAATCCATATTAAATTGCATTTTTGGAAAAAATTTCATTTTTACGGGCCTAAATGTAAGAGTTAGGTTCGATCTTTGAAAGCCATTTTCTCGGGAACTACGACGCCGAACTGAATAAAATTTCGGATTCGTACTGAAAACTATTGCCTTCAGAGAAATCAATACTAAAATCTATATAGAGTTGCATTTTTGGAAAAAAAATCATTTTTACGTGCCTAATTTCAGACTTGGGTTCGAACTTTGGGGGCCATTTTCTCGCGAAATACGACGCCGAACTGAATATAATTTCGGATTCGTACTGAAAATTATTGCCTGCAGTGAAATCAATTCTAAAATCCATATAAAATTGCATTTTTGGAAAAAAAATCATTTTTACGGGCCTAAATGTAAGAGTTAGGTTCGATCTTCGAAAACCATTATCTCGGAAACAACGATGCCAAACAGAATAGAATTTTAGATTGGTACTGAAAACGTTTGCCTGCAGTCAATTCAATACAAAAAACTAAATAAAGTTGCATTTTTAGAAAAAAAATCATTTTTACGGGCCTAAATGTAAGAGTTAGGTTCGAACTTTGAAAGCCATTATCTCGGGAACTACGACGCCGAACTGAATATAATTTCGGATTCGTACTGAAAACTATTCCCTGCAGTGAAATCAATACTAAAATCTATAAAAAGTTGCATTTTTGTAAATATTTTCATTTTTACGGGCTTTATTTGAGACTTAGGTTCGATCTTTCGAGGCAATTTTCTCAGGAACTACGACGCCGAACTGAATTAAATTTCGGATTCGTACTGAAAACTTTTGCCTTCAGAGAAATGAATACTAAAATCTATATAGAGTTGCATTTTTGGAAAATAAATCATTTTTACGTCCCTAATTTCAGACTTGGGTTCGAATTTGGGGGCCATTTTCTCGCGAAATACGACGCCGAACTGAATATAATTTCGGATTCGTACTGAAAACTATTGCCTGCAGTGAAATCAATTCTAAAATCTATATAAAATTGCATTTTTGGAAAAAATTTCATTTTTACGGGCCTTAATGTAAGAGTTAGGTTCGATCTTTGAAAGCCATTTTCTCGGGAACTACGACGCCGAACTGAATAAAATTTCGGATTCGTACTGAAAACTATTGCCTGCAGTGAAATCAATTCTAAAATCTATATAAAATTGCATTTTTGGATAAAATTTCATTTTTACGGGCCTAAATGTAAGAGTTAGGTTCGATCTTTGAAAGCCATTTTCTCGGGAACTACGACGCCGAACTGAATAAAATTTCGGATTCGTACTGAAAACTATTGCCTTCAGAGAAATCAATACTAAAATCTATATAGAGTTGCATTTTTGGAAAAAAATTCATTTTTACGTGCCTAATTTCAGATTTGGGTTCGAACTTTGGGGGACATTTTCTCGCGAAATACGACGCCGAACTGAATATAATTTCGGATTTGTACTGAAAACAATTGCCTGCAGTGAAATCAATAATAAAATCTATATAAAGTTGCATTTTTGGAAAAATTTTCATTTTTACGGGCCTAAATGTAAGAGTTAGGTTCGATCTTTGAAAGCCATTTTCTCGGGAACTACGACGCCGAACTGAATGAAATTTCGGATTCGTAGTGAAAACTATTGCCTGAAGTCAAATCAATACAAAAATCTAAATAAAATTGCATTTTTAGAAAAAAAATCATTTTTACCGGCCTAAATGTAAGAGTTAGGTTCGAACTTTGAAAGCCATTATCTCGGGAACTACGACGCCGAACTGAATAAAATTTCGGATTCGTACTGAAAACTTTTGCCTTCAGAGAAATCAATACTAAAATCTATATAGAGTTGCATTTTTGGAAAATAAATCATTTTTACGTCCCTAATTTCAGACTTGGGTTCGAATTTGGGGGCCATTTTCTCGCGAAATACGACGCCGAACTGAATATAATTTCGGATTCGTACTGAAAACTATTGCCTGCAGTGAAATCAATTCTAAAATCTATATAAAATTGCATTTTTGGAAAAAATTTCATTTTTACGGGCCTTAATGTAAGAGTTAGGTTCGATCTTTGAAAGCCATTTTCTCGGGAACTACGACGCCGAACTGAATGAAATTTCGGATTCGTAGTGAAAACTATTGCCTGAAGTCAAATCAATACAAAAATCTAAATAAAATTGCATTTTTAGAAAAAAAATCATTTTTACGGGCCTAAATGTAAGAGTTAGGTTCGAACTTTGAAAGCCATTATCTCGGGAACTACGACGCCGAACTGAATAAAATTTCGGATTCGTACTGAAAACTTTTGCCTTCAGAGAAATCAATACTAAAATCTATATAGAGTTGCATTTTTGGAAAATAAATCATTTTTACGTCCCTAATTTCAGACTTGGGTTCGAATTTGGGGGCCATTTTCTCGCGAAATACGACGCCGAACTGAATATAATTTCGGATTCGTACTGAAAACTATTGCCTGCAGTGAAATCAATTCTAAAATCCATATTAAATTGCATTTTTGGAAATAATTTCATTTTTACGGGCCTTAATGTAAGAGTTAGGTTCGATCTTTGAAAGCCATTTTCTCGGGAACTACGACGCCGAACTGAATAAAATTCCGGATTCGTACTGAAAACTATTGCCTGCAGTGGAATGAAAACTAAAATCTTAATAAAATTACATTTTTGGAAAAAAAATCATTTTTACGGGCCTGATTTGAGACTTGGGTTCGATCTTTGGAGGCAATTTTCTTAGGAACTACGACGCCGAAATGAATAAAATTTCGGATTCGTACTGAAAACTATTGCCTGCAGTGGAATGAAAACTAAAATCTTAATAAAATTACATTTTTTGAAAAAAAATCATTTTTACGGGCCTGATTTGAGACTTGAAATCTATCTTTGGAGGCAATTTTCTCAGGAACTACGACGCCGAAATGAATAAAATTTCGGATTCGTACTGAAAACTATTGCCTGCAGTGGAATCAATACTAAAATCTTAATAATGTTTTAATTTTGGAAAAAAATTCATTTTTACCGGCCTACTTTAAGACTTGGGTTCGAACCTTGGAGGCCGTTTTCTCGGGAACTACGACGCCGAACTGAATAAAATTCCGGATTCGTACTGAAAACTATTGCCTGCAGTGGAATGAAAACTAAAATCTTAATAAAATTACATTTTTGGAAAAAAAATCATTTTTACGGGCCTGATTTGAGACTTGGGTTCGATCTTTGGAGGCAATTTTCTCAGGAACTACGACGCCGAAATGAACACAATTTCGGATTCGTACTGAAAACTATTGCCTGCAGTGGAGTCAATACTAAAATCTTAATAATGTTGCAATTTTGGAAAAAAATTCATTTTTACCGGCCTACTTTGAGACTTGGGTTCGAACCTTGGAGGCCATTTTCTCGGGAACTACGACGCCGAACTGAATAAAATTCCGGATTCGTACTGAAAACTATTGCCTGCAGTGGAATGAAAACTAAAATCTTAATAAAATTACATTTTTGGAAAAAAAATCATTTTTACGGGCCTGATTTGAGACTTGGGTTCGATCTTTGGAGGCAATTTTCTCAGGAACTACGACGCCGAAATGAATAACATTTCGGATTCGTACTTAAAACTATTGCCTGCAGTGGAATCAATACTAAAATCTTAATAATGTTGCAATTTTGGAAAAAATTTCATTTTTACCGGCCTACTTTGAGACTTGGGTTCGAACCTTGGAGGCCATTTTCTCGGGAACTACGACGCCGAACTGAATAAAATTTCGGATTCGTACTGAAAACTATTGCCTGCAGTGGAATGAAAACTAAAATCTTAATAAAATTAAATTTTTGGAAAAAAAATCGTTTTTACGGGCCTGATTTGACACTTGGGTTCGAACCTTGGAGGCCATTTTCTCGGGAACTACGACGCCGAACTGAATAAAATTTCGGATTCGTACTGAAAACTATTGCCTGCAGTGGAATGAAAACTAAAATCTTAATAAAATTACATTTTTGGAAAAAAAATCATTTTTACGGGCCTGATTTGAGACTTGGGTTCGATCTTTGGAGGCAATTTTCTTAGGAACTACGACGCCGAAATGAATAAAATTTCGGATTCGTACTGAAAACTATTGCCTGCAGTGGAATGAAAACTAAAATCTTAATAAAATTACATTTTTGGAAAAAAAATCATTTTTACGGGCCTGATTTGAGACTTGAAATCTATCTTTGGAGGCAATTTTCTCAGGAACTACGACGCCGAAATGAATAAAATTTCGGATTCGTAATGTAAACTATTGCCTGCAGTGGAATCAATACTAAAATCTTAATAATGTTGCAATTTTGGAAAAAAATTCATTTTTACCGGCCTACTTTAAGACTTGGGTTCGAACCTTGGAGGCCATTTTCTCGGGAACTACGACGCCGAACTGAATAAAATTCCGGATTCGTACTGAAAACTATTGCCTGCAGTGGAATGAAAACTAAAATCTTAATAAAATTACATTTTTGGAAAAAAAATCATTTTTACGGGCCTGATTTGAGACTTGGGTTCGATCTTTGGAGGCAATTTTCTCAGGAACTACGACGCCGAAATGAATAAAATTTCGGATTCCTAGTGAAAACTATTGTCTTCAGAGAAATCAATACTAAAATCTATATAGAGTTGCATTTTTGGAAAAAAAATCATTTTTACGTGCCTTATTTCAGACTTGGGTTCGAACTTTGGGGGCCATTTTCTCGCGAAATACGACGCCGAACTGAATATAAATTCGGATTCGTACTGAAAACAATTGCCTGCAGTGAAATCAATTCTAAAATCCATATTAAATTGCATTTTTGGAAAAAATTTCTTTTTTACGGGCCTTATTTCAGACTTGGGTTCGATCTTTGGAGGCAATTTTATCAGGAACAACGACGCCGAAATGAATAAAATTACTGAAAACTATTGCCTGCAGTGGAATGAAAACTAAAATCTTAATAAAATTACATTTTTGGAAAAAAAATCATTTTTACGGGCCTGATTTGACACTTGGGTTCGATTTTTGGAGGCAATTTTCTCAGGAACTACGACGCCGAAATGAATAAAATTTCGGATTCCTAGTGAAAACTATTGTCTTCAGAGAAATCAATACTAAAATCTATATAGAGTTGCATTTTTGGAAAAAAAATCATTTTTACGGGCCTGATTTGAGACTTGGGTTCGATCTTTCGAGGCAATTTTCTCAGGAACTACGACGCCGAAATGAATAAAATTTCGGATTCGTACTTAAAACTATTGCCTGCAGTGGAATCAATACTAAAATCTATATATAGTTGCATTTTTGGAAAAAAATTCATTTTTACGGGCCTAAATGTAAGAGTTAGGATGGAACTTTGAAAGCCATTATCTCGGGAACTACGACGCCGAACTAAATAAAATTTCGGATTCGTACTGAAAACTATTGCCTGCAGTCAAATCAATACAAAAAACTAAATAAAGTTGCATTTTTAGAAAAAAAATCAATTTTACGGGCCTAAATGTAAGAGTTAGGTTCGAACTTTGAAAGCCATTATCTCGGGAACTCTGACGCCGAACTGAATATAATTTCGGATTCGTACTGAAAACTATTCCCTGCAGTGAAATCAATACTAAAATCTATAAAAACTTGCATTTTTGTAAATATTTTCATTTTTACGGGCTTTATTTGAGACTTAGGTTCGATCTTTCGAGGCAATTTTCTCAGGAACTACGACGCCGAACTGAATAAAATTTCGGATTCGTACTGAAAACTATTGCCTTCAGAGAAATCAATACTAAAATCTATATAGAGTTGCATTTTTAGAAAAAAAATCATTTTTACGGGCCTAAATGTAAGAGTTAGGTTCGAACTTTGAAAGCCATTATCTCGGGAACTACGACGCCGAACTGAATAAAATTTCGGATTCGTACTGAAAACTATTGCCTGCAGTGGAATAAAAACTAAAATCTTAATAAAATTACAATTTTGGAAAAAAAATCATTTTTACGGGCCTGATTTGAGACTTGGGTTCGATCTTTGGAGGCAATTTTCTCAGGAACTACGACGCCGAAATGAATAAAATTTCGGATTCGTACTGAAAACTATTGCCTGCACTGGAATCAATACTAAAATCTTAATAATGTTGCAATTTTGGAAAAAAATTAATTTTTACCGGCCTACTTTGAGACTTGGGTTCGAACCTTGGAGGCCATTTTCTCGGGAACTACGATGCCGAACTGAATAAAATTTCGGATTCGTACTGAAAACTATTGCCTGCAGTGAAATCAATTCTAAAATCCATATAAAAGTGCATTTTTGGAAAAAAAATCATTTTTACGGGCCTAAATGTAAGAGTTAGGTTCGATCTTTGAAAGCCATTATCTCGGGAACTACGACGCCGAACTGAATAAAATTTCGGATTCGTACTGAAAACTATTGCCTGCAGTGGAATGAAAACTAAATTCTTAATAAAATTACATTTTTGGAAAAAAAATCATTTTTACGGGCCTGATTTGAGACTTGGGTTCGATCTTTCGAGGCAATTTTCTCAGGAACTACGACGCCGAAATGAATAAAATTTCGGATTCGTACTTAAAACTATTGCCTGCAGTGGAATCAATACTAAAATCTATATATAGTTGCATTTTTGGAAAAAAATTCATTTTTACGGGCCTAAATGTAAGAGTTAGGATGGAACTTTGAAAGCCATTATCTCGGGAACAACGACGCCGAACTAAATAAAATTTCGGATTCGTACTGAAAACTATTGCCTGCAGTCAAAACAATACAAAAAACTAAATAAAGTTGCATTTTTAGAAAAAAAATCATTTTTACGGGCCTAAATGTAAGAGTTAGGTTCGAACTTTGAAAGCCATTATCTCGGGAACTACGACGCCGAACTGAATAAAATTTCGGATTCGTACTGAAAACTATTGCCTTCAGAGAAATCAATACTAAAATCAATATAGAGTTGCATTTTCGGAAAAAATTTCATTTTTACGGGCCTAAATGTAAGAGTTAGGTTCGATCTTTGAAAGCCATTATCTCGGGAACTACGACGCCGAACTGAATAAAATTTCGGATTCGTACTGAAAACTATTGCCTTCAGAGAAATCAATACTAAAATCTATATAGAGTTGCATTTTTGGAAAAAAATTCATTTTTACGTGCCTAATTTCAGACTTGGGTTCGAACTTTGGGGGCCATTTTCTCGCGAAATACGACGCCGAACTGAATATAATTTCGAATTCGTACTGAAAACAATTGCCTGCAGTGAAATCAATACTAAAATCTATATAAAGTTGCATTTTTGGAAAAATTTTCATTTTTACGGGCCTAAATGTAAGAGTTAGGTTCGATCTTTGAAAGCCATTTTCTCGGGAACTACGACGCCGAACTGAATAAAATTTCGGATTCCTAGTGAAAACTATTGTCTTCAGAGAAATCAATACTTAAATCTATATAGAGTTGCATTTTTGGAAAAAAAATCATTTTTACGAGCCTAATTTCAGACGAACTTTGAAGGCCATTTTCTCGCGAAATACGACGCCGAACAGAATATACTTTCGGATTCGTACTGAAAACTATTGCCTGCAGTGAAATCAATACTATAATCGATATAAAATTTCATTTTTGGAAAAAAATTCATTTTTACGGGCCTTAATTTATGAGTTAGGTTCGAACTTTGAAAGCCATTATCTCGGAAACTTTGACGCCGAACTGAATAAAATTTCGGATTTGTACTTAAAACTGTTGCTTGAGGTTGAATCAATACTAAAATCTTAATAAAATTACATTTTTGGAAAAAAAAATCATTTTTACGGGCCTGATTTGAGACTTGGGTTCGATTTTTGGAGGCTATTTTCTCGGGAACTACAACGCCGAACTGAATAAAATTTCGGATTTGTACTGAAAACTGTTGCCTGCAGTGTAATCAATACTAAAATTTATATAAAGTTGCATTTTTGGAAAAATATTCATTTTTACGGGCCTAAATGTAAGACTTAGGTTCGATCTTCGAAAGCCATTATCTCGGAAACAATGATGCCAAACAGAATAGAATTTTAGATTGGTACTGAAAACTTTTGCCTGCAGTCAAATCAATACAAAAAACTAAATAAAGTTGCATTTTTAGAAAAAAAATCATTTTTACGGGCCTAAATGTAAGAGTTAGGTTCGAACTTTGAAAGCCATTATCTCGGGAACTACGACGCCGAACTGAATATAATTTCGGATTCGTACTGAAAACTATTCCCTGCAGTGAAATCAATACTAAAATCTATAAAAACTTGCATTTTTGTAAATATTTTCATTTTTACGGGCTTTATTTGAGACTTAGGTTCGATCTTTCGAGGCAATTTTCTCAGGAACTACGACGCCGAACTGAATAAAATTTCGGATTCGTACTGAAAACTATTGCCTTCAGAGAAATCAATACTAAAATCTATATAGAGTTGCATTTTTGGAAAAAAAATCATTTTTACGTGCCTAATTTCAGACTTGGGTTCGAATTTGGGGGCCATTTTCTCGCGAAATACGACGCCGAACTGAATATAATTTCGGATTCGTACTGAAAACAATTGCCTGCAGTGAAATCAATACAAAAAACTAAATAAAGTTGCATTTTTAGAAAAAAAATCATTTTTACGGGCCTAAATGTAAGAGTTAGGTTCGAACTTTGAAAGCCATTATCTCGGGAACTACGACGCCGAACTGAATAAAATTTCGGATTCGTACTGAAAACTATTGCCTGCAGTGGAATAAAAACTAAAATCTTAATAAAATTACAATTTTGGAAAAAAAATCATTTTTACGGGCCTGATTTGAGACTTGGGTTCGATCTTTGGATGCAATTTTCTCAGGAACTACGACGCCGAAATGAATAAAATTTCGGATTCGTACTGAAAACTATTGCCTGCAGTGGAATCAATACTAAAATCTTAATAATGTTGCAATTTTGGCAAAAAATTAATTTTTACCGGCCTACTTTGAGACTTGGGTTCGAACCTTGGAGGCCATTTTCTCGGGAACTACGATGCCGAACTGAATAAAATTTCGGATTCGTACTGAAAACTATTGCCTGCAGTGGAATGAAAACTAAAATCTTAATAAAATTACATTTTTGGAATAAAAATCATTTTTACGGGCCTGATTTGAGACTTGGGTTCGATCTTTGGAGGCAATTTTCTTAGGAACTACGACGCCGAAATGAATAAAATTTCGGATTCGTACTGAAAACTATTGCCTGCAGTGAAATCAATTCTAAAATCCATATAAAATTGCATTTTTGGAAAAAAATTCATTTTTACGGGCCTAAATGTAAGAGTTAGGTTCGAACTTTGAAAGCCATTATCTCGGGAACTACGACGCCGAACTGAATAAAATTTCGGATTCGTACTGAAAACTATTGCCTGCAGTGAAATCAATTCTAAAATCCATATAAAAGTGCATTTTTGGAAAAAAAATCATTTTTACGGGCCTAAATGTAAGAGTTAGGTTCGATCTTTGAAAGCCATTATCTCGGGAACTACGACGCCGAACTGAATAAAATTTCGGATTCGTACTGAAAACTATTGCCTGCAGTGGAATGAAAACTAAATTCTTAATAAAATTACATTTTTGGAAAAAAAATCATTTTTACGGGCCTGATTTGAGACTTGGGTTCGATCTTTCGAGGCAATTTTCTCAGGAACTACGACGCCGAAATGAATAAAATTTCGGATTCGTACTTAAAACTATTGCCTGCAGTGGAATCAATACTAAAATCTATATATAGTTGCATTTTTGGAAAAAAATTCATTTTTACGGGCCTAAATGTAAGAGTTAGGATGGAACTTTGAAAGCCATTATCTCGGGAACAACGACGCCGAACTAAATAAAATTTCGGATTCGTACTGAAAACTATTGCCTGCAGTCAAATCAATACAAAAAACTAAATAAAGTTGCATTTTTAGAAAAAAAATCATTTTTACGGGCCTAAATGTAAGAGTTAGGTTCGAACTTTGAAAGCCATTATCTCGGGAACTACGACGCCGAACTGAATAAAATTTCGGATTCGTACTGAAAACTATTGCCTTCAGAGAAATCAATACTAAAATCTATATAGAGTTGCATTTTTGGAAAAAATTTCATTTTTACGGGCCTAAATGTAAGAGTTAGGTTTGATCTTTGAAAGCCATTATCTCGGGAACTACGACGTCGAACTGAATAAAATTTCGGATTCGTACTGAAAACTATTGCCTTCAGAGAAATCAATACTAAAATCTATATAGAGTTGCATTTTTGGAAAAAAATTCATTTTTACGTGCCTAATTTCAGACTTGGGTTCGAACTTTGGGGGCCATTTTCTCGCGAAATACGACGCCGAACTGAATATAATTTCGAATTCGTACTGAAAACAATTGCCTGCAGTGAAATCAATACTAAAATCTATATAAAGTTGCATTTTTGGAAAAATTTTCATTTTTACGGGCCTAAATGTAAGAGTTAGGTTCGATCTTTGAAAGCCATTTTCTCGGGAACTACGACGCCGAACTGAATAAAATTTCGGATTCCTAGTGAAAACTATTGTCTTCAGAGAAATCAATACTTAAATCTATATAGAGTTGCATTTTTGGAAAAAAAATCATTTTTACGAGCCTAATTTCAGACTTGGTTTCGAACTTTGAAGGCCATTTTCTCGCGAAATACGACGCCGAACAGAATATACTTTCGGATTCGTACTGAAAACTATTGCCTGCAGTGAAATCAATACTATAATCGATATAAAATTGCATTTTTGGAAAAAAATTCATTTTTACGGGCCTTAATTTATGAGTTAGGTTCGAACTTTGAAAGCCATTATCTCGGAAACTTTGACGCCGAACTGAATAAAATTTCGGATTTGTACTTAAAACTGTTGCTTGAGGTTGAATCAATACTAAAATCTTAATAAAATTACATTTTTGGAAAAAAAAATCATTTTTACGGGCCTGATTTGAGACTTGGGTTCGATTTTTGGAGGCTATTTTCTCGGGAACTACAACGCCGAACTGAATAAAATTTCGGATTTGTACTGAAAACTGTTGCCTGCAGTGTAATCAATACTAAAATTTATATAAAGTTGCATTTTTGGAAAAATATTCATTTTTACGGGCCTAAATGTAAGACTTAGGTTTGATCTTCGAAAGCCATTATCTCGGAAACAATGATGCCAAACAGAATAGAATTTTAGATTGGTACTGAAAACTTTTGCCTGCAGTCAAATCAATACAAAAAACTAAATAAAGTTGCATTTTTAGAAAAAAAATCATTTTTACGGGCCTAAATGTAAGAGTTAGGTTCGAACTTTGAAAGCCATTATCTCGGGAACTACGACGCCGAACTGAATATAATTTCGGATTCGAACTGACAACTATTCCCTGCAGTGAAATCAATACTAAAATCTATAAAAACTTGCATTTTTGTAAATATTTTCATTTTTACGGGCTTTATTTGAGACTTAGGTTCGATCTTTCGAGGCAATTTTCTCAGGAACTACGACGCCGAACTGAATAAAATTTCGGATTCGTACTGAAAACTATTGCCTTCAGAGAAACCAATACTAAAATCTATATAGAGTTGCATTTTTGAAAAAAAAATCATTTTTACGTGCCTAATTTCAGACTTGGGTTCGAATTTGGGGGCCATTTTCTCGCGAAATACGACGCCGAACTGAATATAATTTCGGATTCGTACTGAAAACAATTGCCTGCAGTGAAATCAATACTAAAATCTATATAAAGTTGCATTTTTGGAAAAATTTTCATTTTTACGGGCCTAAATGTAAGAGTTAGGTTCGAACTTTGAAAACCATTATCTCGGGAACTACGACGCCGAACTGAATAAAATTTCGGATTCGTACTGAAAACTATTGCCTGCAGTGGAATCAATACTAAAATCTTAATAATGTTGCAATTTTGGAAAAAATTTCATTTTTACCGGCCTACTTTGAGACTTGGGTTCGAACTTTGGAGGCTATTTTCTCGGGAACTACGACGCCGAACTGAATAAAATTTCGGATTCGTACTGAAAACTATTGCCTGCAGTGGAATGAAAACTAAAATCTTAATAAAATTACATTTTTGGAAAAAAAATCATTTTTACGGGCCTGATTTGAGACTTGGGTTCGATCTTTGGAGGCAATTTTCTCAGGAACTACGACGCCGAAATGAATAAAATTTCGGATTCGTACTTAAAACTATTGCCTGCAGTGGAACCAATACTAAAATCTATATATAGTTGCATTTTTGGAAAAAAATTCATTTTTACGGGCCTAAATGTAAGAGTTAGGTTCGAACTTTGAAAGCCATTATCTCGGGAACTACGACGCCGAACTGAATAAAATGTCGGATTCGTACTGAAAACTATTGCCTGCAGTCAAATCAATACAAAAATCTAAATTAAATTGCATTTTTTGAAAAAAAATCATTTTTACGGGCCTAAATGTAAGAGTTAGGTTCGAACTTTGAAAGCCATTTTCTCGGGAACTACGACGCCGAACTGAATAAAATTTCGGATTCGTACTGAAAACTATTGCCTGCAGTGGAATGAAAACTAAAATCTTAATAAAATTACATTTTTGGAAAAAAAAATCATTTTTACGGGCCTGATTTGAGACTTGGGTTCGATCTTTGGAGGCAATTTTCTTAGGAACTACGACGCCGAAAAGAATAAAATTTCGGATTCGTACTGAAAACTATTGCCTGCAGTGGAATGAAAACTAAAATCTTAATAAAATTACATTTTTGGAAAAAAAATCATTTTTACGGGCCTGATTTGAGACTTGGGTTCGATCTTTGGAGGCAATTTTCTCAGGAACTACGACGCCGAAATGAACAAAATTTCGGATTCCTACTGAAAACTATTGCCTGCAGTGGAATCAATACTAAACTCTTAATAATGTTGCAATTTTGGAAAAAATTTCATTTTTACCGGCCTACTTTGAGACTTGGGTTCGATCTTTGGAGGCAATTTTCTCAGGAACTACGAGGCCGAAATGAATAACATTTCGGATTCGTACTTAAAACTATTGCCTGCAGTGGAATCAATACTAAAATCTTAATAATGTTGCCATTTTGGAAAAAATTTCATTTTTACCGGCCTACTTTGAGACTTGGGTTCGAACCTTGGAGGCCATTTTCTCGGGAACTACGACGCCGAACTGAATAAAATTTCGGATTCGTACTGAAAACTATTGCCTTCAGTGGAATGAAAACTAAAATCTTAATAAAATTAAATTTTTGGAAAAAAAATCGTTTTTACGGGCCTGATTTGACACTTGGGTTCGATCTTTGGAGGCAATTTTCTCAGGAACTACGAAGCCGAAATGAATAAAATTTCGGATTCCTAGTGAAAACTATTGTCTTCAGAGAAATCAATACTAAAATCTATATAGAGTTGCATTTTTGGAAAAAAAATCATTTTTACGGGCCTGATTTGAGACTTGGGTTCGATCTTTGGAGGCAATTTTCTTAGGAACTACGACGCCGAAATGAATAAAATTTCGGATTCGTACTGAAAACTATTGCCTGCAGTGGAATGAAAACTAAAATCTTAATAAAATTACATTTTTGGAAAAAAAATCATTTTTACGGGCCTGATTTGAGACTTGGGTTCGATCTTTGGAGGCAATTTTCTCAGGAACTACGACGCCGAAATGAATAAAATTCCGGATTCGTACTGAAAACTATTGCCTGCAGTGGAATGAAAACTAAAATCTTAATAAAATTACATTTTTGGAAAAAAAACATTTTTACGGGCCTGATTTGAGACTTGGGTTCGATCTTTGGAGGCAATTTTCTCAGGAACTACGACGCCGAAATGAACAAAATTTCGGATTCGTACTGAAAACTATTGCCTGCAGTGGAATCAATACTAAAATCTTAATAATGTTGCAATTTTGGAAAAAATTTCATTTTTACCGGCCTACTTTGAGACTTGGGTTCGATCTTTGGAGGCAATTTTCTCAGGAACTACGACGCCGAAATGAACAAAATTTCGGATTCCTTGTGAAAACTATTGCCTGCAGTGAAATCAATATTATAATCGATATAAAATTGCATTTTTGGAAAAAAATTCATTTTTACGGGCCTTAATTTATGAGTTAGGTTCGAACTTTGAAAGCCATTATCTCGGAAACTTTGACGCCGAACTGAATAAAATTTCGGATTCGTACTGAAAACTATTGCCTGCAGTGAAATCAATACTTAAATCTATATAGAGTTGCATTTTTGGAAAAAAAATCATTTTTACGAGCCTAATTTCAGACTTGGGTTCGAACTTTGAAGGCCATTATCTCGGGAACTACGACGCCGAACTAAATAAAATTTCGGATTCGTACTGAAAACTATTGCCTGCAGTCAAATCAATACAAAAAACTAAATAAAGTTGCATTTTTAGAAAAAAAATCATTTTTACGGGGCTAAATGTAAGAGTTAGGTTCGAACTTTGAAAGCCATTATCTCGGGAACTACGACGCCGAACTGAATAAAATTTCGGATTCGTACTGTAAACTATTGCCTGCAGTGGAATCAATACTAAAATCTTAATAATGTTGCAATTTTGGAAAAAAATTCATTTTTACCGGCCTACTTTAAGACTTGGGTTCGAACCTTGGATGCCATTTTCTCGGGAACTACGACGCCGAACTGAATAAAATTCCGGATTCGTACTGAAAACTATTGCCTGCAGTGGAATGAAAACTAAAATCTTAATAAAATTACATTTTTGGAAAAAAAATCATTTTTACGGGCCTGATTTGAGACTTGGGTTCGATCTTTGGAGGCAATTTTCTCAGGAACTACGACGCCGAAATGAACACAATTTCGGATTCGTACTGAAAACTATTGCCTGCAGTGGAATGAAAACTAAAATCTTAATAAAATTACATTTTTGGAAAAAAAATCATTTTTACGGGCCTGATTTGAGACTTGGGTTCGATCTTTGGAGGCAATTTTCTCAGGAACTACGACGCCGAAATGAACAAAATTTCGGATTCCTACTGAAAACTATTGCCTGCAGTGGAATCAATACTAAACTCTTAATAATATTGCAATTTTGGAAAAAATTTCATTTTTACCGGCCTACTTTGAGACTTGGGTTCGATCTTTGGAGGCAATTTTCTCAGGAACTACGACGCCGAAATGAATAAAATTATGGATTCGTAATTAAAACTATTGCCTGCAGTGGAATCAATACTAAAATCTTAATAATGTTGCAATTTTGGAAAAAATTTCATTTTTAACGGCCTACTTTGAGACTTGGGTTCGAACCTTGGAGGCCATTTTCTCGGGAACTACGACGCCGAACTGAATAAAATTTCGGATTCGTACTGAAAACTATTGCCTGCAGTGGAATGAAAACTAAAATCTTAATAAAATTACATTTTTGGAAAAAAAATCATTTTTACGGGCCTGATTTGAGACTTGGGTTCGATCTTTGGAGGCAATTTTCTTAGGAACTACGACGCCGAAATGAATAAAATTTCGGATTCGTACTGAAAACTATTGCCTGCAGTGGAATGAAAACTAAAATCTTAATAAAATTACATTTTTGGAAAAAAAATCATTTTTACGGGCCTGATTTGAGACTTGAAATCTATCTTTGGAGGCAATTTTCTCAGGAACTACGACGCCGAAATGAATAAAATTTCGGATTCGTAATGTAAACTATTGCCTGCAGTGGAATCAATACTAAAATCTTAATAATGTTGCAATTTTGGAAAAAAATTCATTTTTACCGGCCTACTTTAAGACTTGGGTTCGAACCTTGGAGGCCATTTTCTCGGGAACTACGACGCCGAACTGAATAAAATTCCGGATTCGTACTGAAAACTATTGCCTGCAGTGGAATGAAAACTAAAATCTTAATAAAATTACATTTTTGGAAAAAAAATCATTTTTACGGGCCTGATTTGAGACTTGGGTTCGATCTTTGGAGGCAATTTTCTCAGGAACTACGACGCCGAAATGAATAAAATTTCGGATTCCTAGTGAAAACTATTGTCTTCAGAGAAATCAATACTAAAATCTATATAGAGTTGCATTTTTGGAAAAAAAATCATTTTTACGTGCCTTATTTCAGACTTGGGTTCGAACTTTGGGGGCCATTTTCTCGCGAAATACGACGCCGAACTGAATATAAATTCGGATTCGTACTGAAAACAATTGCCTGCAGTGAAATCAATTCTAAAATCCATATTAAATTGCATTTTTGGAAAAAATTTCTTTTTTACGGGCCTTATTTCAGACTTGGGTTCGATCTTTGGAGGCAATTTTATCAGGAACAACGACGCCGAAATGAATAAAATTACTGAAAACTATTGCCTGCAGTGGAATGAAAACTAAAATCTTAATAAAATTACATTTTTGGAAAAAAAATCATTTTTACGGGCCTGATTTGACACTTGGGTTCGATTTTTGGAGGCAATTTTCTCAGGAACTACGACGCCGAAATGAATAAAATTTCGGATTCCTAGTGAAAACTATTGTCTTCAGAGAAATCAATACTAAAATCTATATAGAGTTGCATTTTTGGAAAAAAAATCATTTTTACGGGCCTGATTTGAGACTTGGGTTCGATCTTTCGAGGCAATTTTCTCAGGAACTACGACGCCGAAATGAATAAAATTTCGGATTCGTACTTAAGACTATTGCCTGCAGTGGAATCAATACTAAAATCTATATATAGTTGCATTTTTGGAAAAAAATTCATTTTTACGGGCCTAAATGTAAGAGTTAGGATGGAACTTTGAAAGCCATTATCTCGGGAACTACGACGCCGAACTAAATAAAATTTCGGATTCGTACTGAAAACTATTGCCTGCAGTCAAATCAATACAAAAAACTAAATAAAGTTGCATTTTTAGAAAAAAAATCAATTTTACGGGCCTAAATGTAAGAGTTAGGTTCGAACTTTGAAAGCCATTATCTCGGGAACTCTGACGCCGAACTGAATATAATTTCGGATTCGTACTGAAAACTATTCCCTGCAGTGAAATCAATACTAAAATCTATAAAAACTTGCATTTTTGTAAATATTTTCATTTTTACGGGCTTTATTTGAGACTTAGGTTCGATCTTTCGAGGCAATTTTCTCAGGAACTACGACGCCGAACTGAATAAAATTTCGGATTCGTACTGAAAACTATTGCCTTCAGAGAAATCAATACTAAAATCTATATAGAGTTGCATTTTTAGAAAAAAAATCATTTTTACGGGCCTAAATGTAAGAGTTAGGTTCGAACTTTGAAAGCCATTATCTCGGGAACTACGACGCCGAACTGAATAAAATTTCGGATTCGTACTGAAAACTATTGCCTGCAGTGGAATAAAAACTAAAATCTTAATAAAATTACAATTTTGGAAAAAAAATCATTTTTACGGGCCTGATTTGAGACTTGGGTTCGATCTTTGGAGGCAATTTTCTCAGGAACTACGACGCCGAAATGAATAAAATTTCGGATTCGTACTGAAAACTATTGCCTGCACTGGAATCAATACTAAAATCTTAATAATGTTGCAATTTTGGAAAAAAATTAATTTTTACCGGCCTACTTTGAGACTTGGGTTCGAACCTTGGAGGCCATTTTCTCGGGAACTACGATGCCGAACTGAATAAAATTTCGGATTCGTACTGAAAACTATTGCCTGCAGTGAAATCAATTCTAAAATCCATATAAAAGTGCATTTTTGGAAAAAAAATCATTTTTACGGGCCTAAATGTAAGAGTTAGGATCGATCTTTGAAAGCCATTATCTCGGGAACTACGACGCCGAACTGAATAAAATTTCGGATTCGTACTGAAAACTATTGCCTGCAGTGGAATGAAAACTAAATTCTTAATAAAATTACATTTTTGGAAAAAAAATCATTTTTACGGGCCTGATTTGAGACTTGGGTTCGATCTTTCGAGGCAATTTTCTCAGGAACTACGACGCCGAAATGAATAAAATTTCGGATTCGTACTTAAAACTATTGCCTGCAGTGGAATCAATACTAAAATCTATATATAGTTGCATTTTTGGAAAAAAATTCATTTTTACGGGCCTAAATGTAAGAGTTAGGATGGAACTTTGAAAGCCATTATCTCGGGAACAACGACGCCGAACTAAATAAAATTTCGGATTCGTACTGAAAACTATTGCCTGCAGTCAAATCAATACAAAAAACTAAATAAAGTTGCATTTTTAGAAAAAAAATCATTTTTACGGGCCTAAATGTAAGAGTTAGGTTCGAACTTTGAAAGCCATTATCTCGGGAACTACGACGCCGAACTGAATAAAATTTCGGATTCGTACTGAAAACTATTGCCTTCAGAGAAATCAATACTAAAATCAATATAGAGTTGCATTTTCGGAAAAAATTTCATTTTTACGGGCCTAAATGTAAGAGTTAGGTTCGATCTTTGAAAGCCATTATCTCGGGAACTACGACGCCGAACTGAATAAAATTTCGGATTCGTACTGAAAACTATTGCCTTCAGAGAAATCAATACTAAAATCTATATAGAGTTGCATTTTTGGAAAAAAATTCATTTTTACGTGCCTAATTTCAGACTTGGGTTCGAACTTTGGGGGCCATTTTCTCGCGAAATACGACGCCGAACTGAATATAATTTCGAATTCGTACTGAAAACAATTGCCTGCAGTGAAATCAATACTAAAATCTATATAAAGTTGCATTTTTGGAAAAATTTTCATTTTTACGGGCCTAAATGTAAGAGTTAGGTTCGATCTTTGAAAGCCATTTTCTCGGGAACTACGACGCCGAACTGAATAAAATTTCGGATTCCTAGTGAAAACTATTGTCTTCAGAGAAATCAATACTTAAATCTATATAGAGTTGCATTTTTGGAAAAAAAATCATTTTTACGAGCCTAATTTCAGACGAACTTTGAAGGCCATTTTCTCGCGAAATACGACGCCGAACAGAATATACTTTCGGATTCGTACTGAAAACTATTGCCTGCAGTGAAATCAATACTATAATCGATATAAAATTTCATTTTTGGAAAAAAATTCATTTTTACGGGCCTTAATTTATGAGTTAGGTTCGAACTTTGAAAGCCATTATCTCGGAAACTTTGACGCCGAACTGAATAAAATTTCGGATTTGTACTTAAAACTGTTGCTTGAGGTTGAATCAATACTAAAATCTTAATAAAATTACATTTTTGGAAAAAAAAATCATTTTTACGGGCCTGATTTGAGACTTGGGTTCGATTTTTGGAGGCTATTTTCTCGGGAACTACAACGCCGAACTGAATAAAATTTCGGATTCGTACTGAAAACTATTGCCTTCAGTGGAATGAAAACTAAAATCTTAATAAAATTAAATTTTTGGAAAAAAAATCGTTTTTACGGGCCTGATTTGACACTTGGGTTCGATCTTTGGAGGCAATTTTCTCAGGAACTACGAAGCCGAAATGAATAAAATTTCGGATTCCTAGTGAAAACTATTGTCTTCAGAGAAATCAATACTAAAATCTATATAGAGTTGCATTTTTGGAAAAAAAATCATTTTTACGGGCCTGATTTGAGACTTGGGTTCGATCTTTGGAGGCAATTTTCTTAGGAACTACGACGCCGAAATGAATAAAATTTCGGATTCGTACTGAAAACTATTGCCTGCAGTGGAATGAAAACTAAAATCTTAATAAAATTACATTTTTGGAAAAAAAATCATTTTTACGGGCCTGATTTGAGACTTGGGTTCGATCTTTGGAGGCAATTTTCTCAGGAACTACGACGCCGAAATGAATAAAATTCCGGATTCGTACTGAAAACTATTGCCTGCAGTGGAATGAAAACTAAAATCTTAATAAAATTACATTTTTGGAAAAAAAACATTTTTACGGGCCTGATTTGAGACTTGGGTTCGATCTTTGGAGGCAATTTTCTCAGGAACTACGACGCCGAAATGAACAAAATTTCGGATTCGTACTGAAAACTATTGCCTGCAGTGGAATCAATACTAAAATCTTAATAATGTTGCAATTTTGGAAAAAATTTCATTTTTACCGGCCTACTTTGAGACTTGGGTTCGATCTTTGGAGGCAATTTTCTCAGGAACTACGACGCCGAAATGAACAAAATTTCGGATTCCTTGTGAAAACTATTGCCTGCAGTGAAATCAATATTATAATCGATATAAAATTGCATTTTTGGAAAAAAATTCATTTTTACGGGCCTTAATTTATGAGTTAGGTTCGAACTTTGAAAGCCATTATCTCGGAAACTTTGACGCCGAACTGAATAAAATTTCGGATTCGTACTGAAAACTATTGCCTGCAGTGAAATCAATACTTAAATCTATATAGAGTTGCATTTTTGGAAAAAAAATCATTTTTACGAGCCTAATTTCAGACTTGGGTTCGAACTTTGAAGGCCATTATCTCGGGAACTACGACGCCGAACTAAATAAAATTTCGGATTCGTACTGAAAACTATTGCCTGCAGTCAAATCAATACAAAAAACTAAATAAAGTTGCATTTTTAGAAAAAAAATCATTTTTACGGGGCTAAATGTAAGAGTTAGGTTCGAACTTTGAAAGCCATTATCTCGGGAACTACGACGCCGAACTGAATAAAATTTCGGATTCGTACTGTAAACTATTGCCTGCAGTGGAATCAATACTAAAATCTTAATAATGTTGCAATTTTGGAAAAAAATTCATTTTTACCGGCCTACTTTAAGACTTGGGTTCGAACCTTGGATGCCATTTTCTCGGGAACTACGACGCCGAACTGAATAAAATTCCGGATTCGTACTGAAAACTATTGCCTGCAGTGGAATGAAAACTAAAATCTTAATAAAATTACATTTTTGGAAAAAAAATCATTTTTACGGGCCTGATTTGAGACTTGGGTTCGATCTTTGGAGGCAATTTTCTCAGGAACTACGACGCCGAAATGAACACAATTTCGGATTCGTACTGAAAACTATTGCCTGCAGTGGAATGAAAACTAAAATCTTAATAAAATTACATTTTTGGAAAAAAAATCATTTTTACGGGCCTGATTTGAGACTTGGGTTCGATCTTTGGAGGCAATTTTCTCAGGAACTACGACGCCGAAATGAACAAAATTTCGGATTCCTACTGAAAACTATTGCCTGCAGTGGAATCAATACTAAACTCTTAATAATATTGCAATTTTGGAAAAAATTTCATTTTTACCGGCCTACTTTGAGACTTGGTTTCGATCTTTGGAGGCAATTTTCTCAGGAACTACGACGCCGAAATGAATAAAATTATGGATTCGTAATTAAAACTATTGCCTGCAGTGGAATCAATACTAAAATCTTAATAATGTTGCAATTTTGGAAAAAATTTCATTTTTAACGGCCTACTTTGAGACTTGGGTTCGAACCTTGGAGGCCATTTTCTCGGGAACTACGACGCCGAACTGAATAAAATTTCGGATTCGTACTGAAAACTATTGCCTGCAGTGGAATGAAAACTAAAATCTTAATAAAATTACATTTTTGGAAAAAAAATCATTTTTACGGGCCTGATTTGAGACTTGGGTTCGATCTTTGGAGGCAATTTTCTTAGGAACTACGACTCCGAAATGAATAAAATTTCGGATTCGTACTGAAAACTATTGCCTGCAGTGGAATGAAAACTAAAATCTTAATAAAATTACATTTTTGGAAAAAAAATCATTTTTACGGGCCTGATTTGAGACTTGAAATCTATCTTTGGAGGCAATTTTCTCAGGAACTACGACGCCGAAATGAATAAAATTTCGGATTCGTAATGTAAACTATTGCCTGCAGTGGAATCAATACTAAAATCTTAATAATGTTGCAATTTTGGAAAAAAATTCATTTTTACCGGCCTACTTTAAGACTTGGGTTCGAACCTTGGAGGCCATTTTCTCGGGAACTACGACGCCGAACTGAATAAAATTCCGGATTCGTACTGAAAACTATTGCCTGCAGTGGAATGAAAACTAAAATCTTAATAAAATTACATTTTTGGAAAAAAAATCATTTTTACGGGCCTGATTTGAGACTTGGGTTCGATCTTTGGAGGCAATTTTCTCAGGAACTACGACGCCGAAATGAATAAAATTTCGGATTCCTAGTGAAAACTATTGTCTTCAGAGAAATCAATACTAAAATCTATATAGAGTTGCATTTTTGGAAAAAAAATCATTTTTACGTGCCTTATTTCAGACTTGGGTTCGAACTTTGGGGGCCATTTTCTCGCGAAATACGACGCCGAACTGAATATAAATTCGGATTCGTACTGAAAACAATTGCCTGCAGTGAAATCAATTCTAAAATCCATATTAAATTGCATTTTTGGAAAAAATTTCTTTTTTACGGGCCTTATTTCAGACTTGGGTTCGATCTTTGGAGGCAATTTTATCAGGAACAACGACGCCGAAATGAATAAAATTACTGAAAACTATTGCCAGCAGTGGAATGAAAACTAAAATCTTAATAAAATTACATTTTTGGAAAAAAAATCATTTTTACGGGCCTGATTTGACACTTGGGTTCGATTTTTGGAGGCAATTTTCTCAGGAACTACGACGCCGAAATGAATAAAATTTCGGATTCCTAGTGAAAACTATTGTCTTCAGAGAAATCAATACTAAAATCTATATAGAGTTGCATTTTTGGAAAAAAAATCATTTTTACGGGCCTGATTTGAGACTTGGGTTCGATCTTTGGAGGCAATTTTCTTAGGAACTACGACGCCGAAATGAATAAAATTTCGGATTCGTACTGAAAACTATTGCCTGCAGTGGAATGAAAACTAAAATCTTAATAAAATTACATTTTTGGAAAAAAAATCATTTTTACGGGCCTGATTTGAGACTTGGGTTCGATCTTTGGAGGCAATTTTCTCAGGAACTACGACGCCGAAATGAATAAAATTCCGGATTCGTACTGAAAACTATTGCCTGCAGTGGAATGAAAACTAAAATCTTAATAAAATTACATTTTTGGAAAAAAAACATTTTTACGGGCCTGATTTGAGACTTGGGTTCGATCTTTGGAGGCAATTTTCTCAGGAACTACGACGCCGAAATGAACAAAATTTCGGATTCGTACTGAAAACTATTGCCTGCAGTGGAATCAATACTAAAATCTTAATAATGTTGCAATTTTGGAAAAAATTTCATTTTTACCGGCCTACTTTGAGACTTGGGTTCGATCTTTGGAGGCAATTTTCTCAGGAACTACGACGCCGAAATGAACAAAATTTCGGATTCCTTGTGAAAACTATTGCCTGCAGTGAAATCAATATTATAATCGATATAAAATTGCATTTTTGGAAAAAAATTCATTTTTACGGGCCTTAATTTATGAGTTAGGTTCGAACTTTGAAAGCCATTATCTCGGAAACTTTGACGCCGAACTGAATAAAATTTCGGATTCGTACTGAAAACTATTGCCTGCAGTGAAATCAATACTTAAATCTATATAGAGTTGCATTTTTGGAAAAAAAATCATTTTTACGAGCCTAATTTCAGACTTGGGTTCGAACTTTGAAGGCCATTATCTCGGGAACTACGACGCCGAACTAAATAAAATTTCGGATTCGTACTGAAAACTATTGCCTGCAGTCAAATCAATACAAAAAACTAAATAAAGTTGCATTTTTAGAAAAAAAATCATTTTTACGGGGCTAAATGTAAGAGTTAGGTTCGAACTTTGAAAGCCATTATCTCGGGAACTACGACGCCGAACTGAATAAAATTCCGGATTCGTACTGAAAACTATTGCCTGCAGTGGAATGAAAACTAAAATCTTAATAAAATTACATTTTTGGAAAAAAAATCATTTTTATGGGCCTGATTTGAGACTTGGGTTCGATCTTTGGAGGCAATTTTCTCAGGAACTACGACGCCGAAATGAACACAATTTCGGATTCGTACTGAAAACTATTGCCTGCAGTGGAATGAAAACTAAAATCTTAATAAAATTACATTTTTGGAAAAAAAATCATTTTTACGGGCCTGATTTGAGACTTGGGTTCGATCTTTGGAGGCAATTTTCTTAGGAACTACGACGCCGAAATGAATAAAATTTCGGATTCGTACTGAAAACTATTGCCTGCAGTGGAATGAAAACTAAAATCTTAATAAAATTACATTTTTGGAAAAAAAATCATTTTTACGGGCCTGATTTGAGACTTGAAATCTATCTTTGGAGGCAATTTTCTCAGGAACTACGACGCCGAAATGAATAAAATTTCGGATTCGTAATGTTAACTATTGCCTGCAGTGGAATCAATACTAAAATCTTAATAATGTTGCAATTTTGGAAAAAAATTCATTTTTACCGGCCTACTTTAAGACTTGGGTTCGAACCTTGGAGGCCATTTTCTCGGGAACTACGACGCCGAACTGAATAAAATTCCGGATTCGTACTGAAAACTATTGCCTGCAGTGGAATGAAAACTAAAATCTTAATAAAATTACATTTTTGGAAAAAAAATCATTTTTACGGGCCTGATTTGAGACTTGGGTTCGATCTTTGGAGGCAATTTTCTCAGGAACTACGACGCCGAAATGAATAAAATTTCGGATTCCTAGTGAAAACTATTGTCTTCAGAGAAATCAATACTAAAATCTATATAGAGTTGCATTTTTGGAAAAAAAATCATTTTTACGTGCCTTATTTCAGACTTGGGTTCGAACTTTGGGGGCCATTTTCTCGCGAAATACGACGCCGAACTGAATATAAATTCGGATTCGTACTGAAAACAATTGCCTGCAGTGAAATCAATTCTAAAATCCATATTAAATTGCATTTTTGGAAAAAATTTCTTTTTTACGGGCCTTATTTCAGACTTGGGTTCGATCTTTGGAGGCAATTTTATCAGGAACAACGACGCCGAAATGAATAAAATTACTGAAAACTATTGCCTGCAGTGGAATGAAAACTAAAATCTTAATAAAATTACATTTTTGGAAAAAAAATCATTTTTACGGGCCTGATTTGACACTTGGGTTCGATTTTTGGAGGCAATTTTCTCAGGAACTACGACGCCGAAATGAATAAAATTTCGGATTCCTAGTGAAAACTATTGTCTTCAGAGAAATCAATACTAAAATCTATATAGAGTTGCATTTTTGGAAAAAAAATCATTTTTACGGGCCTGATTTGAGACTTGGGTTCGATCTTTGGAGGCAATTTTCTTAGGAACTACGACGCCGAAATGAATAAAATTTCGGATTCGTACTGAAAACTATTGCCTGCAGTGGAATGAAAACTAAAATCTTAATAAAATTACATTTTTGGAAAAAAAATCATTTTTACGGGCCTGATTTGAGACTTGGGTTCGATCTTTGGAGGCAATTTTCTCAGGAACTACGACGCCGAAATGAATAAAATTCCGGATTCGTACTGAAAACTATTGCCTGCAGTGGAATGAAAACTAAAATCTTAATAAAATTACATTTTTGGAAAAAAAACATTTTTACGGGCCTGATTTGAGACTTGGGTTCGATCTTTGGAGGCAATTTTCTCAGGAACTACGACGCCGAAATGAACAAAATTTCGGATTCGTACTGAAAACTATTGCCTGCAGTGGAATCAATACTAAAATCTTAATAATGTTGCAATTTTGGAAAAAATTTCATTTTTACCGGCCTACTTTGAGACTTGGGTTCGATCTTTGGAGGCAATTTTCTCAGGAACTACGACGCCGAAATGAACAAAATTTCGGATTCCTTGTGAAAACTATTGCCTGCAGTGAAATCAATATTATAATCGATATAAAATTGCATTTTTGGAAAAAAATTCATTTTTACGGGCCTTAATTTATGAGTTAGGTTCGAACTTTGAAAGCCATTATCTCGGAAACTTTGACGCCGAACTGAATAAAATTTCGGATTCGTACTGAAAACTATTGCCTGCAGTGAAATCAATACTTAAATCTATATAGAGTTGCATTTTTGGAAAAAAAATCATTTTTACGAGCCTAATTTCAGACTTGGGTTCGAACTTTGAAGGCCATTATCTCGGGAACTACGACGCCGAACTAAATAAAATTTCGGATTCGTACTGAAAACTATTGCCTGCAGTCAAATCAATACAAAAAACTAAATAAAGTTGCATTTTTAGAAAAAAAATCATTTTTACGGGGCTAAATGTAAGAGTTAGGTTCGAACTTTGAAAGCCATTATCTCGGGAACTACGACGCCGAACTGAATAAAATTTCGGATTCGTACTGTAAACTATTGCCTGCAGTGGAATCAATACTAAAATCTTAATAATGTTGCAATTTTGGAAAAAAATTCATTTTTACCGGCCTACTTTAAGACTTGGGTTCGAACCTTGGATGCCATTTTCTCGGGAACTACGACGCCGAACTGAATAAAATTCCGGATTCGTACTGAAAACTATTGCCTGCAGTGGAATGAAAACTAAAATCTTAATAAAATTACATTTTTGGAAAAAAAATCATTTTTACGGGCCTGATTTGAGACTTGGGTTCGATCTTTGGAGGCAATTTTCTCAGGAACTACGACGCCGAAATGAACACAATTTCGGATTCGTACTGAAAACTATTGCCTGCAGTGGAATGAAAACTAAAATCTTAATAAAATTACATTTTTGGAAAAAAAATCATTTTTACGGGCCTGATTTGAGACTTGGGTTCGATCTTTGGAGGCAATTTTCTCAGGAACTACGACGCCGAAATGAACAAAATTTCGGATTCCTACTGAAAACTATTGCCTGCAGTGGAATCAATACTAAACTCTTAATAATATTGCAATTTTGGAAAAAATTTCATTTTTACCGGCCTACTTTGAGACTTGGGTTCGATCTTTGGAGGCAATTTTCTCAGGAACTACGACGCCGAAATGAATAAAATTATGGATTCGTAATTAAAACTATTGCCTGCAGTGGAATCAATACTAAAATCTTAATAATGTTGCAATTTTGGAAAAAATTTCATTTTTAACGGCCTACTTTGAGACTTGGGTTCGAACCTTGGAGGCCATTTTCTCGGGAACTACGACGCCGAACTGAATAAAATTTCGGATTCGTACTGAAAACTATTGCCTGCAGTGGAATGAAAACTAAAATCTTAATAAAATTACATTTTTGGAAAAAAAATCATTTTTACGGGCCTGATTTGAGACTTGGGTTCGATCTTTGGAGGCAATTTTCTTAGGAACTACGACGCCGAAATGAATAAAATTTCGGATTCGTACTGAAAACTATTGCCTGCAGTGGAATGAAAACTAAAATCTTAATAAAATTACATTTTTGGAAAAAAAATCATTTTTACGGGCCTGATTTGAGACTTGAAATCTATCTTTGGAGGCAATTTTCTCAGGAACTACGACGCCGAAATGAATAAAATTTCGGATTCGTAATGTAAACTATTGCCTGCAGTGGAATCAATACTAAAATCTTAATAATGTTGCAATTTTGGAAAAAAATTCATTTTTACCGGCCTACTTTAAGACTTGGGTTCGAACCTTGGAGGCCATTTTCTCGGGAACTACGACGCCGAACTGAATAAAATTCCGGATTCGTACTGAAAACTATTGCCTGCAGTGGAATGAAAACTAAAATCTTAATAAAATTACATTTTTGGAAAAAAAATCATTTTTACGGGCCTGATTTGAGACTTGGGTTCGATCTTTGGAGGCAATTTTCTCAGGAACTACGACGCCGAAATGAATAAAATTTCGGATTCCTAGTGAAAACTATTGTCTTCAGAGAAATCAATACTAAAATCTATATAGAGTTGCATTTTTGGAAAAAAAATCATTTTTACGTGCCTTATTTCAGACTTGGGTTCGAACTTTGGGGGCCATTTTCTCGCGAAATACGACGCCGAACTGAATATAAATTCGGATTCGTACTGAAAACAATTGCCTGCAGTGAAATCAATTCTAAAATCCATATTAAATTGCATTTTTGGAAAAAATTTCTTTTTTACGGGCCTTATTTCAGACTTGGGTTCGATCTTTGGAGGCAATTTTATCAGGAACAACGACGCCGAAATGAATAAAATTACTGAAAACTATTGCCTGCAGTGGAATGAAAACTAAAATCTTAATAAAATTACATTTTTGGAAAAAAAATCATTTTTACGGGCCTGATTTGACACTTGGGTTCGATTTTTGGAGGCAATTTTCTCAGGAACTACGACGCCGAAATGAATAAAATTTCGGATTCCTAGTGAAAACTATTGTCTTCAGAGAAATCAATACTAAAATCTATATAGAGTTGCATTTTTGGAAAAAAAATCATTTTTACGGGCCTGATTTGAGACTTGGGTTCGATCTTTCGAGGCAATTTTCTCAGGAACTACGACGCCGAAATGAATAAAATTTCGTATTCGTACTTAAGACTATTGCCTGCAGTGGAATCAATACTAAAATCTATATATAGTTGCATTTTTGGAAAAAAATTCATTTTTACGGGCCTAAATGTAAGAGTTAGGATGGAACTTTGAAAGCCATTATCTCGGGAACTACGACGCCGAACTAAATAAAATTTCGGATTCGTACTGAAAACTATTGCCTGCAGTCAAATCAATACAAAAAACTAAATAAAGTTGCATTTTTAGAAAAAAAATCAATTTTACGGGCCTAAATGTAAGAGTTAGGTTCGAACTTTGAAAGCCATTATCTCGGGAACTCTGACGCCGAACTGAATATAATTTCGGATTCGTACTGAAAACTATTCCCTGCAGTGAAATCAATACTAAAATCTATAAAAACTTGCATTTTTGTAAATATTTTCATTTTTACGGGCTTTATTTGAGACTTAGGTTCGATCTTTCGAGGCAATTTTCTCAGGAACTACGACGCCGAACTGAATAAAATTTCGGATTCGTACTGAAAACTATTGCCTTCAGAGAAATCAATACTAAAATCTATATAGAGTTGCATTTTTAGAAAAAAAATCATTTTTACGGGCCTAAATGTAAGAGTTAGGTTCGAACTTTGAAAGCCATTATCTCGGGAACTACGACGCCGAACTGAATAAAATTTCGGATTCGTACTGAAAACTATTGCCTGCAGTGGAATAAAAACTAAAATCTTAATAAAATTACAATTTTGGAAAAAAAATCATTTTTACGGGCCTGATTTGAGACTTGGGTTCGATCTTTGGAGGCAATTTTCTCAGGAACTACGACGCCGAAATGAATAAAATTTCGGATTCGTACTGAAAACTATTGCCTGCACTGGAATCAATACTAAAATCTTAATAATGTTGCAATTTTGGAAAAAAATTAATTTTTACCGGCCTACTTTGAGACTTGGGTTCGAACCTTGGAGGCCATTTTCTCGGGAACTACGATGCCGAACTGAATAAAATTTCGGATTCGTACTGAAAACTATTGCCTGCAGTGAAATCAATTCTAAAATCCATATAAAAGTGCATTTTTGGAAAAAAAATCATTTTTACGGGCCTAAATGTAAGAGTTAGGATCGATCTTTGAAAGCCATTATCTCGGGAACTACGACGCCGAACTGAATAAAATTTCGGATTCGTACTGAAAACTATTGCCTGCAGTGGAATGAAAACTAAATTCTTAATAAAATTACATTTTTGGAAAAAAAATCATTTTTACGGGCCTGATTTGAGACTTGGGTTCGATCTTTCGAGGCAATTTTCTCAGGAACTACGACGCCGAAATGAATAAAATTTCGGATTCGTACTTAAAACTATTGCCTGCAGTGGAATCAATACTAAAATCTATATATAGTTGCATTTTTGGAAAAAAATTCATTTTTACGGGCCTAAATGTAAGAGTTAGGATGGAACTTTGAAAGCCATTATCTCGGGAACAACGACGCCGAACTAAATAAAATTTCGGATTCGTACTGAAAACTATTGCCTGCAGTCAAATCAATACAAAAAACTAAATAAAGTTGCATTTTTAGAAAAAAAATCATTTTTACGGGCCTAAATGTAAGAGTTAGGTTCGAACTTTGAAAGCCATTATCTCGGGAACTACGACGCCGAACTGAATAAAATTTCGGATTCGTACTGAAAACTATTGCCTTCAGAGAAATCAATACTAAAATCAATATAGAGTTGCATTTTCGGAAAAAATTTCATTTTTACGGGCCTAAATGTAAGAGTTAGGTTCGATCTTTGAAAGCCATTATCTCGGGAACTACGACGCCGAACTGAATAAAATTTCGGATTCGTACTGAAAACTATTGCCTTCAGAGAAATCAATACTAAAATCTATATAGAGTTGCATTTTTGGAAAAAAATTCATTTTTACGTGCCTAATTTCAGACTTGGGTTCGAACTTTGGGGGCCATTTTCTCGCGAAATACGACGCCGAACTGAATATAATTTCGAATTCGTACTGAAAACAATTGCCTGCAGTGAAATCAATACTAAAATCTATATAAAGTTGCATTTTTGGAAAAATTTTCATTTTTACGGGCCTAAATGTAAGAGTTAGGTTCGATGTTTGAAAGCCATTTTCTCGGGAACTACGACGCCGAACTGAATAAAATTTCGGATTCCTAGTGAAAACTATTGTCTTCAGAGAAATCAATACTTAAATCTATATAGAGTTGCATTTTTGGAAAAAAAATCATTTTTACGAGCCTAATTTCAGACGAACTTTGAAGGCCATTTTCTCGCGAAATACGACGCCGAACAGAATATACTTTCGGATTCGTACTGAAAACTATTGCCTGCAGTGAAATCAATACTATAATCGATATAAAATTTCATTTTTGGAAAAAAATTCATTTTTACGGGCCTTAATTTATGAGTTAGGTTCGAACTTTGAAAGCCATTATCTCGGAAACTTTGACGCCGAACTGAATAAAATTTCGGATTTGTACTTAAAACTGTTGCTTGAGGTTGAATCAATACTAAAATCTTAATAAAATTACATTTTTGGAAAAAAAAATCATTTTTACGGGCCTGATTTGAGACTTGGGTTCGATTTTTGGAGGCTATTTTCTCGGGAACTACAACGCCGAACTGAATAAAATTTCGGATTCGTACTGAAAACTATTGCCTTCAGTGGAATGAAAACTAAAATCTTAATAAAATTAAATTTTTGGAAAAAAAATCGTTTTTACGGGCCTGATTTGACACTTGGGTTCGATCTTTGGAGGCAATTTTCTCAGGAACTACGAAGCCGAAATGAATAAAATTTCGGATTCCTAGTGAAAACTATTGTCTTCAGAGAAATCAATACTAAAATCTATATAGAGTTGCATTTTTGGAAAAAAAATCATTTTTACGGGCCTGATTTGAGACTTGGGTTCGATCTTTGGAGGCAATTTTCTTAGGAACTACGACGCCGAAATGAACAAAATTTCGGATTCCTTGTGAAAACTATTGCCTGCAGTGAAATCAATATTATAATCGATATAAAATTGCATTTTTGGAAAAAAATTCATTTTTACGGGCCTTAATTTATGAGTTAGGTTCGAACTTTGAAAGCCATTATCTCGGAAACTTTGACGCCGAACTGAATAAAATTTCGGATTCGTACTGAAAACTATTGCCTGCAGTGAAATCAATACTTAAATCTATATAGAGTTGCATTTTTGGAAAAAAAATCATTTTTACGAGCCTAATTTCAGACTTGGGTTCGAACTTTGAAGGCCATTATCTCGGGAACTACGACGCCGAACTAAATAAAATTTCGGATTCGTACTGAAAACTATTGCCTGCAGTCAAATCAATACAAAAAACTAAATAAAGTTGCATTTTTAGAAAAAAAATCATTTTTACGGGGCTAAATGTAAGAGTTAGGTTCGAACTTTGAAAGCCATTATCTCGGGAACTACGACGCCGAACTGAATAAAATTTCGGATTCGTACTGTAAACTATTGCCTGCAGTGGAATCAATACTAAAATCTTAATAATGTTGCAATTTTGGAAAAAAATTCATTTTTACCGGCCTACTTTAAGACTTGGGTTCGAACCTTGGATGCCATTTTCTCGGGAACTACGACGCCGAACTGAATAAAATTCCGGATTCGTACTGAAAACTATTGCCTGCAGTGGAATGAAAACTAAAATCTTAATAAAATTACATTTTTGGAAAAAAAATCATTTTTACGGGCCTGATTTGAGACTTGGGTTCGATCTTTGGAGGCAATTTTCTCAGGAACTACGACGCCGAAATGAACACAATTTCGGATTCGTACTGAAAACTATTGCCTGCAGTGGAATGAAAACTAAAATCTTAATAAAATTACATTTTTGGAAAAAAAATCATTTTTACGGGCCTGATTTGAGACTTGGGTTCGATCTTTGGAGGCAATTTTCTCAGGAACTACGACGCCGAAATGAACAAAATTTCGGATTCCTACTGAAAACTATTGCCTGCAGTGGAATCAATACTAAACTCTTAATAATATTGCAATTTTGGAAAAAATTTCATTTTTACCGGCCTACTTTGAGACTTGGTTTCGATCTTTGGAGGCAATTTTCTCAGGAACTACGACGCCGAAATGAATAAAATTATGGATTCGTAATTAAAACTATTGCCTGCAGTGGAATCAATACTAAAATCTTAATAATGTTGCAATTTTGGAAAAAATTTCATTTTTAACGGCCTACTTTGAGACTTGGGTTCGAACCTTGGAGGCCATTTTCTCGGGAACTACGACGCCGAACTGAATAAAATTTCGGATTCGTACTGAAAACTATTGCCTGCAGTGGAATGAAAACTAAAATCTTAATAAAATTACATTTTTGGAAAAAAAATCATTTTTACGGGCCTGATTTGAGACTTGGGTTCGATCTTTGGAGGCAATTTTCTTAGGAACTACGACGCCGAAATGAATAAAATTTCGGATTCGTACTGAAAACTATTGCCTGCAGTGGAATGAAAACTAAAATCTTAATAAAATTACATTTTTGGAAAAAAAATCATTTTTACGGGCCTGATTTGAGACTTGAAATCTATCTTTGGAGGCAATTTTCTCAGGAACTACGACGCCGAAATGAATAAAATTTCGGATTCGTAATGTAAACTATTGCCTGCAGTGGAATCAATACTAAAATCTTAATAATGTTGCAATTTTGGAAAAAAATTCATTTTTACCGGCCTACTTTAAGACTTGGGTTCGAACCTTGGAGGCCATTTTCTCGGGAACTACGACGCCGAACTGAATAAAATTCCGGATTCGTACTGAAAACTATTGCCTGCAGTGGAATGAAAACTAAAATCTTAATAAAATTACATTTTTGGAAAAAAAATCATTTTTACGGGCCTGATTTGAGACTTGGGTTCGATCTTTGGAGGCAATTTTCTCAGGAACTACGACGCCGAAATGAATAAAATTTCGGATTCCTAGTGAAAACTATTGTCTTCAGAGAAATCAATACTAAAATCTATATAGAGTTGCATTTTTGGAAAAAAAATCATTTTTACGTGCCTTATTTCAGACTTGGGTTCGAACTTTGGGGGCCATTTTCTCGCGAAATACGACGCCGAACTGAATATAAATTCGGATTCGTACTGAAAACAATTGCCTGCAGTGAAATCAATTCTAAAATCCATATTAAATTGCATTTTTGGAAAAAATTTCTTTTTTACGGGCCTTATTTCAGACTTGGGTTCGATCTTTGGAGGCAATTTTATCAGGAACAACGACGCCGAAATGAATAAAATTACTGAAAACTATTGCCTGCAGTGGAATGAAAACTAAAATCTTAATAAAATTACATTTTTGGAAAAAAAATCATTTTTACGGGCCTGATTTGACACTTGGGTTCGATTTTTGGAGGCAATTTTCTCAGGAACTACGACGCCGAAATGAATAAAATTTCGGATTCCTAGTGAAAACTATTGTCTTCAGAGAAATCAATACTAAAATCTATATAGAGTTGCATTTTTGGAAAAAAAATCATTTTTACGGGCCTGATTTGAGACTTGGGTTCGATCTTTCGAGGCAATTTTCTCAGGAACTACGACGCCGAAATGAATAAAATTTCGGATTCGTACTTAAGACTATTGCCTGCAGTGGAATCAATACTAAAATCTATATATAGTTGCATTTTTGGAAAAAAATTCATTTTTACGGGCCTAAATGTAAGAGTTAGGATGGAACTTTGAAAGCCATTATCTCGGGAACTACGACGCCGAACTAAATAAAATTTCGGATTCGTACTGAAAACTATTGCCTGCAGTCAAATCAATACAAAAAACTAAATAAAGTTGCATTTTTAGAAAAAAAATCAATTTTACGGGCCTAAATGTAAGAGTTAGGTTCGAACTTTGAAAGCCATTATCTCGGGAACTCTGACGCCGAACTGAATATAATTTCGGATTCGTACTGAAAACTATTCCCTGCAGTGAAATCAATACTAAAATCTATAAAAACTTGCATTTTTGTAAATATTTTCATTTTTACGGGCTTTATTTGAGACTTAGGTTCGATCTTTCGAGGCAATTTTCTCAGGAACTACGACGCCGAACTGAATAAAATTTCGGATTCGTACTGAAAACTATTGCCTTCAGAGAAATCAATACTAAAATCTATATAGAGTTGCATTTTTAGAAAAAAAATCATTTTTACGGGCCTAAATGTAAGAGTTAGGTTCGAACTTTGAAAGCCATTATCTCGGGAACTACGACGCCGAACTGAATAAAATTTCGGATTCGTACTGAAAACTATTGCCTGCAGTGGAATAAAAACTAAAATCTTAATAAAATTACAATTTTGGAAAAAAAATCATTTTTACGGGCCTGATTTGAGACTTGGGTTCGATCTTTGGAGGCAATTTTCTCAGGAACTACGACGCCGAAATGAATAAAATTTCGGATTCGTACTGAAAACTATTGCCTGCACTGGAATCAATACTAAAATCTTAATAATGTTGCAATTTTGGAAAAAAATTAATTTTTACCGGCCTACTTTGAGACTTGGGTTCGAACCTTGGAGGCCATTTTCTCGGGAACTACGATGCCGAACTGAATAAAATTTCGGATTCGTACTGAAAACTATTGCCTGCAGTGAAATCAATTCTAAAATCCATATAAAAGTGCATTTTTGGAAAAAAAATCATTTTTATGGGCCTAAATGTAAGAGTTAGGATCGATCTTTGAAAGCCATTATCTCGGGAACTACGACGCCGAACTGAATAAAATTTCGGATTCGTACTGAAAACTATTGCCTGCAGTGGAATGAAAACTAAATTCTTAATAAAATTACATTTTTGGAAAAAAAATCATTTTTACGGGCCTGATTTGAGACTTGGGTTCGATCTTTCGAGGCAATTTTCTCAGGAACTACGACGCCGAAATGAATAAAATTTCGGATTCGTACTTAAAACTATTGCCTGCAGTGGAATCAATACTAAAATCTATATATAGTTGCATTTTTGGAAAAAAATTCATTTTTACGGGCCTAAATGTAAGAGTTAGGATGGAACTTTGAAAGCCATTATCTCGGGAACAACGACGCCGAACTAAATAAAATTTCGGATTCGTACTGAAAACTATTGCCTGCAGTCAAATCAATACAAAAAACTAAATAAAGTTGCATTTTTAGAAAAAAAATCATTTTTACGGGCCTAAATGTAAGAGTTAGGTTCGAACTTTGAAAGCCATTATCTCGGGAACTACGACGCCGAACTGAATAAAATTTCGGATTCGTACTGAAAACTATTGCCTTCAGAGAAATCAATACTAAAATCAATATAGAGTTGCATTTTCGGAAAAAATTTCATTTTTACGGGCCTAAATGTAAGAGTTAGGTTCGATCTTTGAAAGCCATTATCTCGGGAACTACGACGCCGAACTGAATAAAATTTCGGATTCGTACTGAAAACTATTGCCTTCAGAGAAATCAATACTAAAATCTATATAGAGTTGCATTTTTGGAAAAAAATTCATTTTTACGTGCCTAATTTCAGACTTGGGTTCGAACTTTGGGGGCCATTTTCTCGCGAAATACGACGCCGAACTGAATATAATTTCGAATTCGTACTGAAAACAATTGCCTGCAGTGAAATCAATACTAAAATCTATATAAAGTTGCATTTTTGGAAAAATTTTCATTTTTACGGGCCTAAATGTAAGAGTTAGGTTCGATCTTTGAAAGCCATTTTCTCGGGAACTACGACGCCGAACTGAATAAAATTTCGGATTCCTAGTGAAAACTATTGTCTTCAGAGAAATCAATACTTAAATCTATATAGAGTTGCATTTTTGGAAAAAAAATCATTTTTACGAGCCTAATTTCAGACGAACTTTGAAGGCCATTTTCTCGCGAAATACGACGCCGAACAGAATATACTTTCGGATTCGTACTGAAAACTATTGCCTGCAGTGAAATCAATACTATAATCGATATAAAATTTCATTTTTGGAAAAAAATTCATTTTTACGGGCCTTAATTTATGAGTTAGGTTCGAACTTTGAAAGCCATTATCTCGGAAACTTTGACGCCGAACTGAATAAAATTTCGGATTTGTACTTAAAACTGTTGCTTGAGGTTGAATCAATACTAAAATCTTAATAAAATTACATTTTTGGAAAAAAAAATCATTTTTACGGGCCTGATTTGAGACTTGGGTTCGATTTTTGGAGGCTATTTTCTCGGGAACTACAACGCCGAACTGAATAAAATTTCGGATTTGTACTGAAAACTGTTGCCTGCAGTGTAATCAATACTAAAATTTATATAAAGTTGCATTTTTGGAAAAATATTCATTTTTACGGGCCTAAATGTAAGACTTAGGTTCGATCTTCGAAAGCCATTATCTCGGAAACAATGATGCCAAACAGAATAGAATTTTAGATTGGTACTGAAAACTTTTGCCTGCAGTCAAATCAATACAAAAAACTAAATAAAGTTGCATTTTTAGAAAAAAAATCATTTTTACGGGCCTAAATGTAAGAGTTAGGTTCGAACTTTGAAAGCCATTATCTCGGGAACTACGACGCCGAACTGAATATAATTTCGGATTCGTACTGAAAACTATTCCCTGCAGTGAAATCAATACTAAAATCTATAAAAACTTGCATTTTTGTAAATATTTTCATTTTTACGGGCTTTATTTGAGACTTAGGTTCGATCTTTCGAGGCAATTTTCTCAGGAACTACGACGCCGAACTGAATAAAATTTCGGATTCGTACTGAAAACTATTGCCTTCAGAGAAATCAATACTAAAATCTATATAGAGTTGCATTTTTGGAAAAAAAATCATTTTTACGTGCCTAATTTCAGACTTGGGTTCGAATTTGGGGGCCATTTTCTCGCGAAATACGACGCCGAACTGAATATAATTTCGGATTCGTACTGAAAACAATTGCCTGCAGTGAAATCAATACAAAAAACTAAATAAAGTTGCATTTTTAGAAAAAAAATCATTTTTACGGGCCTAAATGTAAGAGTTAGGTTCGAACTTTGAAAGCCATTATCTCGGGAACTACGACGCCGAACTGAATAAAATTTCGGATTCGTACTGAAAACTATTGCCTTCAGAGAAATCAATACTAAAATCAATATAGAGTTGCATTTTCGGAAAAAATTTCATTTTTACGGGCCTAAATGTAAGAGTTAGGTTCGATCTTTGAAAGCCATTATCTCGGGAACTACGACGCCGAACTGAATAAAATTTCGGATTCGTACTGAAAACTATTGCCTTCAGAGAAATCAATACTAAAATCTATATAGAGTTGCATTTTTGGAAAAAAATTCATTTTTACGTGCCTAATTTCAGACTTGGGTTCGAACTTTGGGGGCCATTTTCTCGCGAAATACGACGCCGAACTGAATATAATTTCGAATTCGTACTGAAAACAATTGCCTGCAGTGAAATCAATACTAAAATCTATATAAAGTTGCATTTTTGGAAAAATTTTCATTTTTACGGGCCTAAATGTAAGAGTTAGGTTCGATCTTTGAAAGCCATTTTCTCGGGAACTACGACGCCGAACTGAATAAAATTTCGGATTCCTAGTGAAAACTATTGTTTTCAGAGAAATCAATACTTAAATCTATATAGAGTTGCATTTTTGGAAAAAAAATCATTTTTACGAGCCTAATTTCAGACGAACTTTGAAGGCCATTTTCTCGCGAAATACGACGCCGAACAGAATATACTTTCGGATTCGTACTGAAAACTATTGCCTGCAGTGAAATCAATACTATAATCGATATAAAATTTCATTTTTGGAAAAAAATTCATTTTTACGGGCCTTAATTTATGAGTTAGGTTCGAACTTTGAAAGCCATTATCTCGGAAACTTTGACGCCGAACTGAATAAAATTTCGGATTTGTACTTAAAACTGTTGCTTGAGGTTGAATCAATACTAAAATCTTAATAAAATTACATTTTTGGAAAAAAAAATCATTTTTACGGGCCTGATTTGAGACTTGGGTTCGATTTTTGGAGGCTATTTTCTCGGGAACTACAACGCCGAACTGAATAAAATTTCGGATTCGTACTGAAAACTATTGCCTTCAGTGGAATGAAAACTAAAATCTTAATAAAATTAAATTTTTGGAAAAAAAATCGTTTTTACGGGCCTGATTTGACACTTGGGTTCGATCTTTGGAGGCAATTTTCTCAGGAACTACGAAGCCGAAATGAATAAAATTTCGGATTCCTAGTGAAAACTATTGTCTTCAGAGAAATCAATACTAAAATCTATATAGAGTTGCATTTTTGGAAAAAAAATCATTTTTACGGGCCTGATTTGAGACTTGGGTTCGATCTTTGGAGGCAATTTTCTTAGGAACTACGACGCCGAAATGAATAAAATTTCGGATTCGTACTGAAAACTATTGCCTGCAGTGGAATGAAAACTAAAATCTTAATAAAATTACATTTTTGGAAAAAAAATCATTTTTACGGGCCTGATTTGAGACTTGGGTTCGATCTTTGGAGGCAATTTTCTCAGGAACTACGACGCCGAAATGAATAAAATTCCGGATTCGTACTGAAAACTATTGCCTGCAGTGGAATGAAAACTAAAATCTTAATAAAATTACATTTTTGGAAAAAAAACATTTTTACGGGCCTGATTTGAGACTTGGGTTCGATCTTTGGAGGCAATTTTCTCAGGAACTACGACGCCGAAATGAACAAAATTTCGGATTCGTACTGAAAACTATTGCCTGCAGTGGAATCAATACTAAAATCTTAATAATGTTGCAATTTTGGAAAAAATTTCATTTTTACCGGCCTACTTTGAGACTTGGGTTCGATCTTTGGAGGCAATTTTCTCAGGAACTACGACGCCGAAATGAACAAAATTTCGGATTCCTTGTGAAAACTATTGCCTGCAGTGAAATCAATATTATAATCGATATAAAATTGCATTTTTGGAAAAAAATTCATTTTTACGGGCCTTAATTTATGAGTTAGGTTCGAACTTTGAAAGCCATTATCTCGGAAACTTTGAAGCCGAACTGAATAAAATTTCGGATTCGTACTGAAAACTATTGCCTGCAGTGAAATCAATACTTAAATCTATATAGAGTTGCATTTTTGGAAAAAAAATCATTTTTACGAGCCTAATTTCAGACTTGGGTTCGAACTTTGAAGGCCATTATCTCGGGAACTACGACGCCGAACTAAATAAAATTTCGGATTCGTACTGAAAACGATTGCCTGCAGTCAAATCAATACAAAAAACTAAATAAAGTTGCATTTTTAGAAAAAAAATCATTTTTACGGGGCTAAATGTAAGAGTTAGGTTCGAACTTTGAAAGCCATTATCTCGGGAACTACGACGCCGAACTGAATAAAATTTCGGATTCGTACTGTAAACTATTGCCTGCAGTGGAATCAATACTAAAATCTTAATAATGTTGCAATTTTGGAAAAAAATTCATTTTTACCGGCCTACTTTAAGACTTGGGTTCGAACCTTGGATGCCATTTTCTCGGGAACTACGACGCCGAACTGAATAAAATTCCGGATTCGTACTGAAAACTATTGCCTGCAGTGGAATGAAAACTAAAATCTTAATAAAATTACATTTTTGGAAAAAAAATCATTTTTACGGGCCTGATTTGAGACTTGGGTTCGATCTTTGGAGGCAATTTTCTCAGGAACTACGACGCCGAAATGAACACAATTTCGGATTCGTACTGAAAACTATTGCCTGCAGTGGAATGAAAACTAAAATCTTAATAAAATTACATTTTTGGAAAAAAAATCATTTTTACGGGCCTGATTTGAGACTTGGTTTCGATCTTTGGAGGCAATTTTCTCAGGAACTACGACGCCGAAATGAACAAAATTTCGGATTCCTACTGAAAACTATTGCCTGCAGTGGAATCAATACTAAACTCTTAATAATATTGCAATTTTGGAAAAAATTTCATTTTTACCGGCCTACTTTGAGACTTGGTTTCGATCTTTGGAGGCAATTTTCTCAGGAACTACGACGCCGAAATGAATAAAATTATGGATTCGTAATTAAAACTATTGCCTGCAGTGGAATCAATACTAAAATCTTAATAATGTTGCAATTTTGGAAAAAATTTCATTTTTAACGGCCTACTTTGAGACTTGGGTTCGAACCTTGGAGGCCATTTTCTCGGGAACTACGACGCCGAACTGAATAAAATTTCGGATTCGTACTGAAAACTATTGCCTGCAGTGGAATGAAAACTAAAATCTTAATAAAATTACATTTTTGGAAAAAAAATCATTTTTACGGGCCTGATTTGAGACTTGGGTTCGATCTTTGGAGGCAATTTTCTTAGGAACTACGACGCCGAAATGAATAAAATTTCGGATTCGTACTGAAAACTATTGCCTGCAGTGGAATGAAAACTAAAATCTTAATAAAATTACATTTTTGGAAAAAAAATCATTTTTACGGGCCTGATTTGAGACTTGAAATCTATCTTTGGAGGCAATTTTCTCAGGAACTACGACGCCGAAATGAATAAAATTTCGGATTCGTAATGTAAACTATTGCCTGCAGTGGAATCAATACTAAAATCTTAATAATGTTGCAATTTTGGAAAAAAATTCATTTTTACCGGCCTACTTTAAGACTTGGGTTCGAACCTTGGAGGCCATTTTCTCGGGAACTACGACGCCGAACTGAATAAAATTCCGGATTCGTACTGAAAACTATTGCCTGCAGTGGAATGAAAACTAAAATCTTAATAAAATTACATTTTTGGAAAAAAAATCATTTTTACGGGCCTGATTTGAGACTTGGGTTCGATCTTTGGAGGCAATTTTCTCAGGAACTACGACGCCGAAATGAATAAAATTTCGGATTCCTAGTGAAAACTATTGTCTTCAGAGAAATCAATACTAAAATCTATATAGAGTTGCATTTTTGGAAAAAAAATCATTTTTACGTGCCTTATTTCAGACTTGGGTTCGAACTTTGGGGGCCATTTTCTCGCGAAATACGACGCCGAACTGAATATAAATTCGGATTCGTACTGAAAACAATTGCCTGCAGTGAAATCAATTCTAAAATCCATATTAAATTGCATTTTTGGAAAAAATTTCTTTTTTACGGGCCTTATTTCAGACTTGGGTTCGATCTTTGGAGGCAATTTTATCAGGAACAACGACGCCGAAATGAATAAAATTACTGAAAACTATTGCCTGCAGTGGAATGAAAACTATAATCTTAATAAAATTACATTTTTGGAAAAAAAATCATTTTTACGGGCCTGATTTGACACTTGGGTTCGATTTTTGGAGGCAATTTTCTCAGGAACTACGACGCCGAAATGAATAAAATTTCGGATTCCTAGTGAAAATTATTGTCTTCAGAGAAATCAATACTAAAATCTATATAGAGTTGCATTTTTGGAAAAAAAATCATTTTTACGGGCCTGATTTGAGACTTGGGTTCGATCTTTCGAGGCAATTTTCTCAGGAACTACGACGCCGAAATGAATAAAATTTCGGATTCGTACTTAAGACTATTGCCTGCAGTGGAATCAATACTAAAATCTATATATAGTTGCATTTTTGGAAAAAAATTCATTTTTACGGGCCTAAATGTAAGAGTTAGGATGGAACTTTGAAAGCCATTATCTCGGGAACTACGACGCCGAACTAAATAAAATTTCGGATTCGTACTGAAAACTATTGCCTGCAGTCAAATCAATACAAAAAACTAAATAAAGTTGCATTTTTAGAAAAAAAATCAATTTTACGGGCCTAAATGTAAGAGTTAGGTTCGAACTTTGAAAGCCATTATCTCGGGAACTCTGACGCCGAACTGAATATAATTTCGGATTCGTACTGAAAACTATTCCCTGCAGTGAAATCAATACTAAAATCTATAAAAACTTGCATTTTTGTAAATATTTTCATTTTTACGGGCTTTATTTGAGACTTAGGTTCGATCTTTCGAGGCAATTTTCTCAGGAACTACGACGCCGAACTGAATAAAATTTCGGATTCGTACTGAAAACTATTGCCTTCAGAGAAATCAATACTAAAATCTATATAGAGTTGCATTTTTAGAAAAAAAATCATTTTTACGGGCCTAAATGTAAGAGTTAGGTTCGAACTTTGAAAGCCATTATCTCGGGAACTACGACGCCGAACTGAATAAAATTTCGGATTCGTACTGAAAACTATTGCCTGCAGTGGAATAAAAACTAAAATCTTAATAAAATTACAATTTTGGAAAAAAAATCATTTTTACGGGCCTGATTTGAGACTTGGGTTCGATCTTTGGAGGCAATTTTCTCAGGAACTACGACGCCGAAATGAATAAAATTTCGGATTCGTACTGAAAACTATTGCCTGCACTGGAATCAATACTAAAATCTTAATAATGTTGCAATTTTGGAAAAAAATTAATTTTTACCGGCCTACTTTGAGACTTGGGTTCGAACCTTGGAGGCCATTTTCTCGGGAACTACGATGCCGAACTGAATAAAATTTCGGATTCGTACTGAAAACTATTGCCTGCAGTGAAATCAATTCTAAAATCCATATAAAAGTGCATTTTTGGAAAAAAAATCATTTTTACGGGCCTAAATGTAAGAGTTAGGATCGATCTTTGAAAGCCATTATCTCGGGAACTACGACGCCGAACTGAATAAAATTTCGGATTCGTACTGAAAACTATTGCCTGCAGTGGAATGAAAACTAAATTCTTAATAAAATTACATTTTTGGAAAAAAAATCATTTTTACGGGCCTGATTTGAGACTTGGGTTCGATCTTTCGAGGCAATTTTCTCAGGAACTACGACGCCGAAATGAATAAAATTTCGGATTCGTACTTAAAACTATTGCCTGCAGTGGAATCAATACTAAAATCTATATATAGTTGCATTTTTGGAAAAAAATTCATTTTTACGGGCCTAAATGTAAGAGTTAGGTTCGAACTTTGAAAGCCATTATCTCGGGAACTACGACGCCGAACTGAATAAAATTTCGGATTCGTACTGAAAACTATTGCCTTCAGAGAAATCAATACTAAAATCAATATAGAGTTGCATTTTCGGAAAAAATTTCATTTTTACGGGCCTAAATGTAAGAGTTAGGTTCGATCTTTGAAAGCCATTATCTCGGGAACTACGACGCCGAACTGAATAAAATTTCGGATTCGTACTGAAAACTATTGCCTTCAGAGAAATCAATACTAAAATCTATATAGAGTTGCATTTTTGGAAAAAAATTCATTTTTACGTGCCTAATTTCAGACTTGGGTTCGAACTTTGGGGGCCATTTTCTCGCGAAATACGACGCCGAACTGAATATAATTTCGAATTCGTACTGAAAACAATTGCCTGCAGTGAAATCAATACTAAAATCTATATAAAGTTGCATTTTTGGAAAAATTTTCATTTTTACGGGCCTAAATGTAAGAGTTAGGTTCGATCTTTGAAAGCCATTTTCTCGGGAACTACGACGCCGAACTGAATAAAATTTCGGATTCCTAGTGAAAACTATTGTCTTCAGAGAAATCAATACTTAAATCTATATAGAGTTGCATTTTTGGAAAAAAAATCATTTTTACGAGCCTAATTTCAGACGAACTTTGAAGGCCATTTTCTCGCGAAATACGACGCCGAACAGAATATACTTTCGGATTCGTACTGAAAACTATTGCCTGCAGTGAAATCAATACTATAATCGATATAAAATTTCATTTTTGGAAAAAAATTCATTTTTACGGGCCTTAATTTATGAGTTAGGTTCGAACTTTGAAAGCCATTATCTCGGAAACTTTGACGCCGAACTGAATAAAATTTCGGATTTGTACTTAAAACTGTTGCTTGAGGTTGAATCAATACTAAAATCTTAATAAAATTACATTTTTGGAAAAAAAAATCATTTTTACGGGCCTGATTTGAGACTTGGGTTCGATTTTTGGAGGCTATTTTCTCGGGAACTACAACGCCGAACTGAATAAAATTTCGGATTTGTACTGAAAACTGTTGCCTGCAGTGTAATCAATACTAAAATTTATATAAAGTTGCATTTTTGGAAAAATATTCATTTTTACGGGCCTAAATGTAAGACTTAGGTTCGATCTTCGAAAGCCATTATCTCGGAAACAATGATGCCAAACAGAATAGAATTTTAGATTGGTACTGAAAACTTTTGCCTGCAGTCAAATCAATACAAAAAACTAAATAAAGTTGCATTTTTAGAAAAAAAATCATTTTTACGGGCCTAAATGTAAGAGTTAGGTTCGAACTTTGAAAGCCATTATCTCGGGAACTACGACGCCGAACTGAATATAATTTCGGATTCGTACTGAAAACTATTCCCTGCAGTGAAATCAATACTAAAATCTATAAAAACTTGCATTTTTGTAAATATTTTCATTTTTACGGGCTTTATTTGAGACTTAGGTTCGATCTTTCGAGGCAATTTTCTCAGGAACTACGACGCCGAACTGAATAAAATTTCGGATTCGTACTGAAAACTATTGCCTTCAGAGAAATCAATACTAAAATCTATATAGAGTTGCATTTTTGGAAAAAAAATCATTTTTACGTGCCTAATTTCAGACTTGGGTTCGAATTTGGGGGCCATTTTCTCGCGAAATACGACGCCGAACTGAATATAATTTCGGATTCGTACTGAAAACAATTGCCTGCAGTGAAATCAATACAAAAAACTAAATAAAGTTGCATTTTTAGAAAAAAAATCATTTTTACGGGCCTAAATGTAAGAGTTAGGTTCGAACTTTGAAAGCCATTATCTCGGGAACTACGACGCCGAACTGAATAAAATTTCGGATTCGTACTGAAAACTATTGCCTGCAGTGGAATAAAAACTAAAATCTTAATAAAATTACAATTTTGGAAAAAAAATCATTTTTACGGGCCTGATTTGAGACTTGGGTTCGATCTTTGGAGGCAATTTTCTCAGGAACTACGACGCCGAAATGAATAAAATTTCGGATTCGTACTGAAAACTATTGCCTGCAGTGGAATCAATACTAAAATCTTAATAATGTTGCAATTTTGGCAAAAAATTAATTTTTACCGGCCTACTTTGAGACTTGGGTTCGAACCTTGGAGGCCATTTTCTCGGGAACTACGATGCCGAACTGAATAAAATTTCGGATTCGTACTGAAAACTATTGCCTGCAGTGGAATGAAAACTAAAATCTTAATAAAATTACATTTTTGGAATAAAAATCATTTTTACGGGCCTGATTTGAGACTTGGGTTCGATCTTTGGAGGCAATTTTCTTAGGAACTACGACGCCGAAATGAATAAAATTTCGGATTCGTACTGAAAACTATTGCCTGCAGTGAAATCAATTCTAAAATCCATATAAAATTGCATTTTTGGAAAAAAATTCATTTTTACGGGCCTAAATGTAAGAGTTAGGTTCGAACTTTGAAAGCCATTATCTCGGGAACTACGACGCCGAACTGAATAAAATTTCGGATTCGTACTGAAAACTATTGCCTGCAGTGTAATCAATTCTAAAATCCATATAAAAGTGCATTTTTGGAAAAAAAATCATTTTTACGGGCCTAAATGTAAGAGTTAGGTTCGATCTTTGAAAGCCATTATCTCGGGAACTACGACGCCGAACTGAATAAAATTTCGGATTCGTACTGAAAACTATTGCCTGCAGTGGAATGAAAACTAAATTCTTAATAAAATTACATTTTTGGAAAAAAAATCATTTTTACGGGCCTGATTTGAGACTTGGGTTCGATCTTTCGAGGCAATTTTCTCAGGAACTACGACGCCGAAATGAATAAAATTTCGGATTCGTACTTAAAACTATTGCCTGCAGTGGAATCAATACTAAAATCTATATATAGTTGCATTTTTGGAAAAAAATTCATTTTTACGGGCCTAAATGTAAGAGTTAGGATGGAACTTTGAAAGCCATTATCTCGGGAACAACGACGCCGAACTAAATAAAATTTCGGATTCGTACTGAAAACTATTGCCTGCAGTCAAATCAATACAAAAAACTAAATAAAGTTGCATTTTTAGAAAAAAAATCATTTTTACGGGCCTAAATGTAAGAGTTAGGTTCGAACTTTGAAAGCCATTATCTCGGGAACTACGACGCCGAACTGAATAAAATTTCGGATTCGTACTGAAAACTATTGCCTTCAGAGAAATCAATACTAAAATCTATATAGAGTTGCATTTTTGGAAAAAATTTCATTTTTACGGGCCTAAATGTAAGAGTTAGGTTTGATCTTTGAAAGCCATTATCTCGGGAACTACGACGTCGAACTGAATAAAATTTCGTATTCGTACTGAAAACTATTGCCTTCAGAGAAATCAATACTAAAATCTATATAGAGTTGCATTTTTGGAAAAAAAATCATTTTTACGTGCCTAATTTCAGACTTGGGTTCGAACTTTGGGGGCCATTTTCTCGCGAAATACGACGCCGAACTGAATATAATTTCGAATTCGTACTGAAAACAATTGCCTGCAGTGAAATCAATACTAAAATCTATATAAAGTTGCATTTTTGGAAAAATTTTCATTTTTACGGGCCTAAATGTAAGAGTTAGGTTCGATCTTTGAAAGCCATTTTCTCGGGAACTACGACGCCGAACTGAATAAAATTTCGGATTCCTAGTGAAAACTATTGTCTTCAGAGAAATCAATACTTAAATCTATATAGAGTTGCATTTTTGGAAAAAAAATCATTTTTACGAGCCTAATTTCAGACTTGGTTTCGAACTTTGAAGGCAATTTTCTCGCGAAATACGACGCCGAACAGAATATACTTTCGGATTCGTACTGAAAACTATTGCCTGCAGTGAAATCAATACTATAATCGATATAAAATTGCATTTTTGGAAAAAAATTCATTTTTACGGGCCTTAATTTATGAGTTAGGTTCGAACTTTGAAAGCCATTATCTCGGAAACTTTGACGCCGAACTGAATAAAATTTCGGATTTGTACTTAAAACTGTTGCTTGAGGTTGAATCAATACTAAAATCTTAATAAAATTACATTTTTGGAAAAAAAAATCATTTTTACGGGCCTGATTTGAGACTTGGGTTCGATTTTTGGAGGCTATTTTCTCGGGAACTACAACGCCGAACTGAATAAAATTTCGGATTTGTACTGAAAACTGTTGCCTGCAGTGTAATCAATACTAAAATTTATATAAAGTTGCATTTTTGGAAAAATATTCATTTTTACGGGCCTAAATGTAAGACTTAGGTTTGATCTTCGAAAGCCATTATCTCGGAAACAATGATGCCAAACAGAATAGAATTTTAGATTGGTACTGAAAACTTTTGCCTGCAGTCAAATCAATACAAAAAACTAAATAAAGTTGCATTTTTAGAAAAAAAATCATTTTTACGGGCCTAAATGTAAGAGTTAGGTTCGAACTTTGAAAGCCATTATCTCGGGAACTACGACGCCGAACTGAATATAATTTCGGATTCGAACTGACAACTATTCCCTGCAGTGAAATCAATACTAAAATCTATAAAAACTTGCATTTTTGTAAATATTTTCATTTTTACGGGCTTTATTTGAGACTTAGGTTCGATCTTTCGAGGCAATTTTCTCAGGAACTACGACGCCGAACTGAATAAAATTTCGGATTCGTACTGAAAACTATTGCCTTCAGAGAAACCAATACTAAAATCTATATAGAGTTGCATTTTTGGAAAAAAAATCATTTTTACGTGCCTAATTTCAGACTTGGGTTCGAATTTGGGGGCCATTTTCTCGCGAAATACGACGCCGAACTGAATATAATTTCGGATTCGTACTGAAAACAATTGCCTGCAGTGAAATCAATACTAAAATCTATATAAAGTTGCATTTTTGGAAAAATTTTCATTTTTACGGGCCTAAATGTAAGAGTTAGGTTCGAACTTTGAAAACCATTATCTCGGGAACTACGACGCCGAACTGAATAAAATTTCGGATTCGTACTGAAAACTATTGCCTGCAGTGGAATCAATACTAAAATCTTAATAATGTTGCAATTTTGGAAAAAATTTCATTTTTACCGGCCTACTTTGAGACTTGGGTTCGAACTTTGGAGGCTATTTTCTCGGGAACTACGACGCCGAACTGAATAAAATTTCGGATTCGTACTGAAAACTATTGCCTGCAGTGGAATGAAAACTAAAATCTTAATAAAATTACATTTTTGGAAAAAAAATCATTTTTACGGGCCTGATTTGAGACTTGGGTTCGATCTTTGGAGGCAATTTTCTCAGGAACTACGACGCCGAAATGAATAAAATTTCGGATTCGTACTTAAAACTATTGCCTGCAGTGGAACCAATACTAAAATCTATATATAGTTGCATTTTTGGAAAAAAATTCATTTTTATGGGCCTAAATGTAAGAGTTAGGTTCGAACTTTGAAAGCCATTATCTCGGGAACTACGACGCCGAACTGAATAAAATGTCGGATTTGTACTGAAAACTATTGCCTGCAGTCAAATCAATACAAAAATCTAAATAAAATTGCATTTTTTGAAAAAAAATCATTTTTACGGGCCTAAATGTAAGAGTTAGGTTCGAACTTTGAAAGCCATTTTCTCGGGAACTACGACGCCGAACTGAATAAAATTTCGGATTCGTACTGAAAACTATTGCCTGCAGTGGAATGAAAACTAAAATCTTAATAAAATTACATTTTTGGAAAAAAAAATCATTTTTACGGGCCTGATTTGAGACTTGGGTTCGATCTTTGGAGGCAATTTTCTTAGGAACTACGACGCCGAAAAGAATAAAATTTCGGATTCGTACTGAAAACTATTGCCTGCAGTGGAATGAAAACTAAAATCTTAATAAAATTACATTTTTGGAAAAAAAATCATTTTTACGGGCCTGATTTGAGACTTGGGTTCGATCTTTGGAGGCAATTTTCTCAGGAACTACGACGCCGAAATGAACAAAATTTCAGATTCCTACTGAAAACTATTGCCTGCAGTGGAATCAATACTAAACTCTTAATAATGTTGCAATTTTGGAAAAAATTTCATTTTTACCGGCCTACTTTGAGACTTGGGTTCGATCTTTGGAGGCAATTTTCTCAGGAACTACGAGGCCGAAATGAATAACATTTCGGATTCGTACTTAAAACTATTGCCTGCAGTGGAATCAATACTAAAATCTTAATAATGTTGCCATTTTGGAAAAAATTTCATTTTTACCGGCCTACTTTGAGACTTGGGTTCGAACCTTGGAGGCCATTTTCTCGGGAACTACGACGCCGAACTGAATAAAATTTCGGATTCGTACTGAAAACTATTGCCTTCAGTGGAATGAAAACTAAAATCTTAATAAAATTAAATTTTTGGAAAAAAAATCGTTTTTACGGGCCTGATTTGACACTTGGGTTCGATCTTTGGAGGCAATTTTCTCAGGAACTACGAAGCCGAAATGAATAAAATTTCGGATTCCTAGTGAAAACTATTGTCTTCAGAGAAATCAATACTAAAATCTATATAGAGTTGCATTTTTGGAAAAAAAATCATTTTTACGGGCCTGATTTGAGACTTGGGTTCGATCTTTGGAGGCAATTTTCTTAGGAACTACGACGCCGAAATGAATAAAATTTCGGATTCGTACTGAAAACTATTGCCTGCAGTGGAATGAAAACTAAAATCTTAATAAAATTACATTTTTGGAAAAAAAATCATTTTTACGGGCCTGATTTGAGACTTGGGTTCGATCTTTGGAGGCAATTTTCTCAGGAACTACGACGCCGAAATGAATAAAATTCCGGATTCGTACTGAAAACTATTGCCTGCAGTGGAATGAAAACTAAAATCTTAATAAAATTACATTTTTGGAAAAAAAACATTTTTACGGGCCTGATTTGAGACTTGGGTTCGATCTTTGGAGGCAATTTTCTCAGGAACTACGACGCCGAAATGAACAAAATTTCGGATTCGTACTGAAAACTATTGCCTGCAGTGGAATCAATACTAAAATCTTAATAATGTTGCAATTTTGGAAAAAATTTCATTTTTACCGGCCTACTTTGAGACTTGGGTTCGATCTTTGGAGGCAATTTTTTCAGGAACTACGACGCCGAAATGAACAAAATTTCGGATTCCTTGTGAAAACTATTGCCTGCAGTGAAATCAATATTATAATCGATATAAAATTGCATTTTTGGAAAAAAATTCATTTTTACGGGCCTTAATTTATGAGTTAGGTTCGAACTTTGAAAGCCATTATCTCGGAAACTTTGACGCCGAACTGAATAAAATTTCGGATTCGTACTGAAAACTATTGCCTGCAGTGAAATCAATACTTAAATCTATATAGAGTTGCATTTTTGGAAAAAAAATCATTTTTACGAGCCTAATTTCAGACTTGGGTTCGAACTTTGAAGGCCATTATCTCGGGAACTACGACGCCGAACTAAATAAAATTTCGGATTCGTACTGAAAACTATTGCCTGCAGTCAAATCAATACAAAAAACTAAATAAAGTTGCATTTTTAGAAAAAAAATCATTTTTACGGGCCTAAATGTAAGAGTTAGGTTCGAACTTTGAAAGCCATTATCTCGGGAACTACGACGCCGAACTGAATAAAATTTCGGATTCGTACTGTAAACTATTGCCTGCAGTGGAATCAATACTAAAATCTTAATAATGTTGCAATTTTGGAAAAAAATTCATTTTTACCGGCCTACTTTAAGACTTGGGTTCGAACCTTGGATGCCATTTTCTCGGGAACTACGACGCCGAACTGAATAAAATTCCGGATTCGTACTGAAAACTATTGCCTGCAGTGGAATGAAAACTAAAATCTTAATAAAATTACATTTTTGGAAAAAAAATCATTTTTACGGGCCTGATTTGAGACTTGGGTTCGATCTTTGGAGGCAATTTTCTCAGGAACTACGACGCCGAAATGAACACAATTTCGGATTCGTACTGAAAACTATTGCCTGCAGTGGAATGAAAACTAAAATCTTAATAAAATTACATTTTTGGAAAAAAAATCATTTTTACGGGCCTGATTTGAGACTTGGGTTCGATCTTTGGAGGCAATTTTCTCAGGAACTACGACGCCGAAATGAACAAAATTTCGGATTCCTACTGAAAACTATTGCCTGCAGTGGAATCAATACTAAACTCTTAATAATATTGCAATTTTGGAAAAAATTTCATTTTTACCGGCCTACTTTGAGACTTGGGTTCGATCTTTGGAGGCAATTTTCTCAGGAACTACGAGGCCGAAATGAATAACATTTCGGATTCGTACTTAAAACTATTGCCTGCAGTGGAATCAATACTAAAATCTTAATAATGTTGCAATTTTGGAAAAAATTTCATTTTTACCGGCCTACTTTGAGACTTGGGTTCGAACCTTGGAGGCCATTTTCTCGGGAACTACGACGCCGAACTGAATAAAATTTCGGATTCGTACTGAAAACTATTGCCTGCAGTGAAATCAATACTAAAATCTATATATAGTTGCATTTTTGGAAAAAAATTCATTTTTACGGGCCTAAATGTAAGAGTTACGATGGAACTTTGAAAGCCATTATCTCGGGAACTACGACGCCGAACTAAATAAAATTTCGGATTCGTACTGAAAACTATTGCCTGCAGTTAAATCAATACAAAAAACTAAATAAAGTTGCATTTTTAGAAAAAAAATCATTTTTACGGGCCTAAATGTAAGAGTTAGGTTCGAACTTTGAAAGCCATTATCTCGGGAACTACGACGCCGAACTGAATAAAATTTCGGATTCGTACTGTAAACTATTGCCTGCAGTGGAATCAATACTAAAATCTTAATAATGTTGCAATTTTGGAAAAAAATTCATTTTTACCGGCCTACTTTAAGACTTGGGTTCGAACCTTGGATGCCATTTTCTCGGGAACTACGACGCCGAACTGAATAAAATTCCGGATTCGTACTGAAAACTATTGCCTGCAGTGGAATGAAAACTAAAATCTTAATAAAATTACATTTTTGGAAAAAAAATCATTTTTACGGGCCTGATTTGAGACTTGGGTTCGATCTTTGGAGGCAATTTTCTCAGGAACTACGACGCCGAAATGAACACAATTTCGGATTCGTACTGAAAACTATTGCCTGCAGTGGAATGAAAACTAAAATCTTAATAAAATTACATTTTTGGAAAAAAAATCATTTTTACGGGCCTGATTTGAGACTTGGGTTCGATCTTTGGAGGCAATTTTCTCAGGAACTACGACGCCGAAATGAACAAAATTTCGGATTCCTACTGAAAACTATTGCCTGCAGTGGAATCAATACTAAACTCTTAATAATATTGCAATTTTGGAAAAAATTTCATTTTTACCGGCCTACTTTGAGACTTGGGTTCGATCTTTGGAGGCAATTTTCTCAGGAACTACGAGGCCGAAATGAATAACATTTCGGATTCGTACTTAAAACTATTGCCTGCAGTGGAATCAATACTAAAATCTTAATAATGTTGCAATTTTGGAAAAAATTTCATTTTTACCGGCCTACTTTGAGACTTGGGTTCGAACCTTGGAGGCCATTTTCTCGGGAACTACGACGCCGAACTGAATAAAATTTCGGATTCGTACTGAAAACTATTGCCTTCAGTGGAATGAAAACTAAAATCTTAATAAAATTGAATTTTTGGAAAAAAAATCGTTTTTACGGGCCTGATTTGACACTTGGGTTCGATCTTTGGAGGCAATTTTCTCAGGAACTACGACGCCGAAATGAATAAAATTTCGGATTCCTAGTGAAAACTATTGTCTTCAGAGAAATCAATACTAAAATCTATATAGAGTTGCATTTTTGGAAAAAAAATCATTTTTACGGGCCTGATTTGAGACTTGGGTTCGATCTTTGGAGGCTATTTTCTCAGGAACTACGACGGCGAAATGAAGAAAATTTCGGATTCGTACTGAAAACTATTGCCTGCAGTGGAATCAATACTAAAATCTTAATAATGTTGCAATTTTGGAAAAAAAATCATTTTTACCGGCCTACTTTGAGACTTGGGTTCGATCTTTGGAGGCAATTTTCTCAGGAACTACGACGCCGAAATGAATAAAATTCCGGATTCGTACTGAAAACTATTGCCTGCAGTGGAATGAAAACTAAAATCTTAATAAAATTACATTTTTGGAAAAAAAATCATTTTTACGGGCCTGATTTGAGACTTGGGTTCGATCTTTGGAGGCAATTTTCTCAGGAACTACGACGCCGAAATGAACAAAATTTCGGATTCGTACTGAAAACTATTGCCTGCAGTGGAATCAATACTAAAATCTTAATAATGTTGCAATTTTGGAAAAAATTTCATTTTTACCGGCCTACTTTGAGACTTGGGTTCGATCTTTGGAGGCAATTTTCTCAGGAACTACAACGCCGAAATGAACAAAATTTCGGATTCGTACTGAAAACTATTGCCTGCAGTAGAATCAATACTAAAATCTTAATAATGTTGCATTTTTGGAAAAATTTTCCTTTTTACGGGCCTAAATGTAAGAGTTAGGTTCGATCTTTGAAAGCCATTTTCTCGGGAACTACGACGCCGAACTGAATAAAATTTCGGATTCCTTGTGAAAACTATTGCCTGCAGTGAAATCAATATTATAATCGATATAAAATTGCATTTTTGGAAAAAAATTCATTTTTACGGGCCTTAATTTATGAGTTAGGTTCGAACTTTGAAAGCCATTATCTCGGAAACTTTGACGCCGAACTGAATAAAATTTCGGATTCCTACTGAAAACTATTGCCTGCAGTGAAATCAATTCTAAAATCCATATTAAATTGCATTTTTGGAAAAAATTTCATTTTTACGGGCCTAAATGTAAGAGTTAGGTTCGATCTTTGAAAGCCATTTTCTCGGGAACTACGACGCCGAACTGAATAAAATTTCGGATTCCTAGTGAAAACTATTGTCTTCAGAGAAATCAATACTTAAATCTATATAGAGTTGCATTTTTGGAAAAAAAATCATTTTTACGAGCCTAATTTCAGACTTGGGTTCGAACTTTGAAGGCCATTTTCTCGCGAAATACGACGCCGAACAGAATATACTTTCGGATTCGTACTGAAAACTATTGCCTGCAGTGAAATCAATACTATAATCGATATAAAATTGCATTTTTGGAAAAAAATTCATTTTTACGGGCCTTAATTTATGAGTTAGGTTCGAACTTTGAAAGCCATTATCTCGGAAACTTTGACGCCGAACTGAATAAAATTTCGGATTTGTACTTAAAACTGTTGCTTGAGGTTGAATCAATACTAAAATCTTAATAAAATTACATTTTTGGAAAAAAAAATCATTTTTACGGGCCTGATTTGAGACTTGGGTTCGATTTTTGGAGGCTATTTTCTCGGGAACTACAACGCCGAACTGAATAAAATTTCGGATTTGTACTGAAAACTGTTGCCTGCAGTGTAATCAATACTAAAATTTATATAAAGTTGCATTTTTGGAAAAATATTCATTTTTACGGGCCTAAATGTAAGACTTAGGTTCGATCTTCGAAAGCCATTATCTCGGAAACAATGATGCCAAACAGAATAGAATTTTAGATTGGTACTGAAAACTTTTGCCTGCAGTCAAATCAATACAAAAAACTAAATAAAGTTGCATTTTTAGAAAAAAAATCATTTTTACGGGCCTAAATGTAAGAGTTAGGTTCGAACTTTGAAAGCCATTATCTCGGGAACTACGACGCCGAACTGAATATAATTTCGGATTCGTACTGAAAACTATTCCCTGCAGTGAAATCAATACTAAAATCTATAAAAACTTGCATTTTTGTAAATATTTTCATTTTTACGGGCTTTATTTGAGACTTAGGTTCGATCTTTCGAGGCAATTTTCTCAGGAACTACGACGCCGAACTGAATAAAATTTCGGATTCGTACTGAAAACTATTGCCTTCAGAGAAATCAATACTAAAATCTATATAGAGTTGCATTTTTGGAAAAAAAATCATTTTTACGTGCCTAATTTCAGACTTGGGTTCGAATTTGGGGGCCATTTTCTCGCGAAATACGACGCCGAACTGAATATAATTTCGGATTCGTACTGAAAACAATTGCCTGCAGTGAAATCAATACAAAAAACTAAATAAAGTTGCATTTTTAGAAAAAAAATCATTTTTACGGGCCTAAATGTAAGAGTTAGGTTCGAACTTTGAAAGCCATTATCTCGGGAACTACGACGCCGAACTGAATAAAATTTCGGATTCGTACTGAAAACTATTGCCTGCAGTGGAATAAAAACTAAAATCTTAATAAAATTACAATTTTGGAAAAAAAATCATTTTTACGGGCCTGATTTGAGACTTGGGTTCGATCTTTGGAGGCAATTTTCTCAGGAACTACGACGCCGAAATGAATAAAAATTCGGATTCGTACTGAAAACTATTGCCTGCAGTGGAATCAATACTAAAATCTTAATAATGTTGCAATTTTGGAAAAAAATTAATTTTTACCGGCCTACTTTGAGACTTGGGTTCGAACCTTGGAGGCCATTTTCTCGGGAACTACGATGCCGAACTGAATAAAATTTCGGATTCGTACTGAAAACTATTGCCTGCAGTGGAATGAAAACTAAAATCTTAATAAAATGACATTTTTGGAATAAAAATCATTTTTACGGGCCTGATTTGAGACTTGGGTTCGATCTTTGGAGGCAATTTTCTTAGGAACTACGACGCCGAAATGAATAAAATTTCGGATTCGTACTGAAAACTATTGCCTGCAGTGAAATCAATTCTAAAATCCATATAAAATTGCATTTTTGGAAAAAAATTCATTTTTACGGGCCTAAATGTAAGAGTTAGTTTCGAACTTTGAAAGCCATTATCTCGGGAACTACGACGCCGAACTGAATAAAATTTCGGATTCGTACTGAAAACTATTGCCTGCAGTGAAATCAATTCTAAAATCCATATAAAAGTGCATTTTTGGAAAAAAAATCATTTTTACGGGCCTAAATGTAAGAGTTAGGTTCGATCTTTGAAAGCCATTATCTCGGGAACTACGACGCCGAACTGAATAAAATTTCGGATTCGTACTGAAAACTATTGCCTGCAGTGGAATGAAAACTAAATTCTTAATAAAATTACATTTTTGGAAAAAAAATCATTTTTACGGGCCTGATTTGAGACTTGGGTTCGATCTTTCGAGGCAATTTTCTCAGGAACTACGACGCCGAAATGAATAAAATTTCGGATTCGTACTTAAAACTATTGCCTGCAGTGGAATCAATACTAAAATCTATATATAGTTGCATTTTTGGAAAAAATTTCATTTTTACGGGCCTAAATGTAAGAGTTAGGTTCGATCTTTGAAAGCCATTTTCTCGGGAACTACGACGCCGAACTGAATAAAATTTCGGATTCGTACTGAAAACTATTGCCTTCAGAGAAATCAATACCAAAATCTATATAGAGTTGCATTTTTGGAAAAAAAATCATTTTTACGTGCCTAATTTCAGACTTGGGTTCGAACTTTGGGGGCCATTTTCTCGCGAAATACGACGCCGAACTGAATATAATTTCGGATTCGTACTGAAAACTATTGCCTGCAGTGAAATCAATTCTAAAATCCATATAAAATTGCATTTTTGGAAAAAAATTCATTTTTACGGGCCTAAATGTAAGAGTTAGGTTCGATCTTCGAAAACCATTATCTCGGAAACAACGATGCCAAACAGAATAGAATTTTAGATTGGTACTGAAAACGTTTGCCTGCAGTCAATTCAATACAAAAAACTAAATAAAGTTGCATTTTTAGAAAAAAAATCATTTTTACGGGCCTTAATTTATGAGTTAGGTTCGAACTTTGAAAGCCATTATCTCGGAAACTTTGACGCCGAACTGAATAAAATTTCGGATTCGTACTGAAAACTATTGCCTGCAGTGAAATCAATTCTAAAATCCATATTAAATTGCATTTTTGGAAAAATTTTCATTTTTACGGGCCTAAATGTAAGAGTTAGGTTCGAACTTTGAAAACCATTATCTCGGGAACTACGACGCCGAACTGAATAAAATTTCGGATTCGTACTGAAAACTATTGCCTGCAGTGGAATCAATACTAAAATCTTAATAATGTTGCAATTTTGGAAAAAATTTCATTTTTACCGGCCTACTTTGAGACTTGGGTTCGAACCTTGGAGGCTATTTTCTCGGGAACTACGACGCCGAACTGAATAAAATTTCGGATTCGTACTGAAAACTATTGCCTGCAGTGGAATGAAAACTAAAATCTTAATAAAATTACATTTTTGGAAAAAAAATCATTTTTACGGGCCTGATTTGAGACTTGAAATCTATCTTTGGAGGCAATTTTCTCAGGAACTACGACGCCGAAATGAATAAAATTTCGGATTCGTACTGAAAACTATTGCCTGCAGTGGAATCAATACTAAAATCTTAATAATGTTGCAATTTTGGAAAAAAATTCATTTTTACCGGCCTACTTTAAGACTTGGGTTCGAACCTTGGAGGCCATTTTCTCGGGAACTACGACGCCGAACTGAATAAAATTCCGGATTCGTACTGAAAACTATTGCCTGCAGTGGAATGAAAACTAAAATCTTAATAAAATTACATTTTTGGAAAAAAAATCATTTTTACGGGCCTGATTTGAGACTTGGGTTCGATCTTTGGAGGCAATTTTCTCAGGAACTACGACGCCGAAATGAACACAATTTCGGATTCGTACTGAAAACTATTGCCTGCAGTGGAGTCAATACTAAAATCTTAATAATGTTGCAATTTTGGAAAAAAATTCATTTTTACCGGCCTACTTTGAGACTTGGGTTCGAACCTTGGAGGCCATTTTCTCGGGAACTACGACGCCGAACTGAATAAAATTTCGGATTCGTACTGAAAACTATTGCCTGCAGTGGAATCAATACTAAAATCTTAATAATGTTGCAATTTTGGAAAAAATTTCATTTTTAACGGCCTACTTTGAGACTTGGGTTCGAACCTTGGAGGCCATTTTCTCGGGAACTACGACGCCGAACTGAATAAAATTTCGGATTCGTACTGAAAACTATTGCCTGCAGTGGAATCAATACTAAAATCTTAATAATGTTGCAATTTTGGAAAAAATTTCATTTTTAACGGCCTACTTTGAGACTTGGGTTCGAACCTTGGAGGCCATTTTCTCGGGAACTACGACGCCGAACTGAATAAAATTTCGGATTCGTACTGAAAACTATTGCCTGCAGTGGAATCAATACTAAAATCTTAATAATGTTGCAATTTTGGAAAAAATTTCATTTTTAACGGCCTACTTTGAGACTTGGGTTCGAACCTTGGAGGCCATTTTCTCGGGAACTACGACGCCGAACTGAATAACATTTCGGATTCGTACTTAAAACTATTGCCTGCAGTGGAATCAATACTAAAATCTTAATAATGTTGCAATTTTGGAAAAAATTTCATTTTTAACGGCCTACTTTGAGACTTGGGTTCGAACCTTGGAGGCCATTTTCTCGGGAACTACGACGCCGAACTGAATAAAATTTCGGATTCGTACTGAAAACTATTGCCTGCAGTGGAATGAAAACTAAAATCTTAATAAAATTAAATTTTTGGAAAAAAAATCGTTTTTACGGGCCTGATTTGACACTTGGGTTCGATCTTTGGAGGCAATTTTCTCAGGAACTACGACGCCGAAATGAATAAAATTTCGGATTCCTAGTGAAAACTATTGTCTTCAGAGAAATCAATACTAAAATCTATATAGAGCTGCATTTTTGGAAAAAAAATCATTTTTACGGGCCTGATTTGAGACTTGGGTTCGATCTTTGGAGGCAATTTTCTTAGGAACTACGACGCCGAAATGAATAAAATTTCGGATTCGTACTGAAAACTATTGCCTGCAGTGGAATGAAAACTAAAATCTTAATAAAATTACATTTTTGGAAAAAAAAATCATTTTTACGGGCCTGATTTGAGACTTGGGTTCGATCTTTGGAGGGAATTTTCTCAGGAACTACGATGGCGAAATGAATAAAATTTCGGATTCGTACTGAAAACTATTGCCTGCAGTGGAATCAATACTAAAATCTTAATAATGTTGCAATTTTGGAAAAAAAATCATTTTTACCGGCCTACTTTGAGACTTGGGTTCGAACCTTGGAGGCCATTTTCTCGGGAACTACGACGCCGAAATGAATAAAATTCCGGATTCGTACTGAAAACTATTGCCTGCAGTGGAATGAAAACTAAAATCTTAATAAAATTACATTTTTGAAAAAAAAATCATTTTTACGGGCCTGATTTGAGACTTGAAATCTATCTTTGGAGGCAATTTTCTCAGGAACTACGACGCCGAAATGAATAAAATTTCGGATTCGTACTGAAAACTATTGCCTGCAGTGGAATCAATACTAAAATCTTAATAATGTTGCAATTTTGGAAAAAAATTCATTTTTACCGGCCTACTTTAAGACTTGGGTTCGAACCTTGGAGGCCATTTTCTCGGGAACTACGACGCCGAACTGAATAAAATTCCGGATTCGTACTGAAAACTATTGCCTGCAGTGGAATGAAAACTAAAATCTTAATAAAATTACATTTTTGGAAAAAAAATCATTTTTACGGGCCTGATTTGAGACTTGGGTTCGATCTTTGGAGGCAATTTTCTCAGGAACTACGACGCCGAAATGAACACAATTTCGGATTCGTACTGAAAACTATTGCCTGCAGTGGAGTCAATACTAAAATCTTAATAATGTTGCAATTTTGGAAAAAAAATCATTTTTACCGGCCTACTTTGAGACTTGGGTTCGAACCTTGGAGGCCATTTTCTCGGGAACTACGACGCCGAACTGAATAAAATTCCGGATTCGTACTGAAAACTATTGCCTGCAGTGGAATGAAAACTAAAATCTTAATAAAATTACATTTTTGGAAAAAAAATCATTTTTACGGGCCTGATTTGAGACTTGGGTTCGATCTTTGGAGGCAATTTTCTCAGGAACTCCGACGCCGAAATGAACAAAATTTCGGATTCCTACTGAAAACTATTGCCTGCAGTGGAATCAATACTAAAATCTTAATAATGTTGCAATTTTGGAAAAAATTTCATTTTTACCGGCCTACTTTGAGACTTGGGTTCGATCTTTGGAGGCAATTTTCTCAGGAACTACGACGCCGAAATGAATAACATTTCGGATTCGTACTGAAAACTATTGCCTGCAGTCAAATCAATACAAAAATCTAAATAAAATTGCATTTTTAGAAGAAAAATCATTTTTACGGCCCTAAATGTAAGAGTTAGGTTCGAACTTTGAAAGCCATTATCTCGGGAACTACGACGCCGAACTGAATAAAATTTCGGATTCGTACTGAAAACTATTGCCTGCAGTGGAATGAAAACTAAAATCTTAATAAAATTACATTTTTGGAAAAAAAATCATTTTTACGGGCCTGGTTTGAGACTTGGGTTCGATCTTTGGAGGCAATTTTCTTAGGAACTACGACGCCGAAATGAATAAAATTTCGGATTCGTACTGAAAACTATTGCCTGCAGTGGAATGAAAACTAAAATCTTAATAAAATTACATTTTTGGAAAAAAAAATCATTTTTACGGGCCTGATTTGAGACTTGGGTTCGATCTTTGGAGGCAATTTTCTCAGGAACTACGACGCCGAACTGAATAAAATTTCGGATTCGTACTGAAAACTATTGCCTGCAGTGGAATGAAAACTAAAATCTTAATAAAATCACATTTTTGGAAAAAAAATCATTTTTACGGGCCTGATTTGAGACTTGGGTTCGATCTTTGGAGGCAATTTTCTCAGGAACTACGACGCCGAAATGAACAAAATTTCGGATTCCTCCTGAAAATTATTGCCTGCAGTGGAATCAATACTAAAATCTTAATAATGTTGCAATTTTGGAAAAAATTTCATTTTTACCGGCCTACTTTGAGACTTGGGTTCGAACCTTGGAGGCCATTTTCTCGGGAACTACGACGCCGAACTGAATAAAATTTCGGATTCGTACTGAAAACTATTGCCTGCAGTGGAATGAAAACTAAAATCTTAATAAAATTAAATTTTTGGAAAAAAAATCGTTTTTACGGGCCTGATTTGACACTTGGGTTCGATCTTTGGAGGCAATTTTCTCAGGAACTACGACGCAGAAATGAATAAAATTTCGGATTCCTAGTGAAAACTATTGTCTTCAGAGAAATCAATACTAAAATCTATATAGAGTTGCATTTTTGGAAAAAAAATCATTTTTACGGGCCTGATTTGAGACTTGGGTTCGATCTTTGGAGGCAATTTTCTTAGGAACTACGACGCCGAAATGAATAAAATTTCGGATTCGTACTGAAAACTATTGCCTGCAGTGGAATGAAAACTAAAATCTTAATAAAATTACATTTTTGGAAAGAAAATCATTTTTACGGGCCTGATTTGAGACTTGGGTTCGATCTTTGGAGGCAATTTTCTCAGGAACTACGAAGCCGAAATGAACAAAATTTCGGATTCCTACTGAAAACTATTGCCTGCAGTGGAATCAATACTAAAATCTTAATAATGTTGCAAGTTTGGAAAAAATTTCATTTTTACCGGCCTACTTTGAGACTTGGGTTCGATCTTTGGAGGCAATTTTCTCAGGAACTACGACGCCGAAATGAATAACATTTCGGATTCGTACTGAAAACTATTGCCTGCAGTCAAATCAATACAAAAATCTAAATAAAATTGCATTTTTAGAAAAAAAATCATTTTTACGGGCCTAAATGTAAGAGTTAGGTTCGAACTTTGAAAGCCATTATCTCGGGAACTACGACGCCGAACTGAATAAAATTTCGGATTCGTACTGAAAACTATTGCCTGCAGCGGAATGAAAACTAAAATCTTAATAAAATTACATTTTTGGAAAAAAAAATCATTTTTACGGGCCTGATTTGAGACTTGGGTTCGATCTTTGGAGGCAATTTTCTTAGGAACTACGACGCCGAAATGAATAAAATTTCGGATTCGTACTGAAAACTATTGCCTGCAGTGGAATGAAAACTAAAATCTTAATAAAATTACATTTTTGGAAAAAAAATCATTTTTACGGGCCTGATTTGAGACTTGAAATCTATCTTTGGAGGCAATTTTCTCAGGAACTACGACGCCGAAATGAATAAAATTTCGGATTCGTACTGAAAACTATTGCCTGCAGTGGAATCAATACTAAAATCTTAATAATGTTGCAATTTTGGAAAAAAATTCATTTTTACCGGCCTACTTTAAGACTTGGGTTCGAACCTTGGAGGCCATTTTCTCGGGAACTACGACGCCGAACTGAATAAAATTCCGGATTCGTACTGAAAACTATTTCCTGCAGTGGAATGAAAACTAAAATCTTAATAAAATAACATTTTTGGAAAAAAAATCATTTTTACGGGCCTGATTTGAGACTTGGGTTCGATCTTTGGAGGCAATTTTCTCAGGAACTACGACGCCGAAATGAACACAATTTCGGATTCGTACTGAAAACTGTTGCCTGCAGTGGAGTCAATACTAAAATCTTAATAATGTTGCAATTTTGGAAAAAAATTCATTTTTACCGGCCTACTTTGAGACTTGGGTTCGAACCTTGGAGGCCATTTCCTCGGGAACTACGACGCCGAACTGAATAAAATTCCGGATTCGTACTGAAAACTATTGCCTGCAGTGGAATGAAAACTTAAATCTTAATAAAATTACATTTTTGGAAAAAAAATCATTTTTACGGGCCTGATTTGAGACTTGGGTTCGATTTTGGAGGCAATTTTCTTAGGAACTACGACGCCGAAATGAATAAAATTTCGGATTCGTACTGAAAACTATTGCCTGCAGTGGAATGAAAACGAAAATCTTAATAAAATTACATTTTTGGAAAAAAAATCATTTTTACGGGCCTGATTTGAGACTTGGGTTCGATCTTTCGAGGCAATTTTCTCAGGAACTACGACGCCGAAATGAACAAAATTTCGGATTCCTACTGAAAACTATTGCCTGCAGTGGAATCAATACTAAAATCTTAATAATGTTGCAATTTTGGAAAAAATTTCATTTTTACCGGCCTACTTTGAGACTTGGGTTCGAACCTTGGAGGCCATTTTCTCGGGAACTACGACGCCGAACTGAATAAAATTTCGGATTCGTACTGAAAACTATTGCCTGCAGTGGAATGAAAACTAAAATCTTAATAAAATTAAATTTTTGGAAAAAAAATCGTTTTTACGGGCCTGATTTGACACTTGGGTTCGATCTTTGGAGGCAATTTTCTCAGGAACTACGACGCAGAAATGAATAAAATTTCGGATTCCTAGTGAAAACTATTGTCTTCAGAGAAATCAATACTAAAATCTATATAGAGTTGCATTTTTGGAAAAAAAATCATTTTTACGGGCCTGATTTGAGACTTGGGTTCGATCTTTGGAGGCAATTTTCTCAGGAACTACGACGCCGAAATGAACAAAATTTCGGATTCCTACTGAAAACTATTGCCTGCAGTGGAATCAATACTAAAATCTTAATAATGTTGCAATTTTGGAAAAAATTTCATTTTTACCGGCCTACTTTGAGACTTGGGTTCGAACCTTGGAGGCCATTTTCTCGGGAACTACGACGCCGAACTGAATAAAATTTCGGATTCGTACTGAAAAATATTGCCTGCAGTGGAATGAAAACTAAAATCTTAATAAAATTAAATTTTTGGAAAAAAAATCGTTTTTACGGGCCTGATTTGACACTTGGGTTCGATCTTTGGAGGCAATTTTCTCAGGAACTACGACGCAGAAATGAATAAAATTTCGGATTCCTAGTGAAAACTATTGTCTTCAGAGAAATCAATACTAAAATCTATATAGAGTTGCATTTTTGGAAAAAAAATCATTTTTACGGGCCTGATTTGAGACTTGGGTTCGATCTTTGGAGGCAATTTTCTTAGGAACTACGACGCCGAAATGAATAAAATTTCGGATTCGTACTGAAAACTATTGCCTGCAGTGGAATGAAAACGAAAATCTTAATAAAATTACATTTTTGGAAAAAAAATCATTTTTACGGGCCTGATTTGAGACTTGGGTTCGATCTTTGGAGGCAATTTTCTCAGGAACTACGACGCCGAAATGAACAAAATTTCGGATTCCTACTGAAAACTATTGCCTGCAGTGGAATCAATACTAAAATCTTAATAATGTTGCAATTTTGGAAAAAATTTCATTTTTACCGGCCTACTTTGAGACTTGGGTTCGATCTTTGGAGGCAATTTTCTCAGGAACTACGACGCCGAAATGAATAACATTTCGGATTCGTACTTAAAATTATTGCCTGCAGTGGAATCAATACTAAAATCTTAATAATGTTGCAATTTTGGAAAAAATTTCATTTTTACCTGCCTACTTTGAGACTTGGGTTCGAACCTTGGAGGCCATTTTCTCGGGAACTACGACGCCGAACTGAATAAAATTTCGGATTCGTACTGAAAACTATTGCCTGCAGTGGAATGAAAACTAAAATCTTAATAAAATTAAATTTTTGGAAAAAAAATCATTTTTACGTGCCTAATTTCAGACTTGGGTTCGAATTTGGGGGCCATTTTCTCGCGAAATACGACGCCGAACTGAATATAATTTCGGATTCGTACTGAAAACAATTGCCTGCAGTGAAATCAATACTAAAATCTATATAAAGTTGCATTTTTGGAAAAATTTTCATTTTTACGGGCCTAAATGTAAGAGTTAGGTTCGATCTTCGAAAACCATTATCTCGGAAACAACGATGCCAAACAGAATAGAATTTTAGATTGGTACTGAAAACGTTTGCCTGCAGTCAATTCAATACAAAAAACTAAATAAAGTTGCATTTTTAGAAAAAAAATCATTTTTACGGGCCTAAATGTAAGAGTTAGGTTCGAACTTTGAAAGCCATTATCTCGGGAACTACGACGCCGAACTGAATATAATTTCGGATTCGTACTGAAAACTATTCCCTGCAGTGAAATCAATACTAAAATCTATAAAAAGTTGCATTTTTGTAAATATTTTCATTTTTACGGGCTTTATTTGAGACTTAGGTTCGATCTTTCGAGGCAATTTTCTCAGGAACTACGACGCCGAACTGAATAAAATTTCGGATTCGTACTGAAAACTATTGCCTTCAGAGAAATCAATACTAAAATCTATATAGAGTTGCATTTTTGGAAAAAAATTCATTTTTACGTGCCTAATTTCAGACTTGGGTTCGAATTTGGGGGCCATTTTCTCGCGAAATACGACGCCGAACTGAATATAATTTCGGATTCGTACTGAAAACAATTGCCTGCATTGAAATCAATACTAAAATCTATATAAAGTTGCATTTTTGGAAAAATTTTCATTTTTACGGGCCTAAATGTAAGAGTTAGGTTCGAACTTTGAAAACCATTATCTCGGGAACTACGACGCCGAACTGAATAAAATTTCGGATTCGTACTGAAAACTATTGCCTGCAGTGAAATCAATTCTAAAATCTATATAAAATTGCATTTTTGGAAAAAATTTCATTTTTACGGGCCTAAATGTAAGAGTTAGGTTCGATCTTTGAAAGCCATTTTCTCGGGAACTACGACGCCGAACTGAATAAAATTTCGGATTCCTAGTGAAAACTATTGTCTTCAGAGAAATCAATACTTAAATCTATATAGAGTTGCATTTTTGGAAAAAAAATCATTTTTACGAGCCTAATTTCAGACTTGGGTTCGAACTTTGAAGGCCATTTTCTCGCGAAATACGACGCCGAACAGAATATACTTTCGGATTCGTACTGAAAACTATTGCCTGCAGTGAAATCAATACTATAATCGATATAAAATTGCATTTTTGGAAAAAAATTCATTTTTACGGGCCTAAATGTAAGAGTTAGGTTCGAACTTTGAAAACCATTATCTCGGGAACTACGACGCCGAACTGAATAAAATTTCGGATTCGTACTGAAAACTATTGCCTGCAGTGGAATCAATACTAAAATCTTAATAATGTTGCAATTTTGGAAAAAATTTCATTTTTACCGGCCTACTTTGAGACTTGGGTTCGAACCTTGGAGGCTATTTTCTCGGGAACTACGACTCCGAACTGAATAAAATTTCGGATTCGTACTGAAAACTATTGCCTGCAGTGGAATGAAAACTAAAATCTTAATAAAATTACATTTTTGGAAAAAAAATCATTTTTACGGGCCTGATTTGAGACTTGGGTTCGATCTTTGGAGGCAATTTTCTCAGGAACTACGACGCCGAAATGAATAAAATTTCGGATTCGTACTTAAAACTATTGCCTGCAGTGGAACCAATACTAAAATCTATATATAGTTGCATTTTTGGAAAAAAATTCATTTTTACGGGCCTAAATGTAAGAGTTAGGTTCGAACTTTGAAAGCCATTATCTCGGGAACTACGACGCCGAACTGAATAAAATGTCGGATTCGTACTGAAAACTATTGCCTGCAGTGAAATCAATTCTAAAATCTATATAAAATTGCATTTTTGGAAAAAATTTCATTTTTACGGGCCTAAATGTAAGAGTTAGGTTCGATCTTTGAAAGCCATTTTCTCGGGAACTACGACGCCGAACTGAATAAAATTTCGGATTCGTACTGAAAACTATTGCCTTCAGAGAAATCAATACTAAAATCTATATAGAGTTGCATTTTTGGAAAAAAATTCATTTTTACGTGCCTAATTTCAGATTTGGGTTCGAACTTTGGGGGACATTTTCTCGCGAAATACGACGCCGAACTGAATATAATTTCGGATTTGTACTGAAAACAATTGCCTGCAGTGAAATCAATAATAAAATCTATATAAAGTTGCATTTTTGGAAAAATTTTCATTTTTACGGGCCTAAATGTAAGAGTTAGGTTCGATCTTTGAAAGCCATTTTCTCGGGAACTACGACGCCGAACTGAATAAAATTTCGGATTCGTACTGAAAACTATTGCCTGCAGTCAAATCAATACAAAAATCTATATAAAATTGCATTTTTAGAAAAAAAATCATTTTTACGGGCCTAAATGTAAGAGTTAGGTTCGAACTTTGAAAGCCATTATCTCGGGAACTACGACGCCGAACTGAATAAAATTTCGGATTCGTACTGAAAACTATTGCCTGCAGTAGAATGAAAACTAAAATCTTAATAAAATTACATTTTTGGAAAAAAAGTCATTTTTACGGGCCTGATTTGAGACTTGAAATCTATCTTTGGAGGCAATTTTCTCAGGAACTACGACGCCGAAATGAATAAAATTTCGGATTCGTACTGAAAACTATTGCCTGCAGTGGAATGAAAACTAAAATCTTAATAAAATTACATTTTTGGAAAAAAAATCATTTTTACGGGCCTGATTTGAGACTTGAAATCTATCTTTGGAGGCAATTTTCTCAGGAACTACGACGCCGAAATGAATAAAATTTCGGATTCGTACTGAAAACTATTGCCTGCAGTGGAATCAATACTAAAATCTTAATAATGTTGCAATTTTGGAAAAAAATTCATTTTTACCGGCCTACTTTAAGACTTGGGTTCGAACCTTGGAGGCCATTTTCTCGGGAACTACGACGCCGAACTGAATAAAATTCCGGATTCGTACTGAAAACTATTGCCTGCAGTGGAATGAAAACTAAAATCTTAATAAAATTACATTTTTGGAAAAAAAATCATTTTTACGGGCCTGATTTGAGACTTGGGTTCGATCTTTGGAGGCAATTTTCTCAGGAACTACGACCCCGAAATGAACACAATTTCGGATTCGTACTGAAAACTATTGCCTGCAGTGGAGTCAATACTAAAATCTTAATAATGTTGCAATTTTGGAAAAAAATTCATTTATACCGGCCTACTTTGAGACTAGGGTTCGAACCTTGGAGGCCATTTTCTCGGGAACTACGACGCCGAACTGAATAAAATTCCGGATTCGTACTGAAAACTATTGCCTGCAGTGGAATGAAAATTAAAATCTTAATAAATTTACATTTTTGGAAAAAAAATCATTTTTACGGGCCTGATTTGAGACTTGGGTTCGATCTTTGGAGGCAATTTTCTCAGGAACTACGACGCCGAAATGAACAAAATTTCGGATTCCTACTGAAAACTATTGCCTGCAGTGGAATCAATACTAAAATCTTAATAATGTTGCAATTTTGGAAAAAATTTCATTTTTACCGGCCTACTTTGAGACTTGGGTTCGATCTTTGGAGGCAATTTTCTCAGGAACTACGACGCCGAAATGAATAACATTTCGGATTCGTACTTAAAACTATTGCCTGCAGTGGAATCAATACTAAAATCTTAATAATGTTGCAATTTTGGAAAAAATTTCATTTTTACCGGCCTACTTTGAGACTTGGGTTCGAACCTTGGAGGCCATTTTCTCGGGAACTACGACGCCGAACTAAATAAAATTTCCGATTCGTACTGAAAACTATTGCCTGCAGTGGAATGAAAACTAAAATCTTAATAAAATTAAATTTTTGGAAAAAAAATCGTTTTTACGGGCCTGATTTGACACTTGGGTTCGATCTTTGGAGGCAATTTTCTCAGGAACTACGACGCCGAAATGAATAAAATTTCGGATTCCTAGTGAAAACTATTGTCTTCAGAGAAATCAATACTAAAATCTATATAGAGTTGCATTTTTGGAAAAAAAATCATTTTTACGGGCCTGATTTGAGACTTGGGTTCGATCTTTGGAGGCAATTTTCTTAGGAACTACGACGCCGAAATGAATAAAATTTCGGATTCGTACTGAAAACTATTGCCTGCAGTGGAATGAAAACTAAAATCTTAATAAAATTACATTTTTGGAAAAAAAATCATTTTTACGGGCCTGATTTGAGACTTGGGTTCGATCTTTGGAGGGAATTGTCTCAGGAAATACGATGGCGAAATGAATAAAATTTCGGATTCGTACTAAAAACTATTGCCTGCAGTGGAATCAATACTAAAATCTTAATAATGTTGCAATTTTGGAAAAAAATTCATTTTTACCGGCCTACTTTGAGACTTGGGTTCGAACCT